>JAVJGG010000085.1:35717813-35767167 GCA_035590195.1 Aviceda cuculoides
GAAACATTCAAGGTCAGGCTGGACGGGGCTCTGAGCAACCTGATCTAGTTGAAGATGTCCCTGCCCATTGCAGGGGGACTGGACTAGGTGACCTTTGAAAGTCCCTTCCAACCCAAACTATTATATGATTGTATGAAGTTATCAATGACTGTACAGAGCTGCTGAAACATACACAGCCTACTGATACAGAATAGACGCTTATCCTTTCCCTTCAGTACCAAATGCTTTGTCCACAGAAAATGCATTTTTTTTAAGGCTGAGGAAAGGTTTGCCAGTACTAATATATAATATCCTTGAAAGGATACTGAAAACAAGATGTCAGCGTCTCATGGCAAAAAAGGTATTTCTGTCATATATACAGATAACTAACTGTTGCTTTTTTCACCTCTGTAGCAGTCAAGAATAATGGGTGGAAACAGTAAAGAGAGAAACTTTTTGAACATTACAGACGAAGGAGAAAGTAAGTCTGAAAAGCACCCTAAATGATCGGGGAAATACGGTCAAGCAGGTAAAATGATGCCAGGCTGAAGACTAGCAGACAGCTGTAGGCAATAAGTATGCAGCCATCAAGTAAATGACAGAGATATGTTTCTGTATTGATTTTTCTAAGGATGGAAAGTTTAGACTGATGTTTTGAAAAGTATGGGTTGAGCCAGGGCTGTGGAAAGTCATGCAGACCTTCCTGGAAATGGTGTATCATAAACCGGATTATTTTTAAATTTCTCCTAGCACTGCCTACTATTATCACGCCAAGTACTTCAGCTGCTGTAACATCTGTAAAACATCCATTCTGGGGAGAAGAAAGGGCCTAACAGATAGGAAGCACCGCACAACTGACAGTGTGACAGCCAAAGAGCTTTAAATCAGAGCCCTTGCCCTCCCTGTACAGGGAAAACCAGAAAATCTCACCCGCACTTAATTTGTCTTCATAGGCCTCTCTCAGCCAGTACCTATCAGAGATGGCTTACAGCTTATCTGATTTGCTCACCAGCTTCAGCAGCCTGTGATGACAGCCACAACTAGGGAATCTTAGCACGCGTGCCTCGTGTTACTCAGCCCCAGTCTAAGGCTGGGGCAACAGACACCAGTTTTTGAAAGGTCTGCATGAGTCTAGGTGGGCCCAGTGACTTGAAATAATGAAGCAGTATCAGCTTCTATAGCTGACAGCACCTGAGAGACAGGGCCAGCATCAAACCTGGTTGCCTGTATTTTTGTAAACTGTGTGATTGAACTTGGTATTGCTGGGTCAGTCAGGTGCAAAGGTATAGAAAGGCTTTTAATCCTAATGAGATGCTTTAACACTTCCATCACCAATCCCTGAAGCTTGCTGTAATATATACTAAATTTTAAAGAGGGTCAAATCCAGTGTAAGATAGGCTACACGGAGCACATCCAGACTGCACAGTGCTAAAAGCATTCAGCGGATAATACAAATATGTTTTGAACAAAAACGCTTGTATACATAAAAAATACTTATATACAAATTCTTACACATTTCTACTTGCATATACATACAAAACACTTCTACAGAAGTGTTTAAAAGAACCATTTTTATCATTTATAGGCAAGATTTGACATCTTGTCTGCGCCCTACCTCAGAAGATAAATTGGGTTTTCATAGCATGCAAGGCCTAGTGAGATATTCTTGTATTTGATTCAAGTTGCGGTGGGTTTTGATTTTAAATGTATGAGAGGCACCAACACCACACAACTGCAATGTGTAGTTAATGAGACTATTTTAAACTGTCACCTATTTATGAATTTCTCTAAAATATCACATCTGTGATCGGACAGATAACAGCCTGAATAGCCCCAGGGACCTGGATTTCAGCCTTGGAACCTATCTCATACCATTTATGACCATGAGGTTTCCTGTTAAACACCAGACCATCAGCAGATGCACAAAAAGAAATGTCTCTCCAGTCACAACCCTTCCTTTCAGGTAAATCCCAAAGCAGTAGCTTGTTTCCAAGAGTTCTGGTGTGTGCAAGCGGAGAGAACACATGTCGCTTAACAGCCATTTCCCCACCTTTCTGAGGTACAGGCCTCGGGCCAGATGTAAACATGTTGGGGATGACACTTCCCTATAACCTGCCATCCAGCCTATCCTGAATGTAAGAAATGGTTTATAAAGTGCTGAGTAACATCCCATTGAATTTAACAGACCTAAGAGTACAGACATCCGCATTACAGAATTAAATCCTTTGGCAACGTAAATAAATGCAGTATTAACAAATACTAAGACATGCGCATCCTTTTGTGAGGATGTGCAGGAGACTGAAAAACTGTGACTCAAGTATTTACGCATGTGATTTAACTTCAAGAATGTGAGAAAGTCCAACAGGCAATAAAATGTGTGTTTAAGTGATTGGCTGAACCAGATCCCAGAGGCGTAAAATTAAGCCTAATGAACAAATCTTCTAGCATGTCATGCAGATTTTCATTCTCCTTTTCTACATTTACAGTTTGCATCAAGTTGGAGAAGGAAATCGTTTAGTAAGACAATACATCTTTGAACTGAAATCTAAGACAACATAAAATCTTTTGAAGAACGAAGAAATTAATGAGCTATGTTAAAAAGTAAAACTTCCCATTTAAGTAACCAGAAAGAAGACATTTGTCTTATTGGTTTCCAAAATAAAAATAAACTGTTATTTGACACAAGTCAGAGATAGATGAGACATGAAAGTCATTAAACAAAACTCCAAAGTGAACGGCTGAAAGAAAATTTATCCTGTTGGCCCTACAGCCTAGAAAATAATTTTCCCTCCCCTGAAGTGGTTGAGATAAATGATCTAACTGAAGTTAGAGGAAAAAGTCAGTTTAAATCAAAATTTTCTGTTACTCAAAATAAAGAAAAAAGGAAGAACAATACCAGACATCTCATGTTCAGTTGAAGGAATACCAGCTGAGCCACAGTTCTTATTTGATTATTATTCCCTGCTGTGTTTAGGTTGAACTAAACCAATGTTTATATGGCACAACAGGGCTAAAATTACTCGTCTTTTTGGATGCTCACTGGTTCCAGACCAATGCTAGCCTACTAACTCCTAGGTCTTGACAATGATGGATGGCAAAGATTAAAGAAAAGGTATCATACTTCTATGAATGTGTATTATGGAAAAGTGATACTTTACACTGTAGGGAGTGAATGAAATGCAGGGGCAACACCTCAAGATTGCAAAAAATCTTTAAGTTTGAGATAAGATGTCACATTCTGCTAAACTACGTGTAAAGTTTTGGTGTGATTTTATAGATCAACTTGAGAGTTCCATAAATGTATAAAGAGGAAAAGTTATTTCTGAAAGGCCTTGGCACACTATAGGTAATCTGTATCAGAGACATAATTGAAGAAGAGGAAATAACAACACAGTTTTACATTTTTCCACTGTGAGGTTCTAACAAGGGCTTGCTTTGGAGTAGTCTTTCAAATTTCATGGGGGTTCTTGTCAGGGATACACCTTTTACCATTCCTTTTCAGTTCACTGACCTCTGACCAGAATATCAGCTTTGGAAATATCTCTGTACACAATCACGTTAGAGTTTGGCAGCTAAATTATCCAAACATTCAACCTCTAAGGACTAAGCCTCTTATGTGCCCTCCACATCCAGCCGACTTCCAACTAGTCACCTTGAAAAGGAAGGAGAGGTGGATCTCATTTGAATACGCTAAGATACAAGGAAACTGTAAGGGGAAAGGGACAGAATGGGAGGAGAAAGATGATATTGAAGGAGAAAGCTTATATAGATGAGTGACGCTGGACAGCGTTAGAACCTAGACTTCCTCTCCCTCCTTAGTGCTCACAACTGGAGCTAAGACATATTCTTTTCATAATTGATAAGAAGAACTTTTATTGTTCTTTTGTAGTCTAGATATTAACAGAGAATGTCTCAGTAACATACAATGGATTTAGTTCCTTATAATATAAAAACATTTTTCTACCAACTGTAGAGAAAAAAAAAACCACCAAAAAACCACAGCCCCCAGAGGCGAAGCAAATGGACGACTGGCCCCTTTAAATGTGTTATCTTATACAGCTCAAGCCAAGGGCTATTGGCTTAATTGGGTTCTGTTGTCAACATAGGACAAGAAGACTGCAGAATGCTTGTTCTTTTATCAAGTCCTAGAAGGCCACAAGAGAATAGAAAGAGCCAAAAATAGAGAAGGAAACACAGGAATATTAGTAACGGCTCCACGATCTTGATGGAGTGGTCTCATATCAAGGCATTCATCCTACACCCAGACTATGAGAATTATATCTGCATCATTTCCAACTTATCAGTCACTTGTTTACTTTCTGACTAGGAACTTTTTTGTCCCTCTCCCTAACCTATTGTCCCAAACAGACCAAGATCTGTTTCAGATACAGAGCCTCAAGGATCTCAGTGCTTAATCAACAGAAAACTCAAACGATACCTACTGGTAAATTATCATGCTTTGTCACGCCTGAAAAAGGAGAAAAGTTAGCATGCTCTGCCAACAAGGTGAGTTAGTGGAAAAAGCAAACAGGGGGGATGATGGTGAAAATTAAGGAGCCAAATGGCAATGGGATTAGAAGCCCTCTCCTGCTTGTACCAAACAAAGCCTCAAAGGGTATTAAAATCAAGTTCAGTCACAGAGGTTGTTATCTTTGACTGTAATTATGAGATTTTAATACTAATTATTGCTTAACCGACATAGGAACATCAGAAGAAATATAAACATTTTATGGCTTTATTCAGCAAGAAAAACTGTGTTTTATTTAGCATTATATAATGACACTGTTTAACCAGTAAAATCACTGGCTATCATTCAAGTGGAAATTGAAAATCTGCATCAGGGAGTAGATGATCCTTTTTTTTCCCCTCTGTATTAATGGAGAACAATATTCCTCTAACAAAAATTACCTTTAAGACTGTTCTGAACTTCTAATGCGATGTCGAGGGCATTAAACGGCAAAACTGGTTCATTGGCAATTTGCAAAGTCACTTGTCCTGTTAGCTGAAAAATACAAAAAAACCCAAAAAACAGTCAAATAATTTCTAGCAGATTTAATAACCAGCACTTCTTTTGGAATAGCACGTACTTTCATCACATTGGATTTTCAGGGAAAAATAAATAAAACCCAATAAACACATCTTTGTGAAAAGGAGTATGACCTAGACCACTGCCCTTCTAATACAACATTAAAAAATGTTAAGAGATCACAATTTATGACCACACACAAGGATTTTGTGCAGTACTTTTTCTGTGGACCTAGGATATTGCAGGAATCTCTGAAGGGCCTTACTTTTGCTTTCTTTTCAAATAAAACACCTCAACATTCTAAAAATAGGAATGAGCCTTACTGTTTTACTTAGTTGTCTGGTCTTAGCCATCGGGTTTTGAGAGTTTACACAAGTAAAAAGAAAAAAAAAAAATGACAGACATTAACGAGCTTCAGATCAAGCCCATGGCTAAATGCAAGCTGACCTGAAAACCTACTGCCTTTGAAGAGATACGTGACTACTTGAAGCACACAGGTGTACAACTTCCAAACTGGATAGAACACTACATTCTCTCAGTAACTTACAGAAAGAAATTCCCAAATGAGTGAAAGGGAACTCTCAGTCCACACCAGACTAGACATTAGCACCTGTCATGAAACTCAGTGGCACGAACGCTTCTTTTCAACAGCTCCAGAGATGAGGCCAGGGATTGACTGACCTGAGTGCTTTTTTTCACTCATAGAAGATAGGCTCTCCAGCTCAAGGCTTAGACATGCTACAGGGGCTGTATATAGAAATCTGTCTTTCCGCCGAACTATAGCTAGCCTGTGATTAAATAGAGGATTTCAGTCTCTAGGCTGCCAAGTCCATCACTGTTCGTGGGAGCTATAAAAATACACTGACAAAAACATGCAGGAAACTTTCATTCATCTTCTTCATATCTTGGTATTGCAAAAAGGGAGAAAATACCTGTAGGGCTGCGCTCTAAAATGGAATGATGGCTGCAGGTGATGGTGATCGTGTTGATAAAAATGTGGACTGAATAAAATCATATTGTACAACACTTCCCAAGGTAGTGAGGGGGTTAGAATAATATCTATCCTTCAAAAGCAATATGATAGCTGCTGTGCTGAAAGTAGCATTTTAATTCTACAATACAAAGTAGTAGGAAAAGACAACAATCCTAAGTAATATTAAAAACAATAGTACAGCAATTGAAGAGGAAAACCATCTCCCAGGAAAGTGGATGAAAACAGGGTAATATCAGAAATACAAGTTTCCTGGAGAAAGATTGATAGAAGCCCAACAACATTTCTCAGAAAGCATTAAAAAAATGACCCAGCCACAGACTGATTTGGGTACAGAGACTGAGGGAACATGCTGTATATCAGGCTGCAACCTACATCTGAGCAGAGACATACTGTGAAGCTATTGCGATTTACCTCTGGAGAATACAATATTGCAAAAGGCATGAAGAAAACAACCCCTACCATATATACAGTGAGAAAAAAATAGGGAGGAATAACGACACGGCAGGCCATTTTCAGGAAGACTAAAGAACTAAGAATGAACTTGAAGGAAGACAAAAAATACTGTGTTTGGACATCTGTGTTAAAATACTACACAGTAACATCTCACAAAACTTTTCTCCAAACTTCCCAACTGCACGAGCCATTAATGCTTGAAAGCCATTACGTTTTCTATCAGTGATTATACACAAAAGTCTCTGGGTTGAAAAGCATTAGAAAACATTAGTCTTGGGAATATCAGAGAGATATTGTGGAAATACAAAAAATAGAATTGTTAGGGCAAACAGAAACCTGTATGAAACTGTAGAAAAACCAGGTTCATATAATCCAGCCATAAGCAACAGTAAAAATCTGGTTCTAAATGTCCAAATGCCGTGCAAAATCCTTCCTTGTCCTGCACGGAACTACATGACACAGCTGCCCAAACCATTAACAACTTGTAAATTGCTACGTAAAAGCAACTGTGGCAATGAAATAACATCCTATTAAAGAGGAGGCATTCTATATGGAGTCCAATCCCACTGAGTCCTAAATAGTATTTTATCACACAAAACATTTGAATTCTTCCCTCACGCCCCATTTCTGCAAAACCCTTCATTAAATGGTAATGCAAGATACATATACATAGGTATATTTTAGGGAGGGACATGAACAGTTATACAGTGCTACTGATACTTTTCAATCTGCTACTGCAATGTTTAAGAACACAAAAGTATGGAAAAAATACTTCTTTCCTGAGGCATAAAAGTGGCATTAAAGAGAATACCCTAGTAAGCATCTTTCCTTTTCATCATTATCTCCTACAGAATCTGGCTTAATTTTTATAAGCCTGTTTCTTCCAAGCAATTTTATTTTGTTTCTGTTTCTTCCAAGCAATTTTATTTTGCTTTTGACTACATAAGACCAACGTTGTTCTTTCTTTCTTACTCCAGTAATGTTATACCATCAGAATCTTATGACTGGCTGAAGCACAGTATCTCCGTATGTAATATTGTGGACATTTGTGTGTTAGTAAACAGGTAACAGTGGTGGTCATTAAATCATGTACTTCATAGGCTAATTTGGAGGAAATCAATCACATGAAGGAAAGCTGAGAGCATTGATTTGAACAGAGTAAGTAATAATGCTGCAGAAGCATATATCAAACCCACATAATGCAGCAAGACAGAAAAGGCTACTGATTTCTTATTTATAGTCTTATTTTTGGATATACCGTTCCCCTGAGTACAACACTGAATATACATGGAAAATAAAGACAAGCTTCTGCCCCCTTTTCCCTGTTGAAAAATGGTTCAGACTGACTATTGAATTATTAAACGCAAGAATAACTTAGCAAAGAGTAAAGACAACAATTTTCTCATAAAGTGAAATGCTAAAGCAGCACAATTGATTCTATTCCCATACTGAACTGGTTATAACGCTAATGACAACTTCTCAAATAACATTTATACATAATAATACACACACAATACAGACAATAATTGATGTAACATTTGCACGATTATCAAGTCTAATGAAAAAAATTATAGTTCAAATGCTAATTGATTCTGAAGCACTTTTCTTATATAATTTAAAATGAAAAAATAATGAATAACGTTCCCACTGCACTTGGCTTTGGGAGAAGCATTCTTCAGTAAACTAAAATGTATTTAATGAACTTCCAATTACTTTAGACATAAATGTTAATATAAAACATAACAATAATTGTAGAGTTATACTGTATTTCTCCACTATAAGAGTGGTGAGGCGGTGGAACAGGTTGCCCAGAGAGGTTGCCCAGGATGCCCCATCCATCCCTGGAATGTTCAAGGCCAGGTTGGATGGGGCTTTGAGCCACCTGGTCTGGTGGAAGGTGTCCCTGCCTGTGGTAGGGGGGGCTTGGAACTAGATGGTTTTTAAGGTCCCTTCCAACCCGAACCATTCTATGATTCTATGTATACTGCAGAAAAAAATCTGAATATTACAAACAGGTTTATACCAGGGTAGCATTTTTCAAGGTCTTTTACCTTACAGCCCAAATATCTTTGTAGGAAGGAAATAACTACTGTGCCTGACTATCTCTCTGACACTGTGCAGATCCCAAAAGCTAAAAACCCCCACAAACTTCCAAAAATGCTGGTGTTAAAAATGATTCAGTATCACATGACACTTCCTAAATGAAGCCGTAGGTTCTTCTCTCTTCTAAAGTGTTATAACACATTCATTTACAAACCACGTCTTCCTGCAATTCTACCCAACTTAGGAACCTAATTTCACAATAAAAGTCAGCTCTCAGGGATATCAGGTGAATCTGCACCAGTCTCCAAAATAATAACTGGATTAAATACACACAATACGTTCATCTATGTAAATTATAAATATCCTTTATCTTTTTAGCTGGTTTACAATGTAAACAAGGAAACTAACTAAAATGGAATTGGCAGAGGGCTCAACACAGAAATTTATTTTTTTGTATGTCGCACCTGTTTTTTCAGTGAGTTAAACTCAGTTTTCAAGGCAACTTGCTCCCTCAAATATCCAAGCTGCCTACTAACAATTCAAAGCACGTCTATTGGCATGCAAAATTTTTTAAACATGGGATAGTTATATCGAATACTTAAAATCCAGGATACAAAAACGTGAAAGGCTCCACTCAGCCTTTTTTACACAGATTCAGTTTTGCTTTTGGGGCATGCTGTTATTGATCATGTCTTGCAGGGACACGTCTTAAATGTTATCTGGTTTTACAGACAACACAGGCACGGCAACCCACCTTCCATTCTGTCGTACGATGAGAGACTTGTAAGATGAATAAAATGAAAACGTATTTAGCAGATATGAGGATAGGAAAATATTATGCATGACAGAGATCAGTCTGCTAGAATAAACATCAGCATATAGTGTGCAGGCAGTTTCTTTAACACAGAAGTTCACATGCCAGTCTTTTTTTTTTTTTTTTTTTTTTTCCTAGTGAGATTTGAAACTGTGTGCTGTATCTAGCCTGAGTGCTATGTAAACCTCAGTGGGTGTAAGTGCTGAGCCTTTAGGACATTTTTAGTTACATTAAGAGTGCTAAAATCTAAAAAGACATCTCAGATCTTTTCATATGCCAAGTTACAAACAACATAACCTAAAAAATCAGGTAAACTGCCATGTTTATCCTTTTGTGAACACTGCTCTTCAGTAGTGCTGTAGTCTAATATTACCTGCTGAAATGAATTAGACACAGCTACTTGAATCGTACATTGAATTGTACAGTGGCAACTCTTTTATATTTCAAGCCATATACCTCTGCAACATACCTTTTCTTCTTTCCTGCATTTTATTAATTTTCAGGTTTTTATTATATAATTTTATTCTATGAATATTAGCAACACTTTACCCTACTGATACCTATGTACTTTTAGAGAAAACTAGCATACACATGGCAGCTAATCTACCAAAACCATGACAACTCACATTAGAAAGCAGGTAATACAGAAAAGTCGTGTAGCAGACCCGTGTAGATTCCCAACTGCAGACTCACTAGACCTCTACTCCCTACTACAGACTCGAACAATCCTTGTAAGTGATCAGTGTGTGACACTGGGCAACTAACTCGTTTGAACTCTGAGCCTCAACTTCCTTTGACACCAGGCATTATTTTTTTCCAAGTCACGTTTGCCCTCACACCTTGCACCTCTCCCTTCACATATTATCCACGGGGTTCATGGATGAAGAAAGAGCATGGAAAGATACTCTGCTGTTTAGGGTGATCAATAACAATCTGTTGAAAATAACACCTTTTTCCTCTTTTCTCTTGTAAAGGTGAAGGAAAAGGTATAACTTTTGTGGCTGGCTGTTGCACTCTAATCTCAGGTGTTCATCTCTTTGCATCGAGGGGTCTCTCTTTCCACACGTACTGACTAGCAGAGTCAGTAGCTGCTGAGATCATCTGACATTAACCCAAACAGAAACAACGTTTTCAGTGTCCACCCCTGGGTAAATAAGGAATAAATCTCGGCATATATTAAGATCCCCTCTTAGAACCACAACATTAGCAATCTCAAATATAAAAATCATCAGCCTTCCCCACCCTTTCCACCCTGCAAAATTAATGAAGTATTTTTGACAATACAGGCAAATTTCCTGATTTGCTTTCTGCTGCTGTCCTGTCCCATGCCCCCCGCCCCCAATTTCCTTCATGTTATGAGATTTTTTTTAATTAAGCATGAAAAATTGAGTCTAAGAGAAACCTGTGATTTGCTGGCCATAACAGAATTTCAGCACCTACTATTACTGGATGAATGGCAGTAATCGTGAAACTCATGATAAATAAATGAGCATTTTTTACTACTAGGATCTCAATTTACTGTAGCAAAATTTCCTGCATAATCAGTCTACACAGTGTTTTTTCTTATATTCATCACCCCCCAAAAAAGTTAACTGACTCACACAAGAAAAGTCAGAGGCAGGAGCATGAGAAAACCACCAGTTCTTTGACCCTCTGTTTTTCTGAAGAATCACATTCCCTTGAGTAGACAAAGAAACAGAAATCTGGTCACAAACATGTTTGCTTTGCACTAAAGCTGTCAACCTTTGAAAATTGAGAACTTCTCAAAAATTCAGTAGTACCACGTACGTTTCTGTTCTTACTGAAATCCACCTTGGCGCCAGGGCACGTATTTACAGCTTGAATGATATTTGGGACTATCTGACACTCGGTTCGACATACTGTATTTTAGGTCAGTAGAGGGCTCTCTGAGAAAGGCGTGCGATGAGCCTATAGCTACAGAAGGTGAACTAGAGCATAGTCATTCATTACAGATAGCTGGTTCTGACCAAGGCAAGTCAGAGCTCTTACAAATATTTAAAACTTTATTTCAACACCCCTGTCTATAATTTAACATTGCTTTATTTACTTTCAGTATGGAAAATATTGATTAGGAAAAGTGATAGCGAACAAAACGGGGATTCTCCCTCTTTGCATGTACCCTGCGCACAGCAAACAACACTTAACTAAACTGTATTAATGTGGCACACAGCATTAGGCATCCCTAATATTAAGATAACCCAGTATCATGACACCTTGGGCCACTTACTCTGGAGTACAGCAGATCTCTATATGATTCTGTGCTACATTTTCTACATGACTCACGATGAGATTCTGAGGCACTGAGAAATTAAGGTCCTAAGTATTTATTGGCCAACTTAGCAATACACAACACTTAGAGCAGTGCAAGTACATTTTCTATGGATTTCATTACCAGCTGGGAGGGGTCATTCATCTCACTGCTTTCAATTACTTGCACAAAAAAGAAACTCATACTTATCTCTGCTTTGTTTTCTGCGCACATGTAGAAATTCATACATTTTAAATTGTATTTATAAAGTATATGCAAATACATATTTTGTGTATACTTAAACGCATTTATGTGAATCTTTTAATACATGTATATTAAAAAACAAATTTTAAATTGTATTAATTTCTAGTGAGCGATTCTACCCCACACCCTGGCTTGTAACTCCATAAGGTTATAGAGAGTTCCTTTCCACTCACTTCTACCCTCTATCCAGATCGCCAGTGGAAGGGACAGGAGCGAGGACAGCCTGGGGTCCTCCTCTCTTCACCCAGCACAGAGCGGGCAGGGGCGCCTTGTGTCCTGCGAGACATCGCTGTGCTCTGGAGCTCACCGTCACGGGACGTGCCAGACACCGAGGGCGCAGCCCGGTTTCAGATGGGACTAGACAGACTGACGCAGGGCCGTGCACTGCTGACTACTAAAAACGATGCTCCAGATTCAAACTTTGACTGTGGTCGCAGGGGAAGTACACTTGTTCCGAGGTGTTCATCACTACCTACCATGACAACCTGGGAGCTGGGCTGAAGTCTGGCCCACGGCGGCAGTTCTCATGCTCTCGTTACTGCAGCGGCAGAGAATGGGGATCGTTAACTCGACTTCCAAGATAATAGCTTTATTGAGTTAGGCTTGGCACTGCGTAAATGAACTTTTACTCAACCTGGTTTGTTTGGAACTGAGGCAGAGCAACTTTATGTCTGTGCAGAATACACAGGGTTAATGCTTACACGGGAAGCCATGAAGTTAACGCTAAAGCGCAGTTCCTTCTGCGGGCAGTGTAGAAATGTAGCTAGAGAGTTCCTCGAGTGCTTTATTCTTATTTTTTCTGCACATAAACAAAAATTGCATGTCTTTGGAGTATGCAGGAAAGTAGCAATAATCTTGAGAAGAGTTTATAATAATTTATTTTCTATTTATGTATGTCAAATTTTAGCGGTATCTAGGTGCAAAGAAAGTGTCGAATTAACTTCTAGAAGGGCCACTAGATTCAAACCCCCTGTTAAAAAAAAAATTAGTCACTTAGACTTTTCCCTAGAGTGCGTAGTTACGAGGATGCAAAAGGATACAACAGAACGCTCTTCTGCACTAAAGCTTTGTGAGCTCTGGGTGAAGAGGTCACACCATGACGATACAAATCTTTACATCACTACAAACCCTCATGCTAGATTACTTAAAGAGAATTTTAAAGTTTGTTCTAGCATTAATTCTTTTTTATCTCCAACTTTAAAGCCAGGTTGCTCTGGCTACCAGCTGCAGACTTTGAGAGTGACAAATACAGAAAATTTTGCTTTAAACCTGAATAATTTGCAAATAGCATTCCCATAAACCAAGATGCCCCACTGCACAGAAAGTGACCTTTTAAATGCTTTCATTCTCTGACCCTCTCCAGCTATAGCGAGAGGAGGGGGAAACTAGTGCTAGATTCTTTTTTAAGAAGGAATGTTAACTGCCTGAAGCTGGTTACAGCAGTCCTGAGGAAGCAGATTTAGCTATTGTTTTGGTAGAAAGAGAACTATATAAAAAAATATGAAGCAAAATTTATTTCCACACATCAGAGGCAAAGATCTCTAATGACAATGATCGTGTACAGAAATTGCATCTTAGATAGATCTTTACTACCTTAAACCAAAACTACATAGCTTATTTTTTTATTTGCATGTGCAATGCGGACATTCAAAAGACAGAACATGCAGCTAGCTAGCAGCGCACATACTTTAGGACAAGAAATGTTAAGTATTTTTTCTAGTTTAAGCCATAAAGGAAAGTTTAAAGTTAAAGAAAGTAAATGTCATCTCAGAATAACAGAGAAGATATATCGGGGTTCATTCCTGTGTACTGGTATGAAAACACAGGATGCTGTGATTAACAGCTTGGACATTTAGTACATAGTTCCAGAAATCATCACACTCTTCCACGCTACTGAAGGCCTTCATCGTGTTTGCCACCAGTTAGCGAATATCAGTACCTTTCCCTGACTTACGGATATGTTTTAAGACTCTAATCAGGATGTTAGCACAACCAGCTCTCCTTACTCACGATACGGGATAATCAAAGCACAAGATGATAGGACTCGGCAAGATAATTGATAATTTTGTTAACAGTTGCCAGACAGTTGGCTGGGTCCTGCTGGTCTATGAGCCTTACAAGTCAGACAGTAATGACTAGCAGATAAAATAAGCAGCAGTGCAAGTCTGCATTTAATCACCCAGGTTCACAAGCACCCTACAGAAATACAGAGCAGTCTAGCAAACAGTATGTTGTCTTACAGTCCTAATTAATCAAAGTATCTTCTCGTATGCTTCAAGATACATGCATGAACCAAGAATCTTCCTGAATTAGGATCAATCCCAGGATCGTACATTCAAGGACACCCAAGTACTTGCTAAGTTTCTATTTGATCTGTAAAGCCAGTTCTTATGCTGAATCTGCAGGGCTCAGTCTGAAAGCTGTGGCATTGTTCAAAACTAAATAATAGTCATCAGAGGAGCGCAATAATAAAGAAATCTGCCATAGGAAGCTTCAACCACAGCTTTCAGTTTAGACCTTGATATCATCTTTTTAATCACTCCTCTTTTACAGAAATGGATTTAATTGAACTCCTAAAAAAAAGTCTCTAATCACACTTCATCAGCATGCAATTATTATTCAAAGCAAACCATATGTACTATTAGGAACTCTTAATTAAAATAATGCATATAATCTGCTTCGGTACCTAACAGTCATTCTCCTTGATGTTCATTATTCTTTTTCTTCCATTATTGTGACAATACATTTTTTTTCCTATTTTTCCTCATCTATCCCCATTTAATTTATACACTTTTTCAACATTAATGATTGTGACATCAGGACACTGAGATGCGTTAATACGCCATCATCCTTAAAAACTCACTGCATGACCTTCAAAATGTGTCAGACCTGACTATGGAAATTTGTGAGAAGAGCATGAGGAAATGCTGTAATAGGAGCCTTAAACTATACTCTGTTTTGCCTGAATTTTATTTGCAATTATGAAGTCTTCTATGTGGCCATACTGAAAGAAGAATGTATGCTTGCCAGCAGTCAGTCCTTAGAGAGAGAGAGAGACAGGAGTTGGGGGCAACCAGGGAAAAGGGATAGAAGAAATTAAATCTAAGCATTGAAGAACCTGAAGAAAAGCATCAAGGAGGTGTTGAATCAGTGGTTCCTTGAGGAACTTGGAAAACTTGGATGGTCAATTCAGCATCAACTCAACAGAATAAGCATTATGAAAAGATTACAAGAACATTACATATTAAAGTCTCTCTGTCCTCTCAAACTCAGGAAAACTAAGATATTTAACGGTTATAGAGAGAAAAATACGGTTCTTTTCTCTCTTGCCACCTCTTGATGCAAAGGTACCTCAAATTTTTCCACTTAGGTCACCCTAACCAGTGAGGACTGGAGCACTGACAGTTCATTAAACATGACAGACGAGCCTGAGAGACACTCGTGAACCACAGTGCTGAGGATGCAAGAGAAGCTGAAAATACATAGTTCTGTAGTATATGCCTCAAAGAAAAGAGTCTTGTTCCATTAACATTAACAGACTTGTTCCACTTCAGGGGAGAATTAGATGGATAACATACTGAGGCTATGCCCAGACACCAGGATACACTGCAGTACCCACAAAGAGGCTCAATTTCCTCAGTAGGCAATTACTTCAATTAGGGCTACATTCTGCTCTTGGATATACCTGCACAGTAGTTACCAAGCCAGAAAGGTATTCAGGCTTCTTACTGGTATCATAATTAAAAGATGCAATTTCTGTGTTTTTTTCACAGTACTTTTCAAATCAGAATATTCAATGTTCAATGTATACTGTGCAAGACACACAATAAGAAGTAATCACTTGACTTACATTTATGATTTGAAAGTTAAATCTTAAAAGGAGATCTCGTACCTCCTCCTGTAATTAAATAGTATAACTTAAAAAATAAAGGTGGGGGAAGATTGGTTGTTTTATTTTTAAAAGAAAACATTAATTAAAGATGAATATGTTTGGGACTGAGCAAGCTCCCCTCAGGCTTGAGGAAAATGCCAAGTCTGACAAACTCTTTGAGCCTTAGGGAATCCCAGGTCAGTTTGATGAACCTACTGAAGTATTTTATAATTAGCTGGCATGCTGCTGAGGCTACCAATTTACCTGAAAAAGAAACTCCCTCACCTTTCAAACTTGTCCCTGGACAGCAATGAATAAAGACCTAACAAATAACGTTTCTCATGACAGAATATTTATATAAGCAGAGAAAGAAAACTCAGAAGAATGTCCTGTGCCACAGAATGGCCCTCGAAATTCATAAGGAACCCTAGCAATAAACTCAGACTATCTGAAGGTAGAACTGAGATTTATAACCACATCTGGGGTAGTAATAATACACCTGTTACTAAGATAGTCAAAATATGGTGGCCATTTCATTCCACTGCACCCTATCTTTATGTGGGCTCTGTATTAAAATTATAAAGGCAGCATGATATAATGGCAACAACAAAGATTAAATAGAGAAGCACATTTAAAAAACGTATAATCTTACAACACTGCAGGAAATGTTACTACTTGCTCAAACGACAGCAGTTGCTGTTAAAAAAAAAATTTTTTAAAAAAAATCATTGTTTACCTACAGTACTGCACCATGGGTGCTCCAGCTACTACCTTTTAAAAATATCTTATTATTTATAATCATCATTAGTGTCTAAGCACCAAAAATACATGTCTCAGAAAACAATTCAAAAGATATCTACTCTAAAAGGCTTGTCGCCTACCTTACTTAACCTTATCCAAGAGACTCAAAGAAAGAAGTGGGGGTATGGCATATGAAAGGCACAGGTTACTCCAGCCTATCTGACAAGCTTTGTTGTAAGAACAACTCAAATACCAGGACTCACCTTGTTGGTAAGCATCATATTTTTATTAGCTTCTGGTCTTGCTATTGATTCCTTTTGTTTTGGCTTAGCTGAATGCCTATTTGTCTCCAGTTTTAAATTAACTTTCTGGAACAAATGAGTTCATTGTAAGAGATCTCAATATGGACAAATAGACAAGGAGACAAGTTTTGCCTGAGTATTCCAAATATAAGGACAACAAGGATGGAGATCTGATAACTGTACTGAAAGATGATGATGAAAGGGACACTGTTGAAGAGACTGGAGAGTGGAAGAGATGGGGCTTGAAAAAGGCAAAAGATTTAGAAAGAAAAACAAGTTAGAATTTGCTGTACAACATCAACAGGAGCCTAGGGAATTTCTGAAAGATGAGAAGGCAAGATTAAAAGGACAGCTGAGGAAGATCATTTTGGCAACAACATTATAAATGGATTGCAGGGAGAAAAAAGACTTGCAAGGCAAATGTGTCAAGACAAGAGAAGATTACAATGCAGACAAGTGGTTTGATCACGAGGCCAGGGAGAAAAGGATGGATTTTTAGAAATACCATAGAATGAAAATGTATCAGAGGAAAATACTTAACAATGTCCTTCAGCATACTGTAATCAGTGTGAACTCGGCATAATTTCCCCATACAAAGTAAAATTCCAAACAAATTGTGCCCTGAACTGAAATAGTATTGCAGAACACGACATTTATAAATAGTGAACAAATCAGTGGGAGTGCCGATAGCATCCAAAGTGATATATGCATGCACGTGTGTGTGTTAAGTGTACTTGTATACATAGATGAGAGAAAAACTCATCTCAAGATTCTTCTGTATGTTAAAATTGAAGACAGATGCAGTTACAGATAAAATTAGATTTCCAGACCTCAAAATAAATTAAGACTTTGTAGATTCTAGGAATTCTCTTTCCCCCCTTGCAGTAGAAAGGCAATGTGTATAGCCATTTGATTTACTATGAACAGCTTTCAACTAAATGTAAATAATCTTCAAAAGAGTTTTGATATCAGGGTGAAACTTCTAGAATGTTTTGCAGTATGTCTACATTGTACGTCAAAAATACAAAACACATTTTAAAGTTTTTCTTTTGTATATTCAGAGAAACTAAAAAGCCCTACAGAAACTGTTCTGATCTCTTGGGTATACCATAATGCTGCAACAGATTCTGAACCCTAATTAACAATATTTTCATCCAAGCCTCATCCAATAACAAGGATACAGGGCATTTCTGGGGTGAGAAACCGATCAGAATGCGCACGTGATACTTGATTTTAAAAAAAATATATAAAAAATAAAAATATATATATAGTTTTCATTTATGGACCTAATGAAAAAGACAGATTTTAGAATTCACTCAGTAGCCGAATTAACAAGTAACAAACTGTAAGTTTTTTAACACCTTTTAAACTCCCATTTCACATTATGTATACTGGCCTCTTAAATTATTTGAAACAAGAAAAATGGAACTGACACTAAATCTTGTGGTTTCTAGGAGCTGCTAATTGGATACTGCTCAGTGGTCACAGTCCACCATCGGGAGGGTTGTCCCAAGAGACAGCACGTAGGCATCTCCATGTCTCTCCATTCCCACATGTTTAAATCTTCCATACTGAGAATAGCAAACACTAGACACACTATTAGACCACCATACTATGTTGATTTTGGTAATATTTATTTTACCTCCAGTTCTCCAGCATTCCTCTGCACAAAACAATGTGTCCCAGAAACAGAGGTTTAACCATACGTCTTCAGTCGAGTTTATTGCCTTTTTGGCTTATTCTGCTCAAGTAGCACCTAACATTTGCAAAAGAGGGGATGAAGGGGGAGACTAGCACTATCTAAGCAGAGGGTTTTATTTGTGCAGAATATTACATTAAAAGAGCCCAGTAGCTATTAGTGATTATTAATCTTCAATTACAATAATAGCCATATTTAACAAAAAAAGAACAGGCTATGCTGCAAGTCATGAAAAAAGCCTTTTTAATTGTCAGCCCTGCTAGTCTAAACGACTCTTCACCCTATTCATTCAGTTATCATTCTGTAGTTTATAATTAAAGTGCTAATGTATATCAGAATTCTTTGATCTCAAAATAAAGGATTCTTTTACTAAAGAAATTAAGAACACAGTAGTTATAGGAAATTCAAGTTTCCAAGTAAAAATTAAAAGAAACAACCCAAAAGTAATATAAGTAAGGAAAAACTATTTTTGTTGAATAAGAGAAGGAAAAAAAATTGTGAGTAGTCATTCTGGATTGTGGAACAGTTCGTCAAGTAAAGTGGCAAAAGACCTTTCTCTTCGATGGTTAAATACAATCTCGGAAGAAAGGAACTAAGTGTACTGTACTGTCAGGAATGGATTCGATTACCTCAAAGTTCTTTATATTAAGTTAACGAGCAGAGGTAATTCATATGTCCTGAAATCTAAATTCAATCAGCATGAGTTATAACAATTCATAGTATCTCATCCATGATATTTTATTTCCGTTTTAATTTCATATTTGAGGTAAAAGATAGTCAGCAGCATGTTATGTCACAAAGTCCATCTAAATTAATGCGAATAAAAAGAACTAGGTGTAGTCATCTACACTGTGTGCAAGCATTATCTCAAACACTCAAGGTCAGCAGAACTCTTAACATACAGTCTCATCTCTTGCGTCTTGCTGATTAAAGGCAGTGTGACTGAAACCTGACTTTAAAAACCAAAGGAAAACACTTCCAGAATTAATTTTGGCTTTTAGTCTGCTAAGAAGAATCTACTTGGGTCACTGGAGATGTTAACTGGAGGACGTGTTTCCCCACCCCGGGTTAGATGACAGGTACTAAAAAAAGCTGGTAACTAAAAGGGATAGAATCAGTAAGCCAGTAAGATCCCACACTGCTTATCTGCCAGTACCACCAGCCACTTCTGAAAATGGAACTTGAGCCTTGGAAAAATCTTTCAAAAGCAACTACTGGCTCAAAGGTGTGAGTGGACACCAGACAACCTTAGCTCTTATCTCAGCTCTCATACTGTCATCCCTTCACTCACATTCTGCTTCTCTGCGGAAGGGATCTTATTTACCTCTCGGGTTTAAAAAAAAAAAAAAAAGAGTCAGCAAAGCCTAATTATATACTATTGCTAACAATCTGCATTCAGCTTCAATGTGCTTTGGATTACACAGTTCAATACTTTTTATAAACAATATCAACATATTACTGTTGCTGTTTAGCAGTGTAAATGATGTGTTTTGCATTTTTCTCTTCATTACTTTCTTTGAATTAAAACCACTAAGCCTTGCAAAAAAAACCAATGCAACTCAAGTCTCGGTGGACTCAACCAGCCAGAGACAGTGAGCAAGAGCTTCTTTCTTAACATTAAAAATATTTCTATTAAAACCATGTGACTCAAGATCATCCTAAGTATTTCCTACATGACCTCTAAGAGCAAGATTTCTAGTTCTGCTGCCTTTCAAGACACTATGAAAGTTAAGATTATGGGAACAGACAGTAATTTTCAAGTTATTAGTTTTTCATTCTGAAAGTCATGGTTTAATCATTTTTAAGATCCAACTAGTGGTATAAGAATGGAAGCTTGAAAGTCCACTACAAGTATGGAAAATATGGTAACAATAGTCCAGGAAACAGAGTTACGGATCAGAGAAGACTGCAGAATTTTACCACAATATATACTTTCCAATGGCTTTGCTTTGTTCTGTCCTTCGGAAAACACAGGCAAATCATACACCCCCAAAATGAAAAGTTTGGGCACGTAGGACTTTACTAATGAGTTGCTTAGCTTAAGTTCAAGTAGTTTGGAAAAACTCAGGCAAAGACTGCAGAGAATAAATGGCCACTAAATTTTTTTCTAATAAAGAAAGATTCAAATGAATTAAAGAGGACTCTGAAAGTAAGGTTAGAAAAAAATATTTTCTTCTGTTAGTATTAAACTTTGGTTACCTTCTCTCCAAACAGCTTGAATTGCTTCATGCATTCGAATAAAACTTAGAAGATGGTAGAAGGACCTGGCTTACTATCAAGGATGTGCTTTCTATCGTTTCTATGAAAATTAAGGGAATCGTCCAAGCTAAGAATAGAAACTTTAAAAAAGTACTGTCTTCAACTCTGGACCTTTGGAATGTCACCATTTTCTTTGCCTTCTACTGAAAATGACAAATGTTAACCTGTAAATCAAATGACTATATTTTGTCCTGTTTACTTTCCCGTTTTTCATGACTGCTTCCATGTTTCTCCTATGCCTTATATGAGTGACACACAAGACCTATGTTCTGATGCAGTAAAAGCCGAGTTCTAAAGTAGAGTGCTCCTCAGGTTAATACCCTGCCAACAGCATCTAACACAAATGCATGAAGTACATGAAAAGGACTATGGACAGACATGTCCCAAATAAAAAATAAATGCAGAAGTAAACTTACACCTTAAGCTGTTAACATAGAAATGAAATTAAAATAATCTCTCATAATAGAGAGATCCTGGATCAGGGTTCTCTATGTGTATGTCCCTTTTAAAGTGCTGTTTAAAAATTAAGGTGAGACTACTAACTGAATTGCTGTTATGTATCTGAGTGTCTGTAACATCACTTGCAAGTAACGTAATGAAGAGAAACATATGATTATGCAAGGTATTGCGTATTTCAATCCTCTGTTTAAAAGTAATTCACACAACTTTTAACAGATTACATTAGACACTATGAAAGTAAGAAAAAATAAATGGGAATGAGGATATGGAAACTGCTTGTTAGCAGCTTCTTGATTACAAAAGTGTTCTGCTTATAAAGTATCTTTAAGCACAACCAAGGAGCCCTACTTGTGTACTGTCAATGAAGACATTTTGCAGTCTCCTAGAACATTTATAGTCGGTATGAGATGCTGTAGCTGTAGGTTAAGCAAATTGAGAAGACAGACAGCACCACCAGGTTGTAATTGTAATATCTGAAGTGCCAGATTCCTCAAACATGAATTAAATCCGGAGACTCCTCCTGGTCTCATGTAGTAAGTGTACTGATTTCTGTTCAATTTGGGTGTAATACTGCATTACCTTTTCCACTTTGTATAGGCTGTGTATCCAGCAAATGATCACTGTCAGGGATTACAGACTAAAGCTTTACAGCAGTGGGGACTGTGATAGAGTTACTTTGGTCAATTATGTCCTTGCCTTTCAAAAGTACTAAAGCTCTAAGACGTTTCACTGAAATCCCTTTTTTCTTAAGTACAATAAAAGACATAATGATATAAATAGCTTTAAATGAGATTCTGGAAAGTCATGACAAGTAAAAGGTGTATTTTTTAAGGCAAAGAGGTGTTTTCTGTTGTTCCTACAATATTCTCAGAAGACCAGCTCAATTTCTATGATCTACATCAGTGAACCAATTCAAGATGAAATCTACAAAACCTGAAGGTTTTTAATGAAATGAAACATATTTCAGCAGCGTATGTCACAGCTTTTCTAAGTAACATACTAAGCACGTACACATTCTCCACTGAGTGGAAGCAAGTTTTTCATTTCATTTGTGCTCATAATTATCTTAAACTTACATGTAAGTCTTAATAGTAACCGAGACAAAGAAAGCACAAGCAGCAAATAGAATCATACTGCTTTCAATATGGTGACACGGTGAAAAGTACTGAATATAAAGAAAGACACTATGGGCCTTTAAAAAATGTTTCTTGACAGCTTCTGAAAATAGCAAAAATGCAATATCTACCCAACAGCATGCCTACTAGATTTATCAATTAGTACCTTACTGTGCAGCAAAATTATCCCTAAACAAGAACTAGGCTATTGCACAAAATATCTCCACAGAAGCGGAACAACTGAATTCTCAATTTAGTGAAAGAACATGGCAAATTTCTTGTTATCATTTCTGCTTCTTTTTGTGCTCTCCAAATGCTAGAATGGAGTAAAAGTACATAGCCTGAACTAGAAGAAGAAAAAAAAAGTTTTAAAATTGAATGCACTGAGCAAAACCACATGTTTTCATTTTTGTGTTCCTCACCAAGATTCTCACTTCCTTGCTTTGGTTTCTCATCCAATTTTGAAGCACCTCAGTGACTATAAGAATCATTAACAGTGAAGTCAGAACTTACTCATGGGCAAAATATAGAATCGTGGAATCACAGAATCATTTATGTTGGAAAAGACCTTCAAGATCATTGAGTCCAACCATCAACCATGTCCACGAAACCATGTTCTGAAGTGCCTTGTCTACATATACAATAATATTCATAAAAATGCAATAACAAGCAAAAATAACCCAACCTTCCAGATTTGCTATTAGTGCAAACAATATGGGTTTTCACAGTGTTTCTCTTTCACTGCATCTGGGACTTCACAATGTTTCTCTTTCAGTGCATCTGGGACAGCGGATATCTTCAAATAGACAGCAACCACAGTCTGACTAATAGTATGCTAACCAAAACCAGCCGCAAGTTGTGGTAAAAAAAATTGCACATATACTACCCATCACTATACAGAAAGCATCATACGCCTTTCAACTTTAGAAATTTACTAAAATAGCTTATGTACCATATACAAGTTCGCTTAAGTTCAGTGTCTTAGGTCTGGCCATTTGGGGATATCAGACCTGTGCTCAAGACTAGAAACTGGCAGTCAGCACAGCTCCATCAACATAAAACAAAATAAAATTACCATGTTCCAGTCCCGAGGAGAATTCACTCCTAGTCTTCAGCTTCACTTTCCCCTAGAGACAAGGGCCAGGCAGAGTTACAGAGAGAAATGCCCATAAAGAGCATCACTTAATTACCAGTGAATATATTGGGAAACAACTTTATGCACTCTACTATTTTCTAAGGGCTTGCTATTTTAAAAGCTCTGTATGTATTTGTAAGTATTGATCTCTTCTGCTTTTAAAAGTCCACCAGGAAAACTTACCAGCAATTTATTGTGCATATAAATGGAAGATGAAAAGTAGATTAACACTAACATATAATCTCTTCCTGGACAGACTGAGTGCATAAGATATTAAATGGGACACAGATTTATAGCTCTTTATTTTGGAACTACAGCTCAGTTCTTAAAAATGTGCCCATGTAGCTACTATCTGCTGTTACATAATTGCAACATGACTGTCCAAAGCTTGTCAGAATTTGGGGGCTTCTACCAATGTTAGAACCTGTTTTCTCCACCAAGCAAGAAAATAATTTCTCGTCAGTATACGACTACTGAGTAAGTCAAAAGTGAAGGCCTTCCGACTCACAGGACACGTCTCTTCCAGTGGCATACTTCTGGGGGCCCAAGTGCATCAGCCAAGTACCTTTAAAAAAGTCCTTCGCTCTTGTGCAATGTGGTCTGGAAAACCAGTGACAGTAGAGTCCAGCAGGAGGCACGAAGAGGAGAAAAATTACATGTTCCAGGTATAGGTAGAGTTTTGCTTTTAAAAAAAGATGCTGAATCTCTTCTCTGACAGCTAGTCAATGAGAGACTGATGATATAACAACTCTAACAGTATGAGATAAAAGCACTTGTTGTAGATTCAGACATTGACTGTACTCAAGATTTATTTTTGTTTACTTTTGTTTCACTAAGAAAAGCAAATGGCTCTAGAGTATCCTTGTCCTTCCCCAGCAAATACGGATTAATTAAAAATGTGCCAGATAAACAGAAACAAGATTTTAAATGGAATTCTTTCATTAAAAATTAATCTTAACTGTTAACTACATAGCATAAACTGGAAAACAATAAGCTCTCTGAGGCAGACTGTAATCAAATATGTTATAGAGTGACACTGTCATAGCTGGTGTGGCACCATCCACTAGAACGTGGTCCATACTACAAAAATGGATGTTATGATATTATCACATTGTTTCCCATTCTGTACCTTTTCACAGGTGTGATGAGAGGGTGCTCTAACAGGCAATTTGTGTAGCGCAGGCCATGAACTGTCTTGTTTTGGACATGTTCTGCACAGACGTACGCATTTTTATGGGGTTTGGTATTAATGTTTAGAAGTAGATGGAAAGTTCAGAACCAAGACATAAATACTATCATACTCTTGATGATGCAATGTTATTATGGTTTTGGTACTTCAGCATATAAAGAAATATTTCATTCCCTCAGCCTCATTAGGATCTCACGTGAGGCTCCTGTCAGCTGCAAGTTTGTTCAGTTTATCTCAAGAAAAAAGGACGAAAAAAGCTTAAAATTTTCCTTAGATATGTCAATCAAAAGGATTGCATTGGCTGGAACATCAAGTTCAAAAGAATGTCATTCAAGTCAGTTAAGACAGAATATTTCTGTGGCCCCACTTTCTTCATCACTTTTAGAGAAGACGCTATTTATGTAAAGCACAAACCTCACCCCACAATTACTCCAAAATCAAACTGCGCTACATGAAGGTGTTCAGTCAACGATTCCAACATGTATTTCTCTTTATGTGCTATTTTCTTAGCTGAGAAGTACTTTCTTTAGGATCGCAGCTTCACAAAACATAAATAGTATTCAAATTTGAATTGGCCAGGGAGATCAGGCCTGACATTCAATCTTCAAGCATTTCCTTAGTTGGCTGTGTGAAAATTATTAAAATTCCAAAATCCTGGTGATTCATCTCAGGTTCTTCTGCAGGCTACGTTCATTTATATTCAAATTTACTGCTTTCTTTCCAGTTATGTAGTAAAGATATATTCTCCTTATTCATGTTCTTTCATATAGCTCTGTTTTTATTGTATTTGCAATAGTTGCTAAACTAAACAGCACATTGTATCAAGTCTTTGATTCTAAGAGACATACCTGTTGTAATATGCTCATATAATTTTGCAACCTCTTATTCATTATCATGTTGGGTTTTTTATTATAATATAGCTGTTGGGAATGGCAACTGTTAATATTTGAGGCTGTAGGAGTTTTTTTTTCTGACGTCAAAATAAAAGTATTGATCGTTTGAGATCAGAGCACTGCTCTGGGATCACAGCTCTTTCTTCGAGAAGGCAGTTCACATAAATGAGCTGAAGAGGAACGCAGCCATTTCAAGGAACTTTTAAGCACCGTGTACTGTGGTTTCAATAAACATCGTGCCACCTCATGCAATGTGACGTATCACGTGGCAAACTAACTGTATTTCATTTTGCTGCCATTTTAAATAAAAGCTAGAGATACAAAGTGTGTTTCTCGCGAAGAGTTTAGCGCTCTCGTTTCGTAAAAGCTGGTTAATGCTGATGTTTGGATCAAGGAAATTTCTAGAGACAATTATTAAACATGTATTGTGCACTGCTGGGGTACCCAGCTTACAAATTATGAGATTTCATAAAGCTGGCTGAAAACTCATCGTCACTCCCCTACCAGACTTGTGAATAGTCTTAGGGAAAAAGCATAGCAGAAGGCATCCACATAAACAAAGTCCTTCTGGTTGCAGTCCTCTTCTTGCCTACCCAAAATAGAAAAGGGAAAAACTTTAAACTGCTATATAAAGTAATCTCTTCTTTGTATCTGATAGAAAATAATTAGCTGGCAGTGCCATTCAAGCCAAAACAATACACCTTTGAGCATATAGCTTTCTGTTAAAAACCTGATATTAATCTGTCTTTCATTTACTTATATAATTTCCCCAATTAAATAAACTGTGATCATTTAACCATGGCTTGTGGTAAGCAAAACAGTTTGCATAAAATAAACAGCACAACAAAAACACTAGAGGCTGAGTAACTAAATAGCAAACCACTCCAAAATTCAAGTCTGACCAGATTTGTGGTTTGATTTAACTCTAAACCAGGGCTTTCTTAAACATAGAGCAGAGGAACTAATTTTTTTTTAGGTACTGAGCAACACATAAAGCTGCATTACTAAACAAGTATTTAATAAACAAAACGGTTACCTAATAAAATTGGGAGATGCAAATCTGCCTTCTCAGAATTCACTTTTCATTAACTCACCATAAATACTGCCACCACTAAAACGGGAAAACTTTTTTTAGGAATTTCACCAAAACGTATACTTCCTTAAGAGTCAAGTAATGCATAGCCCTTAAGATTTTCAGCAAACATTGTCCAAATAGATTTACTAATCCTAAAGCATATTTACGAACCCTGCAGCAGATTTATAAAAACAGTAACAGATACGCAAATCTTACCAATAAATCCTAAATAAAGTTTTGATTTAGACATTTTTCCTGTGTGCTTTACAGGTACAAGCAATAGATTTACTTCCGAATCACGATTTTGGGTCTCAGCTGTTAGCATCAAAATTACAAATACAGCCCTTACACATTAACTCTTAATTAGGTTTTACAAATTCCAATCAGAACTTCCACAGTGAGTTCCTGAAGTCCAGATGTAATAATGAGTTTCATAAAAGGCTTTGTAATCTGTTTCTCTTCTTCCTCAGAATAAATCACATGCCAGCCACAAAGCACCCTAGTTTTTTTTTTGAAAAGTGCCACTTCGTTATTATTTGTCAAGTTTAGCCATGATGCTTCTACAGTTCTACTGGAATAGCAACAACAGCGAACACAAAAAGGACTTTTTAAATTTAAGGCATGTATTTTAAGCAGCTCTAAGAATGAACTTGCCACAGTGTACGTGAAGAACTCATCTTCCCTGGGCCAATTTCAACACCCTTTCAGTTCAAATTTCAAAGCCTATCAAAAATTACGCTGTTGCTGAAATAACTGCTTCTACGCTACTCTCTGCATGCACTTCTCACTGTCATGCTTACACAAGCACTAAAGCTTGTATGCCAAATCAGATCTGAGAGCTGAAAACAAACCAAACCCCTACAGCAAACCCAACAACAAATCAAATGATTACTTTTCAGTCAGATCGAACTTAATCCTGCTCGCTCTGTGGTACCATTCAGATTGGCTTAGGGGAACTGAAACTATAAGGTCAGCAACATTCGACTGACAGGTACTTCTGATGATCTTAACTATTACATTAATTTCAAAGTCTTTCAAAAATCAAATTCCAATAGCAGGTGCTAAGAAATTGATGTTCAGCTCATAATTTGATGGAATATAGGTGACAGGAAGGGAAGAGGTAGTAAATCAGAAGCGATGTATCAAAGACAGGGGAAAGAAAGCATTTCTTGTTATTTTAAGAATTTTTTACTTTTCCTCAGATACTTCTAAAAATAGTAAAAAAGTTGAACTGAAAACTTAAATTCCAATAGTCTTCTTCCACAGTAAGGTAAACAAATTATATTAAAAACCAAGATGTGTAACAGTAAAACTTTTAAGGTTACTACATCTTTATAAAGTACTTATACAAATTACATTTTACTTTAGTTATATTTATATAAGTACTTCTATTACATATGGACTTTCTATTAAAAAACTCAGCTGCCAAATCCTCTCTTCATAGAACAAAACTCAAAAATCAAAGGTCATAGCATGCTGAGCCACAAGCTCTGCTCATGCAAGGGAATGTTTTCCGCATTTCAAGTGAAAATAAAGAAGACAAAAAGGAACTTTATCTCTTTTCATGTTGATTTGATCAATTTTGCTTTTTTACGATACCTAAAACTTCTGTAGCAGAGCATTTATTCCACTGAGCCTAATCAAGTTTTTCAGTTGCATAACTATAAGTATTCAGTCTTTTGTCTTCAGGGTGCTCCTCTGCTTCTTTTTAAGCCTTGGACTGAATTCCCCTCTCAAGTGCAGCAATGTCAATGCAGCATAGTACTGGATGATTACTGATGGGATGCACAATATGGCTTAAAATTTAATTCTGAAATAGGTCTTATATTCACAAAGCAGAACAAAACTACACATTTTATTTTGAAATATAATGAACTATATTTGCAGCTGCTGCCTCTCATTGTGCACCTGAAAATCTGAGAGAGCATCTGTACTTACGAGCTCAGACACTTTGTGAGCAGCTAAAAATCTGACCAATATTTTTCTTTACATGCACACTTCATGTAGCCCATCGGCTCTTAAACTGGTTGAATCCAGAGTTAAGTCCACTGAAGTACACTGAAGCAGTACTGTAATGGAAATCAGGTCTGGGCTCATCTGTTTACATCAGGTTCATTTATCTGACAGAGGGCACTAACCATGAGTTTCAAAAAGTGAAATCTGAATGATTAACACAGGTTGGCACCTTGGCAGACGCGACGATGTTATTTAAATTAGATTCCTCAAAATGATGTATCAAGGAAAGAATTTACAGAGGAAATAAAAAAAAAAAATCTAAAAAATTATGCAATCTTCACCTTTGTGTTCTAAAGCTGTTTTGAGGTGAAAAAAAAAAAGAGGCAATAACCCCCCTAGAATCATTAAGCAGTGCAACAATAAGATAATTTGAGAAGAAGTGACTGAATATTTGTTTGGTTTTTTGTTGCCTTGGATATTTCAGAAAGTTGTGATAAAAAATCTGCCAGTTTGTATACTGTATAACTGTAAGAAAGCTGAGCTTTTGTTGATTTGAGTATTATTTTTAAAAAATTAACAAAATTGTGTTATATTTTAAAAATCTTATAAAAATATAGAAAATATCACTGAGCAGACAATCTTTAGTAAAATCTCTTTTTTTCCTGTCAAAGTAATTGGATTTTGTGAAGTGTGTGTGTATACATAGCTCAATTAAGCTAGCAGAAGCACAATTTTGCCAACCAAGTGCTTTAATTAACCGCCCCCCCATGCTTAGAAACTCATTAAAAAACTAAACCCAGCAGTTATATTTTTATGTCTGTCATGTAAAAAAAAAAAAGGAAAAAAAAGTAAAAATCTGTAATATCAGTGGTTATTTTTTGGGTGGCATTTTTTACAAGAAGATTGGGCAAGTAATCAATAAAGGAAGCCTATTTCGCTGAGAGTCACTGCCCAAATTTTTCCCCTGAGTTATTTAAATACCAAAACTTTTGAACACTTTTCCAAGATGAAGTGAAATCTGTAAGGTTGCGTCACTCCAAATTAAAAAGGACGTGCTGATAAAATGCTGTAGATCAGAAAGGGAGTGTGTTTAAGTGTAACAAGATGTCACAGTCACTCTAAAAGGATTAAAATTAGTTTGTATTCAACTGTTCTCATACTTACTTTAATTACATGTTTGAAAAAAGCATTCAGTTCTCAACAATGCTGACTTGTATCATCCTTAGGACACATAAATTTTCATCTTACCTCAACTGCGCAGCCCATTTTTTTATTGGATGCTCCGAAATTCCAGTGACCTTTCATGAATTTTGATGGATTAGCCATGCTATTCCCCCTGTCCAGGGGAGTTTGAGATAAATGGCAGGAGAGGCTACAATCTTTGGGCAAATTATTCTCCTTGACTACAAAATATATTGATTATTTGTGTCAGTATGCATTTACATATTTGCCAGTTTCATTACCCAAATAATAAAATCTGCACATTCCTGGCCCCATCAGAATGAAAGGAGGGTATCATAAGTTATTAACAAAAGGTAACCACAAGTTCACATTAAATTTGATCAGAAAACAACTTAATCATGAAATTCAAAGTAAATAGTCTTAACATCATCCACATGAGTCAGATGCAAAACTATTGCTATTTATTTGGCCATTTAAGAATTAGAACTATTTTGTAACGAGAAAGTAAACGTTCTCCTTTCAGAGTTTCAGTCTTCTAAAGACATAAGCACATAAATGTTGCTGGATCACATGTGATGGTAGCAAAACAGAGATTATTTTATTGCTTACCTGTAATAATTTAAAAAAAGATGAAGTAGAACTTTACAATTATCTCAGAATATACACATACATTATCCATGTACACCTACTACTGATATATCTAAGCAACAAAGTAAATGGGCTATCCTTTCATCTACTGAAAAGACAAGAACTCTCTGAGACTGAAGAATTATCATGTAACTATAAGAAAACACTACTTTTTCATGAATGGTTCTTCAAAGGAAGTATCATTCAGGACATAGTTCTTCAAAATAAGGTTAGCAACAAAACTGTATCTCTATTTCTACATAATCATACTATTTTTAAATGAGGAAAAGGCTGCAGCATAGTAGAATATACTACTCCATTATTCCAGAACAATTTCTATCCTTTCCTTCTGCCCTTCTGAAATGTTGCTTTTCATTTATTGGTTACTGGACTCTTTTCTCAAAACATTGTTAGGTCCAAATGCTGTACTTTGTAATATCAGTTTAAATATTGAACTAAAATTATTTCAATATATAATACAGATGCTGTATCTTTGAAAATCAGTATTATATGTGCATGGTTGGAATTAGGCTGCAATTTATGAAACTCCTGACCATTAGTTTTAAAAGAAGGTATTAAAATAAAAAATAGCTTCATAGCCAGTATATGGTCTGTGCTTATGAAATAGAAATATCATTTCCACTGTAGGAAAGTACAGCTTTTATACTGCTGTGGTTTTATGGTTAGTTTGCTACGGGCAATACCCAGCCCCTGGCCCAAGGAACTGCTGGTGGATGGGGTGATCCCTCCTGCTGGTTGACTAAACCTCATGTGCATTACATGGGCTTGAATCTATTCTGCTGGACTCAAATGGAAATGGAAGGGATCATACTTGAACTCCTAAGTCCCCAAGGCAAAACTGACCAGTAGAAGTCCAAGCTTATTTGCCTCTGCCTCTTCTTGCTATCCAAGTGGGAATACTTGTATCTACCATGTGACTCTGGCAGCCAGAAAGCCCCCTTCGGTCATTGAACAGTGCCCTTTCTTCAGCAGGAATGCACTCAAAAAGGTGGGGTTTGCTTTCCTACGCTGCGTGCTTAGACTAAACTCCTCCAGCGTGGTTACCACTGGGGCAGAGAATTAACTGCTTTTATAACACAACTGAACTAAGATCTCGTTTCAGGCTCGCAGAGGTGAAACAGGGAGACAGACAGTATTCCCTACTCATAATCACTGCTTAGCAGAACCTTTCTCTTCTCAAAGGTGCTGATGAGATCATAAACCCAAACTCTCTGATGTTATTCCAAAACAATCTCTTCCCTTGTACCTACTGAAATAAGAAACAGTTTAACCATCCCCACTGTTTCTGATATAGGATCTTCAGTCCACAATTCTCTGAAAGACATTTCTACTAATTTTATAATTCTAGCTAATCACCTATTCTTAGTCTAACGTTAATTGGTATAATCTTACCTGCTTTAATGCTATAGAGTGCCTTAGCAAACTGGCAGTATTTTTTTATTGTTATTGACTACGCTTGTAATAAAAACAGATCAATAAACAAGATGTTCTTCCTGGGATTTCGTAATACCTTTAGCTTATGTTCTTCTTTTGACTCATCATAAATTTTTTTTTAAGTATTTACTAGTTTTGTCTCTCAACTTTTATACTTTACAAAATTTCTTCGCATTGTCCAATTGTATTTGAAAAGACAGTCTTCATTCAGGCTGATTTTGCTATCCTTCATTTTAGGAGATCTATTATAAAGCATATAATTGTACTTTTTCAGTTTTATCTGATTTAAACACCTGCACATCAACATATTAGGAGACAGAATAAAAGAAAACAAAGGGCAAGAGCAAACTACAGTCTCATACACTCGCGTATGTTACAAAAACATCTTTAAGATTTTTATCACTGAGAGTACATCAGGTTTCTCATATACAACCAGAGTAACGAAACAATTCAGAACAAGAATTTCGAATAAAGATTATCTGCAACTGGAATCAGATTTTCACAGTACATCTGCAATGAAGGCATCAAAGAGTTGGGCTTTTGAAACACTCCTATTACTGCCACATTGACTGTAAAATGCAAGTAGAGAATTTCATGATGCAGCATACTGAAATCTGAAGTTCTGGCTGTTTATTTTGGCTCTTCACCAGGAATTAAGGGCTAACCTTCCAAAAATTTAACAAGTCTTTTTAACAGAAATTCTACACCAAACCTGAAAAGTATTTGGAAGGATTTATGGAATCACCTTTCTTAGTATATTCAAGCTTTTGTAACTTTTGAAGCAGTTTCTTTCTTTCTATGGCCTGAAGAAGTCAAATCTGCAACTTCCATTACCAAAAAGTATACTAGAGTGTGTCAAGGCTACAGGCTGTTCTAGACGCATGTATCGTACATCCCTAACAGTGAAGATGCAGCAAAGAATCTGAGTTTCACTGATTCTGGAAACAGAATAACGGAAAAAGAGGAGTGTGTATTTGTATCCTACCGATTCGTGTGATAAGTGGCAGTCCTAGCTTCTACAATGTATAAGGTTTTCACATCAAACAGTGTTGATGTAGAACAAAGGTAATTCTTAGAGGGTCTGTGCTTTGCAGCCGAGTTAGAGCTCCACTTCCAAAAAGACTAATCAGGTAAATAGCCCTTGTTCAGGGTACAATGCTGAAGAAAAGAGTACAGTTTTAATTCAGATTTAAGTTTGCACTTAATTTTTACTATTGTGTTCCTGCAGGTATCCCCCTACTCAGAGCATAATAGGTTGGTTCTTAGGAGCTTTTTTCCAGGACACACATTTCTTCTTAAGCACTGTGTAGATATATAATTTTGGTCTTATACTCCCCTCTCTGGATGGCTACAATCCCAAGAAAGGCTCAGCATCAAGAGGATGCTTCCAGCAGAGTTCAGCTCTCAGTTTGATGCTAAAATAGATGTCGACATTTAAAGACAAGATTTAAAACACTGAATTGGGCTAAGCCTCCTGGGAAAATCTTACATTTTAAAATTCCTTAACAGAAATCAAAGTCTTGAAAAACTGGTTTTGAATTCAGGACTGAGCTCATGAAGGAAACTTCAGCATCTGTAAAGTTCCAATGTGTTTGTAGTTATGTCACGGAATAAAATAAAAAAAAGACAAAACATGTCAATAATACATTGTACAACTGCACACCGAAGTTATGAGTATGGTCTAAAAAATAAAATGAACAAATAAACATATATCTTAGCAGCTGTATTTCCCCAGGTTTTTCTGCAAGTTGTTTGCAAAGCCAATTAATTCATTCATAGTATTTAAGCAGCTATTTCCATCTCTTGTTAAAAAGCACTTAACCCGAAACTTAAGTTCCACTGACTTTACCTCATATTGACTCATATGCAAATTAGATTATGTTAAATTAAAAAACAAAGAAAAAAGAGTCATTACTACATTATTGTTAGTAGAAGCGTAGTGTTTTAAGAGGCATGCTCTGGGAGAAGGATTGTCTGATTTGACATCTTTGTCAAAAGATCTGAAGACAGAAAAGAGCTAATACAACAGACAAGATACTTTTAGAGTACCCAAAGGAACTATCCCTCTAGAATGTTAGTGTCTTGTTTAAAGAAAAACTCATTTTCCTCGCACAGCCACCAAATACAGTACATGTGTGCCAAGAATAAAGATTGAATCTTTGGCAGATGGTTAACCAATAACAAATGCCTATGGTAGTACTGATGCTAAAGAATGGATTAATAAAATTTTACTCTGATAAATTCAGTAACTAAGTGTGTGAAGAACAGGACAGTGGGAAACATAGTGGAAAATTTAAATAATCCCAGGCATATTCCTATCTGTTAGAGTAGCAAGCTTCAAATTTGTTTTTTCAGTTGTTAGATTTCAGTGGTTGAATATAAATCAAATAATTCTACAATTCTATAAATATACGTGTTGAGATCCCTTAAAAAAATGCATGCATATATCCAATTATTCGATATCGCTCATAACAAACTTACTTTTCAAAATAAAAGCAGTGGATATAAAATAGATTTTCTCATTACACAGTAAAAATCCACTATTGGACAAACTGGAAACAATCATTTGACTTGTGCAATAAATATGCAGTGGCTTCTTTGTACAGTCACGATCATCAACCACAAGAAAAAAACAAAAATAAGGACCTCTGGCGTGAACATCTTTGCTGAGAGTCAGTCACCAGTGCGGCACTTGGTAACCAGCGAGAGATGCAGTCAGATTACCAATCTCAACATAACCAAAATAAGGCACTGTAAATGAAGGCCTTGCTGTAGGCAATGTGAGTTCTTTCCAAGCCGGGTAAGTCCCACTAACACAGGCACTCACATGGCTTCAGTACATGGTAGAAAAGTGCCCAGTTGGTCACAGCCAGTAGTTGAAATTCCAGCAAATCCCAAATACGTGCTAAATTCCGACTTCAGAAACCTAGCTTCAGCTTTGAAATATACCCCAGTCTGCCTACAGTGTCAGACAAATCACCAGATTCTGCAAGTTAATGCTGAATCAGGTGATGAGATGATGTAGTTGCTCAGTTATTGTAAGTAACATTTTTGACCCATGGTATTTCACTTTCTCATATATAAAAAGGGGATTAAACAATGCTTCCTTTCATTCCTAACTTTTCTTCTTTTGCTTAGTCAGCTGCTGTAATTTGTGGTAAAAAAAGGTCTTACATAAGATGTACAAACACCACCAATCTTGGGTTTCTATCATAAGATTTAAAGTGATACATTATGTATGAACTTATATGTTTATCCTGTGTTTTGATTGGATCAGATGGAGTTGACATGTATTTGCTTACTTCACTTAAATTGCAACTCTAGCTTGAAAAATGATGCAATGATTTTTTTCCTTTTTCACTGACAGTTGGCAGACAAATCTTGAGAGCAACTGAGTAAAATTTAGGTCTAAAAGAGGAATCCAGGAACTCTGTGGTGGTTCTAAACAGCAATCTGGTTAAGAAAGATTCCGACAGAAGCCAGTCCTAACTTTTTTTAAAGAACATACAGTCTTGCTGCAGTATCAAAAAGATCTAAGGAATGTAGAATTAGTTCTCTCCTGACAGTCAGAGAATTGAACAGACAATCCACGGGAATGGTTTCTACACAAACCATGCTGCTAATGATGGCTGTTTTCTTGTTCATTCAGCTTTCCTTGTTTATTGGTGCCAAAGTTTCCTGGTTCTTTTGATATTTTCATAGTTGTCAGAGTTCACTAAGCCGAAAACATTACACCACGGCCACTCAAAAAGAAGCCCAGAAACAATCTTGGAATACTGGAGTCTTGACGTCTTTCCACAACTTCATGAATAAATGGCACAGCAGGAAATGGAATTAGTTCTGTCTTGTAATGCTTCTTCCATTTTGAAGGAGTTATTAGCAGGAAAGACATGGAGAATTTCAGCGGGGTAGGGGAATAGGTTTTTCTGATACCTGACTGAACCGAGTGAAGTTGTGTTGGACAGTGCAGCTGGTTCATCAAATTTTTACCAGGGGGTCTGCAATTTCAGCTTATTTTTATTACCTAGTCTTTATCCATCAGAGTTCAAGTATAAAGTGCAAGAGTCCTTGAGGCTACTTGCTTTTAGGAACAAAGAACTACTGAAAAATTCCAAGCATATCTACCCTAACTAGGCTAGAGCAGATAGAGAATATGCTGTCTGGCCAAACACAGTATGACTGTCTGTCAGAACACCTCATGTCTTTAGCAGCAAAGTCACCTCTTTCACATCTAATGCTGAGAAAATCTCCAGACAGCTTTTTTTCCTTCGAATGCTGTTACTTCTCTGTTCACCACAATTCATATAGCAACCCCAAAGTTACCGTGCCTGTTTATATCACCAGATTTGCTCAGTTTTATTGCTGCTGACAATAGCTACAAAATAAAATACACGTTGTTAGAAGGGAGTTTTCGACAGGTTTGTATTTACCCTCTGCTTGAACTGGATTATATGTTCTTTCATGCGAGAAGGCTAAAGGTAAAACAAGAACTCTCACTTGTGCGCTTAAGAGAATATGTGCTAAATCAAACCATTTCCGTGAAGTACGCCTGTGCTTCTTTGCAGAAAAATTTGGGCAAGTTTGTTTTTATGAGAATTCAGTTAGACTGTCACCACAGACGATGTAGTTCTGCTTCGCACATCTCAAATACCATAAACCCTAAATACCAGTAAGATGCTCAGAACCAGTATACGAGATGCTGAACAGTAAAGCAAAGCATGTCATTTAAGTTACGGAGAGACTATCTGGCAATTGGTGCATTACGCTGCACTTATGCCGCTCCGTCACCTTAGGGCAGATGAGAGCTGCTGAAACAACATGAATTGCTGCCAGCTGTGCGAGGACAAACAGAAAAATTAAGAGATGCCCCAAGTCATTCTGCAATTTCTCAGGCAAAAAAACCCCATACAGGTGCTTTTATGTGTGACAGAGCATTCAAACGATACTGCAGACAATTCTGCTATCTTGAAAACAAGGTCAAACTCCACATCTAAAAATTCAGTATCAACAGCAGATTGTCTCAAATATGGATAATGATTAGGTCCCCAGCTTGGTTCTCACATCATACACTGAGAACTGTGCTTCTGTTATGTTAACTTCATTCAGCATACCTGTCACCTACCCTTGGTCCATATTCCTGGTTGTTGGCTGAAGGTTTAGATAATTTGTTTTGAAAGTACAAAATCATAACACAATTTGTCTTTAAAAAGACATGAGAGTTTTGTTGGTCTGCGCAGAACTCATGTCGTTGCAGGTGTGATGATGAAGAGACTGAGAAATGATGTGAAAGTCTGGCATACGCAGTCGAAGACAGGAATTCTAAATATTACATCAAAAGGAATACATCACTGAAGAAAGTTAAGTGGAAAAACTACCTGTGAAAATTGACACTCTAAAGTGTCACGTTTTCATGACGGAAACCATGGCATACTGCAAGAATTTCCAGTTAGCACTCCACACAGTGATGCAGGGGAAGGCTGCCATATACCTGCCTGGACCTTGCAAGAATAAAGGGGTTTCTGGGCTTGGCTTGGGTATGCAATATACTTGGGTGCATCACTTTTTTCTTTGTGACTATTTCCGATTTGTTCTGCATGTGCCATACAAGCACTTTAGCACTTAAAGTGCTGCAACTCTGACTGGAGTAATACTGTCTCTGCTGTTCAGAAATCTTAAACAATTCTGTGAACTCTTCTAGCTCTACACAGAGGAAATTTTTAAATGAAAACGGACGATACATCAATGGAAATCCAGATGTACAGCTGCCCTGATGCAGAGGCCACTGGGATGCCTAAGCACAATGCCTCACGGCTTTTTCAAGACCGATCTGATACTAAAAAGGGCATGTTGTAGTAGGAACAACACATGAATGTGACTGTACTCTGCTGAAATAGCTATGCCAGTAATAACATGCTGGCAGAAACGTTTGTGGCAAAACTTTGTAACATAGATGTGCTGTACATGGTCTGTGAAAGTGTTTCCATGCACCCCTGCCAAAACTACAATAGATGCTTCAATGAAATGCAAAGAAATGTCAAGCTGGTTGACTACAATGAGATTTTGGTTTGATTTTGAACTCTGGCAGCATTAATACTGTTCTTCATAGTATGATTCTACTGATTCAAAATCAGCACTCTCAGTCTTTGGGACTGTATGGGTTTGCCACCTTCATGTTAATTTAGATATGTTGTACTACCTTATCTTTCATAAATTTAATATTTCAATAATTTATGGCAATCTCATATATCAATTATATATACATATATCTCCATATTACTTTTAGCTTTTGTAGTACAGAAGCATACAAAAAAAGAGCTCATTAGCAAATACCATGCAGGAAGAGGAAAATATTTAGCAGAGGTAGCATGCATCAAACCACAGATTTTGATTTTTAGGGGCATTACAGAGAAAGGAACTACCAAAGTTATGGCTATCATTGCATTGCCAAGATGAAGGGGTATTCCCTATGCTTGTATTAGAGAATTAATGGGACTAGACAAGGGGTAAATGGGAATATATATATCCCTCCCATGCTTCAAAGGAACAGAACAATATGATCCTGTAAGAGAATTCCTCAAATCAACATTCCTGTGCTGTACCTTATCTGTGGTCAAAATGTGAATTTCATTTACAAACAGTCCTGCGGTCCAGTACTTTTTGTTCCATTTGCTTCAAGAAAAGAATCTGCCTGCCATCTTCTTGGAAGTGTTTATATTAAAAAAAAAAAAAAATTGGAAATACTACATCATGTTACACAAAAAAACCCCTTACTTCCCCTAGCAATGGAAAGGTGGAAAGGGGGCAGCTGCTCCCTATTGCTGTTTTATTTAGTGTTTAGAAGTTAATTGCATTATGGTAGACAGTTCTACTTTTTTCAGCTCCATAACTGAAACATAGAATAATCAGGATCACTAATAATTTTCTCAAGAGTTATCTGTCAGCACCCGTAAGTCATCCTAAAACCAATTATGCCACTTCTGGCATACCTTTCAACACTTTGTTGCCTGCCAAAGTGAAAATCAATAAAAGATTATTATTATTCCATGGTTGATACTGGGTAAGCAGCTCCAGTGGCACTCCCTGTTGGGGGACTGCCATTAAAGCTTTTAGAACCGCATAATCTGAGTCTTATTAGGCTACTCTAGTGACCATACCTCATAACACAAAAGTATTTCCAAACTTGTTAGTAACTCCAATTGACTAGTTACCATGAAACACTGTGCTGAATAACACTGATGAAACTTACTGAAAAATAGCACATACTTTTCGGAGTATGCATTTGATAACAATGGCGTTCCACCTGACTTCTGGTCTGATGGGAAAATCCATTCACTGCCGCACAGGCACACATTTCTGCATTTTAATACTTGATATATGTATTATAAAACACACTTGAAATTACAAGGTCTGCAAATCTCACTTAAGATACCACTATATTTTGTACTACAACACGCTGCTGTAATGAATGTCTTGGTTCTTCACCACTAGGACGCCTACGTATTTCTCTTTCTTCTCTGAATCTTTCAGATCAGCCGAGGCCTTGCAGCAATCTACCCTAAATCCACCTTTACAGTGCCAAGCTCTGAGATAAACTGATCTGACATGCGTTCTGACAAATTAGATCTTCTAAGCATTCAGATTACAGATCTCTTCCCTTAATAGCTGCACAATTCTCATTCACTTTACCTGCCACATTCAGCAATCACCTCCTTTTCAAAGTGTTCATGAAGTCAAGGTAACTACTGCCTTTGGAGAGCGCAAGCCACCATTAGCTGATTATTTGTTCTTACACCGAACCCCGTGTAAAAATTTATGTTGAAATTTTTATGTTGTTACTTAGTATCAAGACATTCACATAGAAAAAAATTCATTAAAGCCCTATTTCCCTCAGGGAGACGAAGGGCCTGAAATAATTTCTTGCCAAAACCAGCTAAAGCTTTTCCAACAGCTTCAGTGGCAATACATGCAAAGCACACTGCAAGTGATATGCAGTGGCAAATGAGTTTCAGGACATTGAACACTAAGCACACCTCTGCTCCCAAGACTGAAAGATACTGGTTCTTCGTGCCCTTCCTGACCTGCACTGCACAATATTTGAGTACTGGGCTAAAAACGGCAGGCTCACTGTTGGAAAATATGAAGTGATGCACATGAAAGAAAACAACCTATGAGTATACGCGGACAATCAGGACGTATGTATTAGCTCATATCACTGAAGAAAGAAATATTCAAGTCATCATGAACAGTTAATAGATCACAGCAGTCAAAAAGACCAAGAGAATGTTGAAGCTTATTGAGGAAGGATTAGAGAAGAAAATATCATAGAGAGTCTATACATCCACAGTGATTCAACATGTTGAATACGGTACATAGTTCTAATTGCCATAAAGCAAAAGAGGTGCCATAAAACTGCGTAAGCACAGAGGTAATGTATTATTAGGCAGGAACGACTTACCTATGAGGACAGCTCAAACTGGTTACCACACTCAGACACAACACAGTTTAGAAAGGAAAGCGACTGTTATCAAAAAGTAAATAGAGCATGTTTGTTTATTATTTCTCATTCCAAAGGCATAAAAAACCTAGTGAGATAAACGAGCAGCAAGTTTAAAGTAATGTGTGTGTGGGGGCACTAAATTGTGGGAAATGTTGCTATGGGATGTTATGGAAGTCAGAATGCAAATGAATTTCAAAAGGGCATAGATAACTACACATGTAACAGAGCTCAAAATTAGTGTAGACGTGTGATTATGAGCCTAAGAAATACTGTACTGCCAACTGACAGTAAGTGGGAAAGTATACCAGAGCAAGTATCGTGCTATGATTCCCTGATTTTACATATATATTTCCCAGGAATCTACTACTTATTACTACCAGTGGTAGACTTTTGTACCAAATGGAGTTTTGTTCTCAAATAGCGAGGCCATTCCTATTCTGGAGGCTGTACATCAACCAAGAAGTAACAAACTTTTTCTGAAATCAATCAGCTTGGATAAATTGGTTTGCCCATATCTAATACTCTTGAATATGCAAAAAAGACCAAAACCAGGTCAAACCCTCCTCCACAATAAAACCATTGATACATAAGAAATTTGGTAATAGATATTACTTCTTAACACTTGTTTTTTTTTTTTCAAGTATTTCCAATTTTTATCCAGACATCTCAACTCTGTAACATCTTCACTAGCAGGTCTGAACAAACAAATCTCAATTTAGTAAAGTAAATAATCCTTTCACAAAAATCACCATCCAGCACCACTATGCCTTCTTGCATTGAATTCAACATTTTCTGCTTCCAAACCTCAGTTTGATACCATAAAGTAAGTAAAACTTCAAGAAATATATACCAACTGTGTCTCAAAAATACCAATTATTGTTCGTGTTCCAATAGGTGCAGAGTCATTCAGATCAGGTCTCAGGTGGTTGCTAAAGGAACTGAGACTGTAATTTTAAAAGCAAAGTCTGTCACATAAGCAGCTGTAAAACACATGCTTCTACATATGGAAAATGGACTTTTTCAGTGCTATGAAACTTAACTATTTTTTGTCTTTTTAAGCAGATTTTTATTTGGCCATTAAGATTTACCAAAGGAAACAAAATACAAGGTGTCCTGCTTTTGGCTTTCTAGTAGTTGGTATAGTGTTATGTTTTGGATTTAATACGAGAACCATGTTGATAACACTTGCTAACTAGTGTTTCTACTAAGTCAAGGATTTTTCAGCTTCTGATGCCCAGCCAGCAAGAAGGCTGGAGGGACACAAGAAGCTGGGAGGGGACCACAGCCAGGGCAGCTGACCCAAACTGGCCAAGCCAGTATTCCATACCATGTGATGTCATGTCCAGTATATAAACTGGGGGGAGTGTGGCTGGGGGGGGATTGCCGCTTGGGGACTGGATGTCGATCGGCGGGTGGTGAGTAATTGCATTGTGCATCACTTGTGTATTCCAATCCTTTTATTATTACTATTGTAATTTTATTAGCGTTATCATTATCACTATTAGTTTCTTCTTTTCTGTTCTCTTAAACTGTTCTTATCTCAACCAATGAGCATAACTTCTTTTCCCAATTTTCTCTCCCATCCCACTGGGTGAGGGAGGAAGTGAGTGAGCAGCTGCGTGGTGCTTAGTTGCCAGCTGGGGTTAAACCACAACAGAGAAGCATGTCGTTAATTTTTTCCATGTTAATCTAACTAAGTGGCATTGATCTAACATTTCTATTATTTAATGACCAAAGATGAAGTGATGATTTCACATATATATCACCACATACTTGTGCGACTGCACATAAGTGTAACTATCAGCCTACTTTCAAGATGGCCATATTACAAAAATAACAAGAAGCACATGCATTTGCCTACGGGTTACAGTGAGGATCTAAAAGACATATTTTCCATGTTGGAGAAATTTAACATTCTATTAATTAATAAAATGAATCTATTTTTCCAATCCAAAATGGAAGAAAATTAAACAGTTCCAAAATTTCACATGAAAAATAATTTTGAAAATAAACACATTTGGTTTTGATCAAATGAAACTTTCTGCTTAGATTTTTACCAAAAATACAATTTCCTACAATATTTAAGAAAACAAGTAAATCACTTCAAAGCAACCATCAGAACATCGATCCATTTGTTTTTTAAATGAAAATTTCTTTAACTTTGATGACTAGATGTTTTCAACTTCACCACAAAAAGTTTAGTGCTACTGAAAACACCTGAGAATTCCTACCTCAAACATATTTTCATGGCCTACAGTGACTTTCCAATAATAGAAATAATGAAGAAAAAAGGGGGAATAAATTTACTGATATTGGCTATGACCAAAAACCCCACAAATTAATCTCAACAATAGGTTATTATTTTTCAAATGGAATGCATTCGAAGACAAGTTTTAAAACCCCAAAACTTTGCATTTGGAATTGCAGTGCCAAACACTGTGGCATATTGATTTCAGCTAACTCTGTTGGTGAGATTTTGCACAGTCTGTCTGTAATCTTTGGCCTCCCTACTCATTCAGGGTAAATTAATTATATAAACCCAGTTTTTGTATCAAAAAATGAATGCTTTTCACTTCATTTTTCTTTAAAGGGCAAGAATAAAATTATTTTGGTTTTTCTACCAAGAAAAAGAGAAATCAGGTTTTCTGATCACTGGAAATACATGAGAATACATTCTAATGATCCTCATCAATTAGTTCAACACCTTGGTCAAGGTAGAGGGGGAACAGTTATATATAAGGTCATATTTTGTATTTTGTCATTGACTTCTCTCTAATCTCCTTGGACTGTAACCCAGCTGTTTGTCATACATGAATATATGTTCTTAAGATCCTGATCCTGTAGAAAGAGACTAATATACACCTGTGCATCACCTGTTGCTTGTGGTGCCACTGGAAACGGCTAAACTTGTCATGTGATTTACTATGGAAGGAAAGGAGACTACCATTTAGAAAAAAGCAGTTAATGTCTTTCTTGTATTTGATTCTTACTTGATGTTTAATGTCATTTAGTGCTGATTTAATGCTATTCCACCAATTACTAGCAGATTCTGCCATTAGAAGAGCTGTGCTTTGTGATCAATAGTATTCAAGTTGGCCAGAAAGTCTAACAGCACCAGCTTGGACAATTGACCTTTATATGTAGCTTTCAGGAAATCACAGAATCATAGAATATCTTGAGTTGGAAGGGAACATAAGGATCATCGAGTCCAACTCACTGCTCCTTGCAGGACTACCTAAAATTAAAACATATGACTAGGAGCATTGTCCAGATGCTCCTTGAACACTGACAGGCTTGGTGCCATAATGGCTTTCCTGGGGAGCCTGTTCCAGTAACCAACCACCCTTTCAGTGAAGAACCGTTTTCCTAATGTCCAATCCGAACTACTAAATACCTGTCTTTGTCACGTCTTCTGTTTCTATGCCAAATCTGGGCCTGAGGATGGGCTGGTAGACACTCTTGTTGTGAAACAGGTGATGTGGTAGTTGAAGGGCTGAAGAGCACTGAGGGATTACTTATCAGGTAAACTGGTCCATTGAGTCAGTCTGCAGTGACACAGGATCTGTACAAGAAAACAGTTTATGATTTCTCCCAAACGTGCAATAGTATTCACTCTTAATAGTTATACTCCTTTGTCAAATGTGGTTTTGCTGCACGTAGTGGCAACTACAAATCTACCTTTGTGTCTTCTTCACTGTGTTAAGTTGTAAGGAAAGACCTCTTTTCAGTGACTATTTGAGCAAGTTTATTTATTTACCTGGCTGGAACTACATGTATTACCAGTTTACTGTCTTTTTATGAGCCTTTGAAGTGTAGAATCTACATTTTGATAAACAACTAATTGGTCAGGAAAAGGTAAGAAACTGACTTGAAATTTTGTCTGATCCCTCTCTGAAAACATTCAGAAAATCCTTTGACTATAGACTTAGCAAGTATTTCTGCCTTTTCTTTCTGTATGTTTTCTATAGTTTACAATTAATATCTTAAATATCTCTCCCTTTATATTATTCACCTTGTTTGGAGTGAATTGGAACCATGTATGTGGCTCCCTTTTCCCTCAAAGCTTTAAGGAATCTGCTATAATAAATTACCTTATGTCCATATATTTGGGGTTGGAACTGCAATACTGATGCAACTTTTCCCCTTTCCCCAGTTTTCTTTTACCTTCTTATGATTAATGGAGCATCTTTAAGACCTTCGCACCAACACCAGAGAGCAGCAGAGAAAGAAACAGTCTTAATATTTTGGTTCTCACATTCTTCTGCAAAAAAATTCTAACAAAACAATATATTCTCCCCAAGGTTTATGGGTGATTTAATATTTCTCTTTTATTTGTTACACATTTTTCTCTGCTGAGCACTGCATGTTCACTGACCACTAATGTACTTAGCAGCTGTGTAGCTCTTCCAGCTGTTCTGCCTGGCACTAATCTACCATATTGTCATGCCATTTGGAATCCCATCTCTTTGCTGTATCGCTAGTGTGTATTCAGTCTTTTTTTTTTCTTTTTTCTACTTTGAACTGAAAGAATATACTGAGATTGTCTAAAAGAAAGAAAATTACCCCAAATATTCTTCACAAGTTGGAACAGGCCTGCATACTAACGTAGACCACAGAGGTCAGATAGTTATATTTTAAAAATAAGATAACAAGTTGGTGCATCTTACTTTATTAATTTCTGCTATGTTGAGAAATTCAGGAACATGCTCTTCCTTTCTTGGCTTGGCAGAAGACTTGTGTGTTTCAAAGGCAGTGAAAGGTGTGCCAGGAAGATTTCACTGAAAACAAATTAAATCAGACAGGCTAAAATACAGACCTAAAACCACTGGCCACTTACCTCCCTGCTTCAGATTTGAGGAATAATCCAACTGCTTCCTTATAAAAACATTAATTTGTATGTATGGCTATACACAAACACAAGGCAGTCAGGCCATCACACAGAGTTATAGGATGCAGTACAGTTCAGGGTGTAAGAAATGTATGATAACAATGTAATACTAAAATAAAAACCCCCAAATAAGACTCAGCTGAACATGATTCAAACAACCTGCAGAGTTCACAGAAATCTGCAGGGTGGTCCTTTTTGTAAGATAAAGGAAAAGGGAAGGGAAGGGAAGGGAAGGGCAGGGAAGGGAAGGGAAAAAAGGAAAGGGAAAAGGGAAAGGGAAAGGGAAAGGGAAAGGGGAGATGCTTGTAAATATTAAGAACCAAGAAAATGAAATAGAACAAGTCATCCAAAGGAAGATTTATGTTTAACAATATCCAAGACTTAACCACCGTCTGAAGAAATAGAGAAGGCACTAGCTGTTAGTTATGTCCTTTTAATTATGTCTGTGTTACCATAGCTTAGGTGGCAAGAAGTTGTGATAACAAGCTACCACCATTTCACTTTCGATGGGAGTTCCAAACGAATACACAAGATGGCAAAGACTGAAGAGTTCTTTAACCTCCAGATATCTCTTGTTTTCCCTCATTCAACATACTTCAGAGAACAATAGGATAATTTGGGTTGGAAGGGATGTGAAGAAGATTAGCTTTGATCTTATGATCAGACCAGGTCACTCAGAGCTTTATCCAGATGAGATTTGAAGGTCTTGGTGGTGGATATAGCATGACCTCTCCAGACCTCTGCTCCACTGCTGGACTGTCCTTTTCAGGAAAACATTTGTCATGATACCCAGTCTAAACCTCTCTTGTTTCAGTTTACATCTGTTGTCTCTTGTCCTCCTGCTATAAACAGCTCTGAAGAACTTAGCTGCAACTCTGTGATATCCTCCCCAGAGGTGCTGATGGTAAGTGCCTCTGAAGCCATTCCTTGTCCAGGCTGAACAAGTCCCAGTCCCACAGCGTCTCCTGCAGGGCCTATTCTCCAGCCCCTGTCCATCTTCTTTGCCCTCGACAGAAATCTGTCCAGTTCATCACTGTCTTTGCTGTATGGTGGGGAGGCAAACTGGACACAACATTAGATGTGGTCCAGTGAGCACTAAATAGAGGGAAATAGCCACCCCTTTCAACCTTGGTCTTGTTCATACACCCCAAGATGCTGTTGGCCTTCTCTGTTGCCAGAGCACAGTGCTAGCTCATGTTCAGCTCACTGTCTTTATTTTAATATTGAGAGAAAAAAACCCAAATTATTATAAAAGTGCAGTGAATAATGTAATTAATTGTATTTTTGAACTTCAGTAATAAAGAGGAAGATCAAGTTTGCCTGTGTACATTTGATGGTATGTGTACCTTATCATGCCACCTTGTTTAGAAATGACAAACAGATACAATATTATTATGAAATGGTCTGTTTGCCTGGAGGAGAGTAACTTCTGGTCTTATATTATGGAAATTTTGAAGTTATTTTGTCCTGAGATTACTACTGTCCTGAGATTCAAATAGGAAGGCTCTTGAATGTTACATGAATTGCAATCATTAAATATCAGCTCAGTCAGGCAGATTTTAAATGCAATATATCAAAAGAGATACGCCCTAAACTCACACTTCAAAAGGTACATCTTAACCTCCTTCAGGTTAGCCAGGATATGGAATAATTTGTTACTTATACCGAAAACAATTTTACTATTCTTCTCTCTACAAAACGTAGTGTGAAAAAAGTAAGTAAGTAAAACCATGAACTAAACACTTTTTTAATGGTCTTGGTTCTGTCAGAACTCAATTTACTTTCCAGGTCTTAATACTACATGGAAACAGGCAGTATTACTTAACTCCAGGAACAACAGTAGATGCTACTATAAAGTGTTCTAATGTGAGTGACAGTAAGGTCAAAGCCCATTTGAAAACAATTCTCATTTTAGATCCCTTTCCAATGAGTGAGGACTGAGAGGTTTCTAATTTTATATTTCTTCTGTGTGTATATTTCTGTGTGCAGGTACATATTGTGTCTATTTGTAGTATATGTATGTAGTTCACTGTGTGGTAGCTGTTCATTATTTTCATAATCTTAAATAAAAGGTACAGTGGAAAGGACTAGTATAAATAAAAATGTACAGAAGATTCCTGAAATAAATGGAAAATATTAACACTTTGTTTTTGTAAAAAAACCTCTTTTCCTCAGTGTGCTTATGGTTTAATGTAGAGGGTTATTGCCTAACAACCACACAGCAGTCAAATCTCATCACCTTCAGCAGAAATAATTTATGGTTTAATCTTACATGCAGGCGTATTAAATTAGTATTACTCATCAGAACTCACTTATTAATAAAACAAGCTGAATTAGCCACCAGAGAATCATATTTGGAAATTCAATGACAATTTTACATTTTTAATAAAGGCTCAGAAATATTATTGCAGAGCAGGTGGTATGAAGAAATGTGGTCAAATTTGACATTCATTAATAATTGAAGTGTGGAACGTGACAGAGGTGAAAATTGATATTGATTTTTTCCCCTCTAATATTTGGATGAGTTCTGAAAAGTAAATAAAATGAGATAACAAGACATATCAAGTCACCCTGATTTCTTTGATCACCCCTCCCTGTATGCACACATATATATCACTATTTTCCCTATCATGTTTTTGAATAATTCAACACCCATAGTCTTTCCAGTTCAATGCATTATAAAACACACTCAAGCTGAGTTTCAATCATATTAGACTGAAAGCTGAATTTTTTATGAAGGATTATTTAAAACAAAATGTGTCTTGGGCCCTACAGTCTCTGAAACCAAACAATCCTGAGAGTTCAGTGAAGAAATGTCAACACTGCAGAGAATTTTTCGATTCAAAAAATTAAAGGAATCCTATTTGATGTATATTAACCATATCAATATTAACAGCTTTCTGCTGGATTTCAGAAGTGATATGAGTGGCAGTATTATCAGGCTTGTATTTTGACTAGTTGTGAAAGCTCTGAAATACTTGTATTCGCGCTGAACTTGACCTGCCTTTGGGACAACTCCAGCAGCACTCCTGATTTTGGTAATGCCAACCTGCAGGCTCAGTGGAGGTCAGCCTCTTTAGCCTCATTGAAATCCAAGCATGGAAGGAGGGCCACCAGCCTCTGCTTACCAAACTCTGGTACACTGTAGACATCTCCATGGGGTATTTTCTGCAGGATTGACATGGCTATTAGAGGTCTGTAGTACATTGCATCATGCATGTGAGGTTTTTTCAGCATTTCCCACCTCTTTGTGTCCTGACATTGAATAAGCTTGTGGTCAGGATCTTCTTCACAAGACATCTCTTGGTTTACATTCTTCATCTACTTGAATGACTGGGTTCCCCTTTCTTGGCCCAGTATTGGTGATGGCAATAGAGGAAACTTGCTGAAAATGAACTGGAACCTTCCATTCCTATATGTCCACAAAAATAAATTCCTTGCTTCTGGAGGAAATTGCCTACTCACACATTATGGCTGTAGATGCAAATGTTATGCAAAAAAAATCACTTTAATGTTCACTATAGAGGATTTCAACCTCAGCTTGCCTGTCTTCCACCTGAAACTTTAACATAGCCACATACATATCCACACTTCAGGTTCTTTGCAATATTGTGCTCCTTCCTTCTGTACAGTCTCCTATAAGCTTGCCTAGAAGTGCAAGAAAATCCTGTTCTCATGGACTTTATCACAGTCATTTTCTAGCTGCCATGTAATACAACTTATCTAGATAATAAGCCCACACAGTATTGTTCAATAGATTTAACAATCTTCACAGCAGAATTAGCTCTCTGGCTCTCTATGGGATAGGAGTAGATCAAGGAGTCCTCTCTTACACTGTCTGTAAAAAAAACGAAGGCAGCTATAAAAATGCCAAAGCAGCAGAACATTCAGAAAAAAAATATAAACAATCATGAGTTTAAAAGAATGGAAGTAGAAAAGTTCAAAAGTAGGAGAGAAAAAGTGTGTCAACTCATTAGATTTCCTTCAAATCTTCTTTAAGGATGCTTTCATGTTTTGAGATGAGCATCTGTGGACGGTTGACCCTGGCTGGACGCCAGGTGCCCACCAAAGCCATTCTATCACTCCCCCCTACTCAGCTGGACAGGGGAGAGAAAATATAACAAAGGGCTTGTGGGTCGAGATAAGGACAGGAGAGATCACTCACCAAT
>JAVJGG010000085.1:35767267-35800879 GCA_035590195.1 Aviceda cuculoides
CAGCCAGCAAGAAGGCTGGAGGGGCACAAGAAGCTGGGAGGGGACACAGCCAGGGCAGCTGACCCAAATTGGCCAAAGGAATATTCCAGACCATAGGACATCATGCTCAGCATATACAGCTGGGGGAAGAAGGAGGCAGAGGGGGATGTTCGGAGTGATGGCGTTTGTCCCAATCACCATTACGCGTGATGGAGCCCGGCTGTCCTGGAGATGGCTGAACACCTGCCTGCCCATGGGAAGTACTGAATGAACTCCTTGTTTCGCTTTGCTTGCGTGTGCGGCTTTTGCTTTCCCTGTTAAACTGTCTTTATCTCAACCCACCAGTTTTCTCACTTTTACTCTTCCAATTCTCTCCCCCATCCCATGGTGGGGAGACCAAGTGAGTGGCTGTGTAGTGCTTAGTCACTGGCTGGGGTTACACCATGACATTACCTAAATAAATTATAGCATTTCCTTTAAATCCCATATCCAGGTAATATTTTTACTTTAAAGACTTTAGTAAGAAGTCTTGATGACTCAAACTGTAAGGTTTATGAGGTGTTCAGAGAATTGCATCAGAATTTCGGTAGTCTCATGAATATAACTTGCTTTTGCAACTTAAAAGTCCAAATAAAAAGTGTTTTTCCTTTTAGCTTGCTTAGAAAAGTCAACAAAACTCTGTTTTCAAAGATACAAGATGAAATGGTATTTCAGGATATATAACATTTCTGGGTTTTCATCCACTTCTCTCTTTCACTCAAATAAAAATGTATCTCATTATTTTTAACTATACTAGCTCAAAGACAACCACCAGGTATATAGAGTAACTGATAAATGCCAAAAAATATTTTGTATCGTGCATCATTCATGTGCACAGTATAACATGTAGAATTCTGCTAGCACTCATACACTGACCGTGGATAACTGATCAACCAAGGAATGGTGTAGAACAGGTATTGTTTAAAAGATTTGTATCTCCATGTGACTCGAACTTCCTTTCTTGTAGTAATTGTAGAAGTTTTCATAACAGCTAAACTGATAGGTGTTTTTTCTTTCCAAAGAAATAAAACTTCATTAAGCTTTTCCCCTCTTAAAGGGCTCACACTGATATGAGAACTGATATGCGTGCAGTATAGAGAGGATGCATTTAGAGTTCTCATAATGGAGACAGGAAAAACCACCACCAGAGCCCCAGCAATCTTTCAGGTTGCTCAAAGCATGTAAACCACTGTCAGTTGAAAAAATAAAATTTCTAAAAAAAGATGACTCTTTAAAATTCAGACTACATAAGCAGCAGCTTGTCTGCACTAACATGCAGCCACTAGAATCAAATGTAGGGCTGAAAAAAGATCTTAGGAAGGGAAAGGTGATACGACATCACCTCAGGTATGAAGCTGGACAAATGTTACCACACAAAGCCATATTAAGTTCTTATATAAAATATTACATACATTTCTGGACATTCACCCAAAGAAAATCTTTCAGATTGGAACAGATGACAAACACTAGGGTAAAGGAAGGGCAAGGGAAATCCCATCCCAATCCCAGGAGAAGGGAAAGACAATGTCTGGCTTAGTTACTCTGAGAAAAAGTTTGAGGGCGGGAATGGAGGGAACCAAGAGGTAACAACTCCATTATCTAACTATAAAAAAGAGTAAACAATAGATGAAATTTAGAAAACTAAAATAAATTTTAAAGGAAGCTAAAAATTACGAAATAACCAGCTGAGGATCTCACTCTACTGCTGCATATACTATTAATCTTTATAGAAGCATCCTGGGCTACAGAGTCTGAAAAGCAAAATGAAAATATAGTCGTATCCTAGCGCAATCTTCATCAAGTTTTATCAAAGGAAATTGTAATGCTCAATGAACCTACTTAAAATAGTTTCTAACAATTTAAACAGGATCAAAATGCTTCAAGTCAACGAATAAATTTTCTTCTGTTAGTCAATATTATAGATCGAATGCTAAAGTACAGATTATTCAGATTACTCATGGCCCATCACATACTAAATAGTAAATCACAAATTAATTGCACAGTAAATAATCACATACCTACTTCCCTCAGTCTTTGGGAAGAAATTTGGTGAATCTTTTCAGTTAGTTTGGCATCAAGGATGGCTTAAAAACCAATTCCATTAAAAGGGCTTCACAGAAGACTCTCATCTTGTGACTGTTCCTTAACTGTCAGACTCTGTCAAGCTTCAAAACCATGTCTAGGAATATGTGCTTTTAAAAAAAAAACCCAAACCCAAACAAACAAACAAACAAAAAACCCCCTAGAAACCCCAAGATCAGTCACTGTCTATTTTGCCAAAGATGCTGATCCGCCTACGTGCTAAATCTGCACATTGCTGATCTTTGTGAATATATTTTTGTTGTTGCAAAAAAAAAAATGTTTCAACAGCAGCTGCTTTTCCAAAAGCAGTAGCTCTGAATAAACAAAGAAATCTGTTTGTGATGTCCACATAGCTCTGGTTTATAAGAAAACCAATTATAAGAAGTGTACGAATCCATTAAGTTGGACTCATTTGTAGTCATGTCTCTTTGTAGAAACAGGGCTTGCTGAGTGGACAGAGTGAAGAAAGAGCACTTTAGAGCAAGGAGTAATTTTGATTGTATTAATAAATAACATGGAGGGAGTATTATAGTGGAGCGACAAGAGAGGAGTCAGAACACATTAACTTTGGGACCGCCCCCCTCTGTAGAGCACTCTCCAGAATCATGGGATGGCCACCCCTTCCTCCCATGTGAGCATCACTGTGACAGCTCGTAAAACCAAGCATCTGTGCATGCGAAGGTGCCCTCAGATATCCTATTCACTGGCAAAATTGACAGCAACAAACTTGCCACTTCTTGCCATCTAGCGAGGCTCAATGCCCGGCACTCATGCCAATAAGTTCAATGTGAGCCATGCAAAATACAACCGAATCACATAAAATGAAGCATTTGCCCATAAAAGTGTTTTGATCACACAAGTTGACCAATGTAACAGTAAAGAATATTCCAAAGGTGAATCTCAGTGAAAAAACACTCCACAGCTTTTAACTACATTCAAACTATTCACATGAAAAAATAGATTATCTTTCAAAATTATCAACAAATCCAAATTTGGCCCTGTGATGGAAAGTATGTATAGATGACACCCCCATTTCTGTTACCTTTGCAATGGTCTCGTGCAGGCTGAAGGAGGGATCCAGCTCTTCAGTTTTTGTTGTATGTACAGGAAAAAGAGCTTCGGAGAGAAAGCTAGAATTCTGTGAGAAAGAAATAAGAAGCCTTTTAGGATTAGACATTGATTTCCTCCTTCAAATGCTTATTGGAGTCTGTTCGGAAGTTGAAAAATCCTTCAAATTGTTCTTAAGTTTTGTCAATTATTAAACTTATTTCACTGATCTAATTAACTGATTCCAAGTCCCTGAAAGAGGCAAACCCCGCTAAGTCTTATGACTTTATTTCTGGAATGGCAGTTGTCTTTATAATTACACTTCCCAAACCAGCTAAAAATTTTCCCTAGAGGGAGAAAAAAACCCCACACAGATTTCATTCTGAGCTGGGCAGCAATCAGAAATTTTATTAAATACTTCATGATTTAGTCTTTGGAATAAATGTATACACAATAATCAAAGAACACACTTTTATCTTCTGCAACCATCCTACTTCTGTATACAGCAATACCATCTACATAATATGGCTTTTTGGTCAATTCCCTAGAGTTATATCATTTAGGTTGACTACTCTTTTTAACACCAGGCAATCTTAATAGGTTATTTGTACAAGATGTTTGCCTCTTCTTGTACTGTGAGAAAGCAAGAAGTTAGGCTGCATATTTGCTGTCACAAGCAAACCACAAGCAAACCACAAACTGATATCCAGGTGTGGAGTGAAAAAAAGCAAAACAATACAAAACAAAACCCCAAGCCTCAAAGGTGCACAGGTGCCTAAAACAGGAATTATTTTAAAACTATGTTCCTGAACCTGGTATAACCCAGAAAGTAACCTGAAAAGAAAAATCTTTCTCTACATCCCTGTAACTCCTGAGACATATATCCTAAAATTATCCTTGCTTTTGTGGAGTGACTCTAGTTTTGCTCAGGCATGACCTGAACTGCCCCTCTGGGAAATGTCAGGAACCTAGGGCCTATCTAATCCCCACCTGGTATAAAAATAGGTGTAGAGGTGCACCTTGATGGACTGAGATGCTCGATTTGGTAACCCTACTTTGAATACACTCACCGCTCACCAAGAGCAATGAGTTCAGTATTAGAGCACAGAAACTATGGCCAAAGTTATTTCGGAGATCTGCAGAAGGATGTGACAAGTGCATGAGTATCATGCCATTCTAAAACGTATCAGCTATGAGCAGTTCTTTTAAACATACTCTTCAAAGTGAACTCTGATGCACAAATAACCAGAGATGCATCCACTGCATTCACCTACATCCTGAAGAGGAACAAAACTTTGCCTAAGCCCTCTGACAAAGTCTGGTTAGCTCTAGGCTACTAAGTTCAGCATCGTAATATTTCGTATCTCCTTTTGGAAGGCCTAAATCTTTCCTTGTCCATGAATCTTATTCTGGGGTTTGATTTTAATTTTGGATGCCAGCACCTAAATATATTATTGTGTTTAGCTAGAATATCCCGAGGTCCTTTATCGTATTTCATATTTAGTGTACAATGCACTATGTGCCACGTAGAATCACATACAGGCATACCAGAGGGATTGATTGGGGACTGCAGACGGACTACAAGCCTCTCATGAACATACTTCCTTGGAGCATGTCTTTGCACCTGAGTGCTGGGAAACTAGTCTTGTCCTTTGTTCGACAGCCCTGGCAGAATCTCTAGGGAAATATCCAGTTTCAGAATAAGTTAGGCTAGTCCTAGAACTAACATTTTGCATGCATCTTTTAACGTCACTGTTTTTTTCTGGAGAGGGACAGTAAAAAGAACATAAGAAGACATATCCATTAAGAAAGGTTAAGCAGAGGAATATGACTCGTGAAATGAATATATTTTGCCAGATTCATAATCATAACATTTTATATATGCTAGTTCTGGAGCTTTACATAGGACCCAATAAGAGGTACCCCAATTCTGAATGCAATTTTTATGTTCTATGAATTTATGTATAAAGTAGTACTAGCAGCAATAAGAAGCTGACAATATCCCTGGCTCAGAAATGCCTAAATTATCATAAGATTATACTATGATTATGTCTCTATGAAAATAATTTTGAAAAATGTCTAAGTCTTTTCAGATTGAATTCCAAATAAAATTCACAGAAGCCCATGGTCCTGTATTTAAGATGAATAATTCTTCTGGTTTAGATTATTTCCCAGACTGTAAAGCAATATTGACAATGTTCTGGAAGCATGCCCTTTTCAAATACCAGCTTCCCGTATCTACTAGACTAATATATCTTCAGTTTACTCCTCTTGATATATACTGATCTTCAATACCTTCTGTCCTTGTACTCCAAAAAAGACTCATACTCTGAACTCACAAGAAGTGAAGGTCCTTTTTAGGGGCATTAAACTTAGTAATGATGCCCAACACATTCTTCAACAGCCATAAAGTTATATACATTCAGAAGTTGCATGCTGAGCAGTGGCCAAATAAAGCTTTGGTTAAAAAATATTAAAACTGATTTGAGCTTTAACAGGATTGATTTGTAAGGCTGGCACTCCACTACCTTTTCACTTGCTAAAAACACTCTGTAGGGTTTATTGTTTAAACATCAGAAAGTGAGCAAATGAAAGAGACAAACAATTTTGATGCTTTGTTCTGGCTTCTACAACCTCTTCTTATGTGACTGAGCTTTGCTCTTTTGCAGGCTGGGTTCTAAGCCATACAAAGACTGAAGAAAAATGGTAGTTTAGCTAAAAGAGCTGTTAACTTCAATTCAAACAAAAGTAGTTAAAGAGAAGCAGAGAAAAACCCTACCCTCTTCCTCAAAATGAATAATATAAAGTATCTTACTCATGTACCCCTGGGGGATAAAGTGGTGGTATCTGATATATGCCAGCTGAATCGGAATTATGTTCGTACTACGCAATGCAGGACGTTGCATGGATCCAAGAGCTAGTTCTTAATGGAGCACAGCACTGTTATCTCTCTTCCCGAACAAGTGTGGGACACAAATCCATTGTATCAGTGATGTGATATGCCAATATGCTCTGCTCAAAACTACTCAGCTTAGACATAGTTCCCTACAGATGACATGTCATCAACAGTGTGACATATCTCATAGACACGTTCAAGAAAACTCAGTGAAAGGTATGTCTTAAAAATCTACATTACATTGCTGGTAAGTTTGCTTGTTAATTTTTTTTCGACAAATTAATGTCTCCATGATCAATATTCTATCAGTATTTCCATACATTTCTAGAAGATTATTTCTGGTAGTAAGCTCCCACCGCTTTCTTAAAAAAAAAAAAAAAAAAAAAAAAATTAGCACCAACTTGTACAATTTTTGTGTTCAATGATGCATCTGTGTGTTGTATAATTTGTCACAGATTTATCAGTATAATAAATGAAGTCATTCTTTCCTTCAGAAAACTATTTTTTGTTGGTTTTTTTAGATCTCAGGGAGAAGGTGCACCAAGTCATTTATTATAAAGAAAAAATACATACTTCAAGATTAATTCATAACACCTATTCATCTTTGTTTTGAGTTTGCGCACTAGTTTACAGAGCCAATGTTATTTGACTGGGGGGAGGTTGAGGAACACTGTCGTTCCGCTACAGTGGTGCTAATGCTGTTCATCATCATTCACATAATTGCAATCAATAACTTAAAAAGACTTACATTATTTATATTCATTCTTGAGTACCTTACTGAGAGTCAGTGAAGGGAATGATTACTGAATTAAATTTGCCACACCAGATCAGATTCCATCTAGACAAATATTCTTTCTCTGGAATCTAAAACTTGATGGATCAGATGGCTGTAAAGCAGGGAAACACGGCTTAACTGGCTGTTATCCCACCCTACTCTAGACACACACCTGTGGAGCACAGGTTAGGATTCTAGTCATCCGATGCTCCTCTCGCCTTCAATGGTGAGAGATACACACACCGCAAGTATACATTCATACCCATTCTCTTAATTTAAGTGCCTTCAAGAAGCAGGTCTTGCTCCTCCCACACAACTTAAATGGAAAGAAATACTGGGTCGTAAGTGCTTGAATTACACAAGTGAGTGGTGTGACTGAACCCCAAGTCAGTTAGAGCTCTGATGTGGATCAGTCCTGATATCTACCTGGAGGCAAACACCTGAAAAGACAAACTTTAGTTTTCTTTAAAATTAGGTTTTATGAGAACTGAATTTAGGACAACAGCCTCTATTAAAAAGCAAAAGTGCAACAAAATAAAAACCACTTTGTAAATAACTTTTGCCTGTTGTTTTGGTGCACAAGGAGTCATTACCTTTAGGTTCCTCCTCAGCCCAGCAACCCTTCAGTGACTTTCCATTTTGCAACAAACTCAGCACAGCCCCTGCTAGGATCCCTAGGAAAAGAGGTTGTTGGGTTTTTTTACCCACCTTGTGGTCAGACTATGAATATGCTCCCTGCTCTTCCCATCAGTCCCTTCGGTATTGAAAGGTTTGGGGTTTTTTTGGTTTTTATTACTGTTCCCCTCTTAACACCATCCCAGTTGCTCTTTTTTTTGTTTGCCACATCTATGCTCTGGAAAACTCTCCCAGATGAACATGTTCCTTCTCTGAAAGCCACTGAGCAATCGACCCTCCTTCCAAAGACTTCCTCCAACCTAGTCGAGACTGCAGCAGCTGGGCAAGGTAAACAGGCAGCCTTTGCTACCGCCTCAGCCACGGCCTTTGAAAGGAACACAACATAAGTAAGCAACAATCAGCATATAAATCAGAACACATTTTGTCATCACAAGTGCCAAGTCATTTTGCTCATCATGGGATCAAGATCCTGCTTGCTAAGATCTTGAAAAGGAGTCATACAGAATCAGTGCTTTAAGCAGGCTTGAGTATTTTTGCATGACTAAATTTTCTGCCTAGAAAACAAAGCCCTTCCTATGGAGTGAACGTGAAATAAAAAAATTACTACAATTTTACATATTTGTACATATTTATGGATAACATTTATTATTGTGTGTGTACAGACAGGTAATACTTGCAAATAGTTAATCCAAGATTACTATCTGAAATACCTTGCTCTGCACTTATAAAGGGAAATGTATAGAACAGTTGTTCCTTTTTTTTTTTTTTTTTTTAAATAAAAGACACGTCCACAAAGAACTACTAGAAAGCCAAACATACTGTTTCTGTTGCCTTTTATTGCCTTTCAAGCACTATGCTCATCAGAGAAAGCTGCATTAACTTTCCAAGTAGCAGAAGCCCACTCTTTATCCCAGGGAGCACATGGCAGAGCTGTGAGTCTAGATGATGTCGCAAGAGTACCTCTCAGCATTTAACAGCAAGAGCAACACTTTCCAGCAGCAAGAAAGTCAATCAGACTCCTCATTTCTTCTTTCAGCAAGCTCACCATAACAAGCGAGTGTTTTGGGTTTTTTTAGCAGCAATCCGCTAAGCAAATTTCTAGTAAACACACACTAAGAAAAAGACATGCTAATCCAAAAAGCACTAAAAGCAATCATGTTATTCCTTCATGTTTTTTGCCCACAGTAGGAGTTACAGCTACAGTTGCTGTCCTCATACTCTCCCACACTCACTTCCTAAAAAAAATTCATCTGCCTTCACTTCTAGTCAGGCACTAGCATCACCCCCACTTTGCACAATGTGCAGATTGTTCTACGTATTGTGCGGGCGAATGCTCTCAACATGGTCTGAATTTATGGAAAAACTTTTTCAAGGTCAGACTGCTGTGAGACACCCTAAAATTTAGGAGGCTCAGCTTCCAGTTGTGCCTTTGATAATGTTCTCCTTGCTGTTTACTGCCTTTTGTAAATTGTCCTTTAGGTACATAGCTATCCAAATAGTATAAGAACATTTGCTCTTCTGATATGAAGCTATGATCTTATCATACAATCTGTACAATCCAGAAAGGACCATGCCAATAATCCTTGAATTCCCAGTGTAATGATTTGGTTTCTCTATGAGCTCTTGAGAAGAGAAATGAACAGGCACAACATCTGTTTGGAAGCGGGCTTCCAAACCCCCCCTTTGTTTCATCTTCCTTTTGGAATGATCAGTTAACCTGATCTTTTCAATACTCATTTAATGAAGCATTCTGTGAAATTAGAAAGACATTGATGTTCCACTTTTCAAATAATGGGTCACTTCTGATTAAACTTCGATTGAACATTCAACTTTCAATCTTAAAACAAATTGCCTCCTTTTCTTTTTAATTTGAACCCAATTTCCTGCTGCCCTCAGGTCTCATGACAGTAATTAATTGATTTATGAATCAATTAAATGGAGATCGAAAATGCAGGGAAAAAACCCTTAAAACCCCAAACTTGGCTTACTCTTGCTTATTTATGATGGGCACTTGCACTAAAATTAACTTCTGATTTACTGGACTCATTTTTCTAACTTATCTTATCCTTCCTCAACTAATTAAGTGAACAGAATGCTTCACCTTTTAAAGGTACTAAATTTGCCATCCCTTGTGTACTGTCTTATAGCATACCTTCAATTTATATGCCAACTTTCAACTAATGCATTTTAAATCATGAATAAAATCCCACAGTGCTTCTGGTGACTTAATGTAAAACAGAGTAAATACCAAGACATACTTTAGAGATCTGTTTTCCTGTCATTGAAAAAAAAAAAAAAAAAAAATCAAATGTTTCCACATACTGTCTTAGAGCTGGAAATAGTTCTGTGGTACATACAACAAACAATTTTCTTTACTAGTCCAGGACAACGCTGCATCCACAACAGAGAGTCCTGTTTTCTTGACTATTACTTTAGAAACAGTCAAATTACGAGTCAGGAAACTCAAATTATGTAATCAATAATTCTTTAATATGCTCTCATTCCATACCCGAATAGATTTTTCTCCCCTGCTGAATATTCCCCAGCATTTATAAAAAAAAACATCCCTGTGTCCTTAACCTGGTGAATAATACACAAATACTTCCAGAATGTTTTGTTTGGTTGGTTTTAAGAAGCATGCAGTGGAAGCTTCTCTGCTCAGCAATAATGCTCAGTCTGGAAAAACAGTCTTTAGTCTAAAGTTCTTTAATCAGTTTGACTTCATCCTTGTTAGTATTTGTCTGTATTGTCCGTATTTGCGCCATCTTTGCCCTTCAGCACTTCACAATATTTGTGCCACCAATTTTGTCCTGCACAAAAGTAAAAGACTCTTAGGAAGGTACAACAGCGAGCAAGCAGCGAGAGCAAAAATCCTTCTGAAATTTGTACAGGTAGGCCAAACGGTATAAACATGATAATCTAACACTGCTAAAGCCTGCAAAGCAAATACCCCAAAGAAGGATGAAAGCCAAGAGAAAGCTGTTTATTTTCTTCAAATAGACCAAAGAATAACATCTAGCAGAGGAGAATTTAGGGGTATAAAGCTTCTGCTGCATCAGGACTGAGAATATAATCTGCTACCTGTCCACATATATATATATATATACATATGTATGCATGCATGCCTGCTGTGTCTGTTCTATAAGCTATTAACCCGTTTCACCCTTTCTGCCTTTTTGTAATACAACAGCATGAAGAGTAGAATTGCAGCAACCTGAGGGACACACACAAACATGCAGTGTCTGGTCACTAAAACACAAAGCAAGTAGTCAGTGCTTACCTTCAGAATCAACCTGGGAAACAAGTTTAGTTGGGAGGACGAATTCACCTGCAGAGCACACATTATAAATTTATGCTAGTGCCCAAAACTATTACCCAGAAATCCAGAGGCTTACAATTCCACGAGGACTTGACTGCATCTGTATTCAAAACCATTGCCAAAAATTTGTCATAGCATGAAGGAGAAAGCCTCATCAGAAGAAAAGATGAAGACAGAGCGGTGAGAAGAACAAAAATACCTCCGAAACCTGCACTGCAGGCTCTCACTAATTCCTTCTTCCATTTTACCCTAAGTCAAGCAATTGGCATATGGAGTCTTGGCAGCAAGTATACAATTGTATTCCTTTGTGAAACAGGTGTTTCACCTCAGCTAGGCTATAAGACTATCTCTTCTCCGCTTTCCTTTTTTTTCCTGGCAGGGTGTAAGAGATTGAACCGGAGGTTAGCCGGAAGAAGGATCAAAAAAATAGTTACGGGAAAGGGTATCTCATAGACTGAAATATAGCTTAACATCAGCTATCTGGACTACTTTTAGTTTGGGAGGGTGCTGCAGACTGAAGCAGATTTTTAAATGTATTTACTGAAAAAGTGGATTATCTAGCATAGAACATACCAAAGCCAAAGTGTCGTTCTCTAATGTGTGGGTTAAACTGAATCAATGCAATAACACCAGGCATAAATCCTATGGCATAGGATTTCTCACTAATAAAGGCCCTTAAAGCTGCAAATACATCGCAGAAGAGATTGCATGCCTCTCCATCTTACTAGTAGGCTGACTTTTCCCCTTCTAGCAAATGCTCTTGGTATCTAATTAAATATTCTCCCCCGAAATCCACAAAGGATTATAAAGCGACATAAAAGTTGATTTCCACTGGTTATTACTTAAATGAAACTAAAGACATAAAATGTGTGTGTTTTTAAATTATTTTTGGAAAGCAAAGCTTTGCAGTTGGCACAGCCTAACGTATGTCGAAAATCTTATTCAAAGTGAGAATGACCCTACTTTGTGAAAATGGGCATGTCAGGAGGAGTTTCTGACAGGAGGCTTTTCTTTGGTATTTCCACCTTTTCAGTTTACCGAAGAACTTTTAGAAATGAAACAAAATGAAATCTATTTTCTGTTTTAATGTTCTGGTAAAGAAGTGCACTGACCTTGTGATGTCACCAGATGCTGGACAAAATAAGCAAGGCCTGCCAACGCAGACTAGAAAGACTAGCAGATAGAAAACAGAAGAGGCAGAATTGGAATCACTGCTGCACAATTTATTTTATTATTCAACTCGATTGTAGCCAGAAAAACGCAAGCCAACAGTCATCAGACAGGAAAAGAATATAAGCACTTTTCTCTCATCTCTTTTAATTTAATGCTTTCTTCCTTGCATTAGTAAGTGAATTGAAATAATCACTCTAAAGCTATAAATTCACAGACCGCAGCACAAAGAAAGCAACTTTTAAGATACCAGGATACTTGCATAGCTTTATTCCTCTCTAGAGTTCTCCCTTGACACTTTTTAAGCTGAAAGCAGAATCAGCAGTTTAAGTAGGAGGAAGCAGCCCAAGCCAGAAATCTGGAACCTCACAGAGGATCTTCCCAAAGTTTCAGAAGGTTATAAACAGGAGGCTCAGTTCAGATTCACTACATGTACGAGAGAACATCTTTTCTTGGATGTCGTGTGAAGGGTGCAAGAACATTTTGTAACATTTTATGATCAATTGTGAGCATTCAAATTATGTGGAAAACATGCAGTGCCAGTAAGATCATCCTAACAATGTCCTGCTATAAGCCATGAATCCCACTGACAATGTCTTTCATAATCACAAATATTATAAAGCACAATGCTTTTATTTCCTGATTCGATGCCTTCGATTTCCAGGTTTTATTTTTAGTGCTTTAAAAACATATTTAAGTTATTACACTGAACGAAGAATCTGATTTTATCCACTGGACAGATATTGTGTAGGTGGGAGGCTCACTATTTTGCAGTAAGAATTAGAATTGGCTTTTGCCAAGAACAACAATAATGTCTTCAAAGATAACATTTATTTATTGAAAGCCTTATTAAACAGTTCTTTAATGGGTGTGATAAGATCAAACATTGCAAATTTTTTTTGAGAGAATGTATCATTGACTCAAATCACAGCTGTTTGATAAACCAGTGATCTTGATTTTTTTTCCCAAATTATTAAAAGACAAAGCTGAGTGTCACACTACTAATATCTGCTGACAGGAAACATGTTCTGATACTTATCCCAGATACTCTGCCAGAAGATTTTTAGTTGGTCTGTTGAATTTAGCTACTCAGAACAACAATGGTAAAACATTATCTTGAATGCAACATGCCATTTACTCCTCCATGGAGGACAGAAAATTCACTGTCTTCTATCCTCGGACAATACATGTTTTCAGTAACTAGATGCTTCAGCAGGCTATCAAACAGAAGCAATAATTGGTGTCTAAGCAAATTTCTCACATTTTTTCCCATATCCCATTGACTCTGTTGACTTCTAGGCTGTCTTTCTTCCCTTGACTTTCAACAGCCCTCAATCAACTCCAAGAAAATGAAGAGCCTATGAGAGTATCTGCAAGGACAGTTTACAGCAATAACATTTATTCATGAAGGGTGAATGCTAAAGAAGCTGTGAATTTTTTTTACTGTACGGCAGGTTTATGTAAAGAATTTTCCCCTTCTGAATGCACCGTGAAATGTTTGGGACATCAAAGCACTAGGATCTGTGAGACCAAACTGATTCTTTTTGAGCAAAGCAATGTATCCAACTGATCAGGATGTCATCAGTTTCACTAACTTTAGTGGAATAACAAAGATGCTCTTCCATGAAATTAAGTAATTAAATATTCATATTATTCAATACAACAACCCAAGCAATCAATTGAACATCAAATGTATTTTGTCTTGTAAAACACTGAGTCATTAACCTTAACAATTTCAGCATGCTCTCACTACCAAATTCAACTAAATCAGCGTCCAAGCGAACAGATGGACTAATGTATTAATGTATTACTGGTGAGTACTACACTAGAGTAACCCCTGAATGTACTGAGAAATTAAAAAGCACTGATTTATACTAAAGATGGACAGAAAAGAGAAAATATGTTGGTCAGAAGGAATATAGTATGAATAAATAAAAGCACAGCTATCATACAGTATAGCCCATGAGTGAGAAAGGCAAGACACACAACCAGCCATGGTTTGGACCTACCTTCACAAGTAGACCCAAGACAGTCTACTGGGGACTGTTTGAACTGTATTTTGTTACACACTGGCAGTTCATCACTTGCCTGTGAAAAAGAATGAAACCTCTCTCTCCACCTGGACACTTCTAACTCCCATTGCTACACCTTGTTGACCATAAAGTTCTACTACAAAGTTCATAAAATCTCCCAGTAGCAAATGCAACAGCACCAAACTCTCTAGAGACAGTTTAGAAAAAAGAGATCCTGGGTTCCCAAGCAAGCTGCCATTCTGAGGCTGATACACGCTCACTCCTTTGCAAGGGATTTCTGGTATTCTCTGATATTCTAAGCACACCAGTACTTTGATTCTTTCATACATGCATGAAACATCTCCAATAGCTCCCCATGGACAGCTACCAGCTGTGTATTTCCTTAAAAAATTTAACATATAGCAGGGAGAAAGGAGGAGTAAAACAGGGAAGGATGGGAACCATGCAGAGCCATATCTTTAGGTAGAAAAGCTACTGAACTGCGGATCACCACAGCAACACACTGCTGTTATGCAAACTCCCTATTAGTCTAGATACAGAAAGGGACATACAGCTTCTGTTTAGGGTAGGAATCTCCCTGGAATATCAGGGTCAAAGAACTGGTGCTAATTCTCTTCTAAGGACATTCTCGCATACGGCATAGGCCTCGAAGTTCTGTTTTGAGCAGCTAAAGCTAAAGTATACCATGTCTTCATAGATGGTCTACCCTAATCCTTCAAAGAAAATGATGTCATGATGCTTCTAATTGACGTTCTTGATAAATATACTTGGATCTGAAAAATTAATTGGTATTGGGTGACAATTAATCCAGGAGGACATAAATAATAACTGCAGAAAACCAGCATAAAATTTACCAGAAGAGCTTGGTCAGCTGTACATCATCCAAGTAGTCAGTCAGAAGTCTCAGGAGAGTAACTAACTCTTTCCTGCCTGGAAAGGGACTGGAGGACATACTGGAAGTAAAGGAGAAAATTATCTGGATATGGAGTAACAGTGAGATTAATGATGTGATGCAAAATATTGAGATAACTGCATTAGGAATGTAGACATCTGAAACTTCAGAACATAAAAATTGATTGACTTTAAGCACTGTAACTGTTTGGCCAGTGAACTACATTAGTGATACGAAAATGGGTCTCAATAAAGGATATCATAGATCAGACAACTGATATTTACTTTATATATACACACACGGGCACAAGGTTGTGTTCGTGGAGTTAAATTTCTCACTTTACCCAAAGTTTGCTGACAAAACTATACCACAGACTTTGCTGCCTTCCATAATGACACCTTGATTATATATATAAACATATGCATACAAAAATAAAGCGCGTGTGTGTGTATATATATATATAACCTATAGAAATAATCATTGACAAGAACTTTGCTAAGAGAGAATGTCAGAGAACAGTGGTCAGTTTTGATTGATACAGTGACAGTCATCACAGTTTGTTCACAACACATCCAAGCTGCTTCACGTTACACTACATGTTACATTCCCAGGTAAGTTGCAGCTCAGACATTGTAGTTAGAAGACAGAGGTTGTGTCTGTCACTGGGGATTATCTGTTCTTGAGTTTGCAAATTGTCTACTGGTTATTTTCAGCTTTGTTGACATATACAGTTCATTCTGTATCAGAGATAGAGAGACAGAGAACTGTTCTTTCAAAGAAACAGTAGCTTTTAATAAATTCTGGAAGACAGAGAAATGGTAATAGCTCACTGGTAGGCAGAAATTAACTTCATTTTCATTGCTTGTTTTGTGAAATCTAAGAAACAGTGTGCTGGAGATTATAATGGTAACAGACACAGCTATTCACGTGCCAATAGCCATCAACTATACTACTGAATTACCTACGCTGCAATGATCGATAACGCAGTTGCAAATCTGAAAATAAAATAAAAAAAGCCTCCAAATGCTTCCTACAAGTTCCACTGAAATTAAATTAAACTTCTCACAGAAGCTAATTACTTAGACACTTTCACTGAACTAAAATTAAATAATACAAACATCATGTCAAGGTCATAACTGGAACCAACTCAGTACATCAGTGAATCAATCATGGGAGGGAACAGACTCTGGCCCAGTGTGCCCAAACCAGTTGACTGGACAGAGTCCTTACCCTTCACATACGGCCAACACCCAGAACTTTCCCATGCCACCCTGATTTCTACGAATTTGTACGTTCAGTTCAAAACTTTACCTTGACATGAAGAACCCCAAGAAATGAAACAGCAGCTGAAGGTCCCCATAACACAGGATTAAAATGGTGCTCCTCATTGCTGACACCAGAACCCCACAACTTACAGACATTCAGTACTGTGCCCACACAGACAAAAACTGGTATAAACACCAGATTCTCATTCACTTTTAAACAGACACAAGCCAGATGCACCGAAGAGCACTCCATACTGCCTAAGCCCTCCCTCTACACTAACACAAGCACATGAAAGAGACAAAAGCAGCATGCAACATGGGAGTTATTTTTTGGTAAACTAGACCCTAAGTCCTCTCCATCGAGGACAGCTCCTCTGTTTCTTTTCACGTAACAAAGAAAACTTGGAAAGCTTTTGATTTCTTTTGAAAGCAGTGCATGATGTGTCACTCTAAGCATGTAAATACTGAAATCAAGAAACTGCAGTAAGTTTCCCCAAAGAGTGATAAAAAAGGAAGAAAAGAGGGCAGGATGGGGGAAGGGAGGGAGTGGAGGCAGAGGGTAAAAACAACTGAGAAGCCACATTCCTTGAAGAGGTAAGATTTAGTAGCCTCTGTTTTACACCAGTGTGGGCGAAAATCACTTTTAAGGACTGTAATGAAAGTTGAAAGTTACCTTCAAAAAGTTATGCATATTTCAACAGAAATAAAAATCATTATGCATTCTCTCTAAAGAGGATACAATCTCAAACTGTCAAAATTCTAAACTCTTCTACATATATTACATACAAATGCCTTCTATAAAGAAACCTCTTTTCATTTTTCTTCTAAATTAGCTTAGTGGTCCATGGTATTACACTATCTTGGTCTAGCCTGTGAATAATGTGACAGGTAATTTTTATACTTCTTGCCTGTACTTAAGTTTGAGTGAAGATACGGAAAACAACTTTTATGGTCTAGGTGTAAAAGTAAATGTTCTGTAAGCCCTGCATACCCAAACTTGGACAGCTACCATAAAATATTTCATGCTAAATATGTGTCCATCAATAAATAACAGAAAAAGAGGGTAGATTTTTTTTTTAATAATGTGCAGTAACTTGTTTTTTCTCAAAACAAAATGATAATGTTAACATTGATGTAATCTACCTCATTATCACAGAAGGGATTTAAGAGTCTGTGTTATCAGATAGAATTCATTATGTAATAGGATGCACTGAGAAGGATGAATAATATGCAGATAACATAGGAAATCATCCAGCTATAATTTAAAAAATTGGATTCCTCATGAAACTGTCGACTGCAATGACATAGAAATGGATAGCAACAGTCTATTTCCATCTTGAAAAAAACTCAAAATACTCCTGGACCAGCTTAAGTTTGCAAGTGATCGGAACGGCTTCAAAATACTCAACAGTTTAATGTTTTTTGATTTACAATGCTGAAGAAACAAACAAATCTATAACTGGAACCACGGCAAATACAGATTATATTTTCTCTTGTACCCAAACATTAGGCAGCCACAGCAAGGTTATTCTTCTCTGCCTCTGTGATTTACTCTGTTCCAGTACTTCAGCAACTATGCTATAAACTGTGCTAGGAAAGACATAATCAAAATGAACTATCTTGCAACTATGGGGTTGGTTCTTTTCTCTTCAGTGAAGAAGCCCACTACTACACTTCCAAATACAGGCATTTTAAAAACTACTTTCCTCTGTCCCCTTTAATGAAGGAAGAAAGGCAAGTGTGGCCATCAGATTAAAATGTTGAATCCAGCAGAGCAAACTACATTTTTAAGGTGCTCTACCAAAAAGAGGGAAATGATATGCGGTGATGCTCATATAAAAAGAAAAACAAGGCAAAACTTAAAGAAATAAGGGAGAGAAATAAGAGAAACAGAAGGTGGTTAAAAGAGGAGGTATGGATAAACTGCTGAAGTTCTGAGTCTCTCTGACAGGTAAAACTATGGCTAGAGACAGGAAACAACACAAAATTTTCCAGACCATGCTGTTGGTCCTGCTATTATGTTTATATAATAAATGCAGTGTAAAAATGAAAGGAAGGATTTCTGCCAAAGTTCTGGAGAAGGCCAGAGACGCCCTTGACACCCTACTGCAAAAGCTATGTTATATTTTAAGATATACATGTGGTACATTTTAAGACATAAAATTAACATTAATCTGTTTTAAGTAAATCAGCAGGAAGTTCTTTGACAGAGAGAGGTCACTCAGCAGTTACAACACTATGGAAGACTCACGTGTTCTCTCTCCCTATATCTAAAAAGTACTGACAAACATATGCTTCGCATAGCAGAATCTGTCTTCTCCTTTCCATGTTCCATGAGGCCACTAAAGAAGCAGGATTAGAAAATAGCCCTTAAAAATCCCTTGCCTCAGAGTTTCAGTGATCCTGTGGAATATGATTCTCCTCCTCCACAAAAAAATACCCTATTTGAGCACACCAGCCTTAAACAACTGGTACCATAAACACGCAGAAGCAGCCCTCATCAAAATATATCCCAGCAGATTTAGCCCTTCTCAGTATATACTGCCTGAAATCACTATCTCTATAACCAACAGCTGTGTAAACAGCAGCTTACATTTTAAATTACATCTTTTCCATAACAGGTGATGCTTTCATTGCAGCTAAAAAGTAATGGGGTGAAAACCCCCTCAGGTCCCCAAGAGATTTATTTTACTCTGCCTCCGTAGTAGAGGTAATCTATACTGCTGAATAAAGCTATAACTCCAGCATCACCTCACTGTGATGAGATTTATATTCCAAAGAACTTCTTGAAAAGTTCATAGCTAAAATTCCAAAAACTGTACCAAAAGTTGAAACTTTCACACAGTTTAATAAAATGATTACCAATTGAATACCTTGCTCTTTTAGAATCCTTCTCATGTTTATGCTTCAGGCCTTTCATCAAGAGGTAGCACTGCTCCATTACGCAGATGTGTGAAAAAAATACTAAGGAAAGACAAAAGCTAAACTGGGAAAAGAACCTGAACTTTTTGAGGGCAGTGGTTTGACCAGAACTACAAACTGTTTGTCAGAAACATCACTTTGATTACGAAAGGTGCTTTACACATTTGGATTAAATACGCCACATAGTACCACTGCTAAACGCTGTTCTACAGCAACAGAGAAATCAAGGAGTTTTTTTACTAAGTAAAAAAGTAAGTTTGTTTTGCTTCTCTGAACATGAAATAATTTCCAGTTGAGTTTCAGAGGTATTAAACACTCACAAATTCAATTGACACTACTCAGAATTGTGGGAACTCGGCATATTTTATGGCTGAAACACCTCAGCATGATCAGCTAGGACATGCGTCAAACAACATTTTGAAGGATTTTAGTTTCAAACGACTTTGATTACAACGAACGAACTCAGGAATCTGAGCGACAAGTTCTATGCCTCCACATAGGCTTTCTACCCATTGCCTCAAAACCACATCAATTGTGTCCGCTTTCTGAAATAAATCATCACAATATCTTCACAAAACAACTTCTCAAATTGTGTTAAACAGGATAACTCAGAGTATTCTAGATTCATGCATCTTTTCCACTCATGTCTCCAGTTATAGGAAATTTTGTATTAGTTAATAAGTAAGCGTTCACTGTGACTAAAACCACTTTCTCTTAATACAGCCACAGATTTGAATAATTGGCCTTTTATTGTTGTAAAGGTTAAGTTTCAACAATTTTTAACATTTTTTTTGTATTTTGTAGAGGTCATTCTCAAGAGCAGAGTTGAGTCTACAGTGAATGTTGCTTCATATGGAAGAACACAGTTATCACTCACACAACTGAAATAAACCATTTAATACTAGAATTTCCATTAACGTGCAAATTTTAAAAGATGCCAAAAGCAACAGAGAAGTACAAAAAAAGATGTGTAAGGGAAGAGAAACAAGGTAAGCTATTAAGTGATAAAGCAGTATTTTCTATTACACAGGCATACAATGTATATCCTTTCAGAAAGAAGAAAAATGAAGAATTCAAATAGAAACTCAATGCATGCTCTTCAGATCATACACCACCATATCCAGTGTTTTCAGTTATTCCTAATTTACAATCAAGTAACCAAGAGCTGAGCTTCAGTCATGTTGTTTACAAAATAAAAACACCACAGCTGAAGAATTTACATCTAAGACACTAAGCAGAATCATGATGAACAGTGATGTATCCAAACCATAGATTTGTCCATTATATGCATGTATTTTCTACCATTATGGAAGATATTTATGTATTATACCATTTTCTGGTTTGAAAATACATTGTCATACAAACATGACTAGTATTTTCAAGGGCACAGAAATGGTCCACACATGAAAAACAAAAAAACCCAAAACAAACAAACAAAACCCCAGAATTTACTCACTTGCTCATATTTGTTATTCCTGATGTACCAATGATCATACGATCGAGTAATTTCATTGATATCTAGTTCTTATTGCAGTGCAGAGAGCAACAAATACAAGTCTGTGATCTAAGACCTCTTTTACTTTATGCTGCTCTTTCTTGTTGTTGTAAAGCTAAATGAAGAAGTTTATAATGCTATTCTCCATTGAGCTGAGGACTAATAGGCGTATAATCATGGGCTTTCAGTAGTAGAGAAACTCAGTTTTGAAATCAACATTACTTCTCTCTCTGGAGGCTCTACATGGTCACTTGGATGTAAATTAATCATTAACTTGAATAGCATGACTCCTCCTCAAAGTAAGAGAATCTGCAGTATTATGAAAAGCTGATCCGCCTTTCTCCTAATACATCACAAATCAGAAGGTGACCCTCACGTGGAGGTAAAGCCAACGTACCAGAGGTTAGGAGGAGAGGAAGGCTTTCTTCTGTGACTGCAAGAGAATCCTTGGAAATTGGGTTAATATTATGGGGTTTTCCACTTGAGAAATTCTTGCAAGTTTACTTCTTACTTGCAGACTAAAATGCTGCATATTTTCTCCTAGTAAATAAATGAGCTGCATTTCACTCAGTGCATTTTTATACTAGTGGTTGAACACTTAGAATGGACTTCACTAGCTCACAGATCTGACCACAGGCATTTGCCATGCAGATTTAACCTCCCTGAGGCTGTGGCTTACTGTACTAGGTAATTTCAAGCAAGACAGTTTTACTTACTTTGCTGGTCTGAATGTTTCCTCTTACAACTTTTATTTCCTCTTATTTACTCCTCAGGTTCCTGCCAACGAAAAGCTTTTACAACCTTCTGTAATCCTTCTGAGGATTGGTATTACCCTGACTGTGTAAGAAATGCATTTCTAAAGCTGACCTATAACTGTTGCTCTGCAGGCAGACTACAAGGCATAGGTCTTGGGCTTTTTTTACTCTAAACCAGAGATTTTTTTGTGTGGAATAGCGTCAGTTTTATGTGACACTGCATGCTGTCTGACAGGTGGGTAAAATAAACAACTGCTGTATATTCCAAAAGAAGAGAATTTCCTGAGTAGGTCACAGAAGTGAAAGAGACAGCAGAGGAAACCAACCTGGCAAAAATGATAGTCTACAAAAGCACGTCAAAACATGCCGTTTCTGAAATCTGTTCTCCCAAATCCAAATCCTGTTTTGCAACGAAGCTGACAAAGCTGAGGCATAGTTTAAAAAGCTGAATGGCGTGGAAACAAACAAGCAAAAATCCCTCCCTGCAACTCGACAGATTATTTGCAGTCACTAACCTGCACAAGAGAAATTCCTACAACATTTATTAATATGGCTGTAAATCAGAATAATTTCTGTCTGCAGTATAATGGTCCTATCCCTGTTTGATACAATAAACAGAATCCCCAATAAACAATCACAATAAACAGTAAACAATAAACAGATTGCTTGTCTAATAGAATATAGGAGAGACAATAAGCCTATGTTTTGAAGGACTGTTAATAATCAGTACAATAAATAACAAAAATGTAGCAAAGAATCCAAATTTAATCATTGTGTGTAACTTCACTTCTAGGAAAAAATCCATCCTCTTGCCAACAGAAGTTTACACATTTTGCTAAGCAGATTTATTTCTCACATGAAATAGATCTCATGGGGTCAAGATCTCCTACGGCCCGAGAGGTGCAGTACATCAACTTCAAAACTGCGGATTACACTTATCACGAGTTTATTTCTAGAAAATTGTTTTGCAAGAAGGACTAAAGCTGATTTTTCAACAGAGAATTAAATTTGCTGTGTCATATTGAAGCAAATACGAAAATACTCTCTTTTGTGATTTTAATTACATTGCTGAGTCATTTTGAGAGACAAAAATGCACATCTGCAAAGTTAACACAAAGAATAACTTGGGTAGGATTGAAATAGACAATAGCCAAGGGAAGCTTCAGTGTTCGTATCATAAAAATTGCTGGGAAATACTTATTATTTTGATATACTGAAGTTTGGAGATTTTTTTCTCATGCTCTATAGATCCTGTATACACAGATCTGGAATGAAAACTATGTGGAATAGCTGCTAAGTGACAACAGAAATCTGCACTGCACCACAAGCCTGTCATAAACATTACACTCCTAGGTCTTCTGCCTTCACATTTTCCTTACAGTCTTTGCCTTGTGTTTAATCTGAAATAGAACACTTTGCCTAATAGGTGCAATGATGTTTAGAAACAGAAGCCTCCTTTATTTATATAAATTCTTGACTTAATCTATATTAATTTACACAACAACATGACAACAATGCTCCAATAGTTGGCATGTTTCTGTTTTGGTTTGCATTTCTGAAATAGAAGCATATTAGCATGCAGTGCCAGGAAGCATTCCAGCTCAACTCAGCTTTAGCTTTGTTCTTGAACTTGGAAAGATGTGCGCAAATGTAGATAAGCACAGCGCAAGAAATGAGGGGAAAATGAAGTCAATGCATTGTTACGTTTACAAGAAAACACACACCTTTTCTAATGACCACTGTATCTTGAAAAAACTAATGCCATGCTTCCTGATCCTCAGCTGACCAACTAAGGGTACGTTTGAGTTGTCCAGGTGAAAACATAACCTACAGTTGTGAAAGCTGATGAAGGACAAACTTTCCTAACAGTTTATCTATGTCCAGCTCCAACCTGGTCTCCGAACAGCATAACACACCTCTTCCTTCCACTTACCTTGCAGAGGACAATGGACTGAAAAAGAACACGGTGTTTTGAAGACTCTAATTAAGAATACATGTCTGTACAACCAACATATACACTGGAGAGTCATATTTTGCCCACAGTATGAAAATCAATATAAAATTCATTTTGAAGGCTGTCTAATCCTACTGTGCAGGACAAAAATACACATCAAAACTAATTTCCTCTATATTGAAAGCAGTCTGAGAACTTGGGTTAGATAATATCTAACCTATGATATTATCAGCAATATTAACATTTTTAACATAATGTCCTCCCCTTTTTTATATTTTGCTTTTCATTTGTTCTAAACATTCATCTGTTTGTTTGAATGCCATACCCCTATAACATCAGTCACTTTGAAGCTCTGTGGTAATCCTCTGAAGATCTAAAAAAATGCACTTACAGGACAAAACTTTCCACTACAAAATGCTTGTCATGTAAGGATATAACCTGAGAAAATCTAATTCTATCTTTCTGCCATTTTCAGTTTGTCCATTTTTATCTGTAACTACCTCTGATGTTTTGATGTCCTCATAAGAAAACTGCGTGGCAGGTACTCCGAGGTGGTTGATGAAATAATCTGAATCTCCCTGTATCTGCACAGAACTGACATTAGATCCTGGACATCTAGTCTTTTCCACACAGTTGAAGCTCTGGCTCTGAAAAACAAACACAAATCAAAATTCTACTTACTTATTTGCAACCAGACTCTTAACAACTTGTATCGTTATCTCATTTACACAACATTCTTTGGGTTGAAGCATTTTAAGAACAGGCTGGAGCTTACACTGGTGCAAACAGGTATTAGCTGATTCATACTTAGTAGTGAGTGAGTCTACAAACCCTTCACCCCCTGTTGACACGTCCTGCCCGCAGTCTTTGGGATCGGACACAGCAGAGAACGAAGAGTCTGCTGCAACATGGCTCAGTCTTTCAAAGGACAATGAAAATAATATCTAATTGAAATGGTAGGAGGGGCAAGAGAAGAAGCCTTTGGTAAGCATGTAAAATGTCCCATACTAGGCAGGAAATTAGAGGTCATCATGGTGACTTTTGGAAGTGTGTTCTGAGATCTTTCATGGCTACTAAGGAATCAATTCTTTATTCAGTTAATAGTATGCTGTCCAACAACGAAAAGCTGAATCAGATAATCATATTTGAGATATCTATGGTCTATGACATCCTGGCAATGTAAAGAATTTGCTGCAATTGCAGAGTAGGGGTTAAGAGAAAAACAGAATTAAAAGGCTAAAGACACATAAATACATACTTTCTGGGTGAATTACTTAAAACAATTCTAGTCAGTGACATGTTTGTATTTCTTTCACATAAGTATTTAATGGTGAAATTTTAGCAACACAACTGTAATAAACGTAAAATGAAAACTGGAAAACAAGCCCAAGACTGAGTGCTACATACTAGTGTAGCTTTCAAATACATCAGGTAATTAAACACTTAATAAACAACATACAAAGAGGCTTTCAACATCTACTATAGCAAATAAGATACTTAGGTTTCTTTTTAAGAATGTTAGAAAGTTGAAGTACTAGAGATTATTTACATGTAGCTAACAGTTCATATAGTATAACATAACTTCCTCAGACCTACCTACTAAATTATTAGCTTGCTACAAGAACAGTGCAAGATTAGTTCTCCTTAAATACTAAAATACACCAGATCCTGTATATTAAAGTTCCTGAGGTTAGCCAAAAAAATGTTTTAAAACTTAGAAAGAGACAAATCTTGGTATTTTTCCATTTTTAAATTAGCATAATTATTGCTTCACAGTTTCACTTCAATGCTACGAAGAACGCAATTGCATATTACCCAGTGTAAATAAGGGCTGCAGATTGTCACAGAAAACTATTTCAAAATACCTTCAGGAAATAGCTTCCATTTCATATGTACTTTTGAAAGGTGCCTACATCACTCTCTCTTTTTGTTAAACATTTCTTCCCAGTTGTGCAAGCTCCTTCCAAAAAAGACTGAGAGTTACAGTCGAAATAGAAACAAAAGACCACTCCTGTATGTGCAGTCCACCTCTAGAAAATACTATACCCTTTAAAGATATCCATGGAGCAACATGATTCACAGCAGCCAAAATTCTGGCTCTCCATGGCATAGTAAGAAAAAAGAATAATAACAAAACAATAATAAAAATTGAGCATTAGTGTAGCATTAACTTTAGGCGTCATTTGTAAGTCATAGTTGTTATTGCAGACAAAAGTTTAAGTCAGGGTTTTCTGGGGGATTTTTTAGGTTTATATTAAGAGGGTTTTTTAAGTTTTTAAACCTGAAGATATCTCTTTAATTGCAACTTTTGCTCCTGTGTTTCACTCCCCCTTTACGCCATTCTTGAGATGGTTTCAATCACATTGAGAAGACATTTAACAACATCACAGTGTGGCTGTTCAAAGACATACAAATCCACCTGCTATCTAAAAAGTCTCAATAAAGTCAGTAACCTTGTTTTTTAAAAACCGAAGCTACAAGACAAACAGCAGAAGCCCAAACTATATACTCATTTCAAAAGGTGTTTTTAAATAAGCACTCTTTATCTTCTACAATCTTTCCCAGTCACAAACACTTACAGCACACATCCACACATAAAGGCATGTTTATAATTTTATGCATATATATGCACAGAAGATCCATTCTTAAATGATTGTTCCTTTCAGGAATTATAAGTAGTTTAAGTATCAAACACTGTACTATATACTACAGTGTAGATTAGACTATCTCCTAACTTCCTCATACTGCCCAACACATCTGGTCAAGTTTCATAAATGAGCAGTCTGTTCCTCCTTTAAAGTTTAAAAATTTACTGAATGATGCAAAATACAGCATTTGGGTACAATAGGAAAATCTCTGAAATAAGCAAAAAACCCCAGAGTTACCTACCAAAGGGAATCACAAAGTTAAACGACCAAATTAATCCCAATAAAACTGTTGGGCAAAACAATTCAATACCAGAGAAGACAAACAGCGCTGAAGAGTCAATGATCCATAAGGAAGCCACATACTATGCGGAAGGATCTTGCCTTTCTAAAAAGACCTGACCCTAGCTCGGCAAACACAACGGCATCAAAGCTCTCCAAGGTTAATGCTACTTGCATCTACTCAGGTTAAGAATTCGTGTAACTATCGTGACTATCCAGAACTAATTTTCAAGAAGTAATCAATAGAAGGGATATCTTGAAACATGGTAAGGACCATCAAAATCTTAATATATACCTCACAGAAGTAAGGAAATTGAACAGGGAAATAAATGTACCTCTTTTTCCTTGTCAATCTATATCTTTATACCTTTCACTCCACTAAGCGAACATTAACCTTTCATCATCTCCTGTGTATTCATATCTAGAATTTGTTATGGGATTTTCAGAAAAGGACTACTGCAAGCTGCTGACTGGAGGTACAAGTGTGGACTTGGAATTTATACCTGGAATTCCCAACTGGAGAGGGGGTAACAGAGGGTAACAGAAAAGGAAAACAAGGTTTCACACAGTGAATAACATATCTCACAGCAAAAACCACCAGAAATTTTTAATCTAATATGTGAGAGGTCAATTGGTGTACCTGTAGAAATGAAGTTCTAAGGCATTTTCCATTAGTGTCATCTCACTATACCCCAAAATTGTTGGCTAAGTATGAAGAACATTAGAAAGCTGGATCATTATCGTCATCTACTAAGCAGATTAGGTTTCACAAAAAAAAGCAATCAACGTTATAGATACTGCAGGGACACAGCTAATTAACAGAGTATTTTGATATTGTTCCCCTTTCTGTACTTTTTCTAAGAATGAAGATGATGGTAGAGTCAGTTAATTCTGAATATGCACCAACCCTCATTTCTGCTAGCATACCAGGTACCGAAAAAACAGACACCTTTCTTTTTCAGAAAGCCAAGTCTGACTTTTAGCCAGCATTCTGCCCCTTAAAAAACACTTTACTACATTAAATTTTAACTATTCAAAACCAATCTGTTACTTTTTTCCTCACTATAGCAACAATGAGATATTTTTTATGTATGGAACTTTACATATGAAATATTTACAGAGTTGGTTAAGAGTACAATGAGATACAGTACTTTTTGCTTTTTTACATCACCATCATTCCTGGTAAAGCATTTATATTTTTACAACAGCACTGTTCAATTCAATAGTGCTAGCACCTTGAGAGTTTAACTGCTTTGTTCAGCTTTCACTGTTCTGACACACAAGCCCCTGATAATGACTAGTTCAAGAATAAAAATTTAACACTGCACTAATATGGGAGAATGCTTTCTGTGCAAGATATTGTTCTCTTCCAATTTATTTTTGTTGTACTCAAACTCTACAACATCAGCATTCTTCTTTTGCAATGACTGCAAAGTTCATGTAGTGTGTTTTGTATTCATTAAAAAAAATGAAATGTTTCCCAAAATTAATGAACTTTAAGATCAAGAATAATAATGTCCTACAGTTAATAAAAATTTCCCATCAATGAAGTATTGTTAAACTAAGCGGCAAGCTTTTAACTTAGTGCAAGAACAACAGCTCACCATACAGCATGCCACATATTTCACATACAATAACAAATCAAAGCAAGTAAGTTGAAGGAATCAGCAAAGGAAGCCTCTTCCTCTACCCGTCTTACAGTTATAAAAAAAGAAATTGAGGAACAATTACCTGGAATAAGGTGCAAAAATGAGACAGTCTTAGCGTGCAGAAGAGTGACGGCAGGCATGGGAACGACGGGAGATGGGAGTAGGACACTTTAGGCCCTCTGCTTGCTTAAATACAGGTGTCTAATGCCATTTGAGACGTTGCGAGGCATTCACACAGACTTAAAGCAAGACACAGGGGAAAGCTGTATCTTACTGGATCAGCATCTGTGGGAACGAAGTGTGTCAGACCTCAAAATGGGATTAATTTTTTTTTTGTTTATAAGACTGGAGTTCCTTTATTTATACAGATTTGCTTGTCAATGTCCAGGTAGCTCAGCCTTGTATTTATTATTATTGTTGTGCAGGTAAAAGTAACATCAACTAAGTCTAATATAAACTGCATTTATAACATTAAACCCAGCAGCTAGACGCAAAACTGAAGCCATACCTACAAATACCTGTTTATAGGACTATTATCCACGAACACTGGCTGTGTCAGTAGTTGCTGCCTTCATTTCCTTCCCTCCTCATGCTCACCTAGAAGAACCATCCTAAATTTTTGTTTGATCTTTTCACACTGAAGCCACTACTGTTTCTGACATAGAAATTAACTTCCAAGTCCGCTTAGTCAATCAGCCAGAAATATTGCTCTCCTACCAAAATGTACAAGCACTGTCTCAACTTTCTTTCAATACGCACCAGCCAGGAAACCAGGAAAACATCATTTCCCAAAATTGTAACTGCAATTTATGACAAGCAGGACAGCTTCCATGCTTGGCAGCAGAATGCCTGATCCTTACTGCAAGCCAAGCAGGCATCTATGCAGAAGAGAGGTGAAAAACTGACTGAAAAATATTACTGCTGCTAGGAAATGAAGGTCACTCCCAAGCAAAAATTAGCAGCGGATGGGGCCCATGGAATTGATAGGGGTGGGGGAGAAGATTACACCAATGCCAATGTCCAGAAACACAGCACTTAAAAGCATTTTAAAGTCCTCCAATGCCAAATAATTTCTTAATCATCATGTAATAGCAACCGTGTACTGCTTTGGCATTCTGCTTTCCCTTTCCTTCTCCCCCCCTCCCCCCCAACTAATCTGCTATTTTTGCATATTGAAATCTAAAATGCTGTCATCTACAAAAAAATCCCTCTTTATAACTTAACAATTTGATTAACTTTAATTCTGATAGTCCACAGAATCTTTCCTTTCATATATGCAAAAAACAATTCGTGAGGAGTTGCCAGTTAGGAAAAAAAGTTTAATTGCTATGCATTACTTCACCAGTTGCAGTCAGGTCCTACTTAACGATCCTTTAAATGTTAGCTTTTATGTAGGTAAAAAAAAAACCCAAAACCAACTTTAAAAATGCATCTAGAATAAATTATCAGCAACACACTCTGTAAGAACTAACTCCCTGTTGTAGAGTAGGCAAACTACATTTCTTGAGCTGGCTAGTCTTAGAGTAAAGCGCACCTAATAGCACTGTTTAGATCACCCAGTTGCTCAGGCTGGTCTCCACTGTGTCAGTCAAGCCCTCCCTTTAGGCTGGAAGGAAATCAAGCCATGTGGTTCAGCAGTAATCAAGGAGCGGTTCACGTCAGTGGAAGGATGCACATGCTATTCGTAATTGAATAATTTTATTTCTCTGGAGTTCATTTTGGTTTTCAGCATTATGTTACAGGTTTATATTACAAATCTGAAAAAATGAAGAGTACCATATGGCCCATTAAATACATTTAATTTGGGTTAATGTTATAAAGTAGACCTGACACATCTAAAGTATAATCAAGTGGTACTTCACTGCAGACCTTATTCTGCCACTAATTACAGCTAAGCATTCATAGATGCCTTTTGCCATAATGTTAAGATCCTGGTACAAATAAAAGCCTATATTAAAAAAAAAAAAATTATTGGCCATTTCTACAGTTCACCTTCCACCTAGAGACGTGTACCTGTCAGTTCTCGCTACCCTCCTTCCTTTATGTGAATCCAGTTGAAGTTAAAACCTTAGCAGTGTCTGAAAACGGATTAAAATGTCTAAGTAGTTTTCAACAGGACAAATAAAGAACGACCAATTATTCTTACAATGTGTCAGTGATCCCAGCTTCAGAACTACAGCAAGGAAGCTTATTCTTCATGAATAATCAATCTCTATTTCCTGAGCTGAATCGCCACCTGTGTTAGTAACTGGCACAAGGCAAATACATTTAAGAAGCTGAAGCATGATAAGACCATCTTGATGAAGTAAAATTATCCAAACAAACATCTACAGAATTTATTAATCACAGACTATGTAAAAATGCAGAAAGCAACAGATTAGCATCTTTATTACTGCAAATGTGTTACGCTAAATCACCATCAACAGGTAGGAAAGGCCAGAGAAGCTGCATAGCAAAGGATTCACAAGTCTCTCATCCATAAAAACCTGCTACACTCTGACAAACAAATCATTACAGGAAGAAGGTTTGACAGCTCTTAAAAAAATATTATTAGCTGTTTGCTTGCCCTGACTACCAAAATCTACTGGAAAAGATCATGGAATTTTTAGGAACTGTATTAATTCAATGGCAAGCATACTCCTCTGTTTTCTCCTATCTGATTATCTGGTTTGGCTATAAACATCCTGCTTTGCTCTCTGCCTTTGCTGATTGATCATATATATTGCTATTAATGCAAATCAGCTGTTTATAAAATTATTAGGGAGATTTAATACAGCACTTTCCCCTATAGACCTCAAAGTACTTTTCAAATCAACTGAAGGCAAGCAAGGTACCTAATATTTCAGTCTTGCTCAACATCACAGAGCAAAACAACTACATAGAAATTAAATGCACAACATTTCCCAAATTCTGAGCCTTATCAAACTGTCATGATTCAAGTATGCACATAAAAATAATTCTAAATTATATCCACTCATTCTTGCTCTGCATGGGGAAAAAAGAAAAGAAAATCTGAGAGTGCTGATGGTAATTCATATGCTAAATACAGAGAACAGTTGTGCTTTAAATAGCCTAAATGTTACACACCACTAATGTGATGTATTTGCCTATTTACACAATGCAATCATCTGATTACCTCCAGTATTTTTGGGACATAATAAAAATATTGAAAAAGGGATGGGCAAACTATAATGTTCTACTACAGACAGTGATATTGTAAAAAGCTGTCACTTCAGTGCTTGTGCACATCTTTTACATCCATTTTGGCCATGACGGCGAAGTCCAAAAAGCACGTACAACCCTGTTTCACAATGATCTTTGACTTCTTGATTCTGTATAAGACATTGAAACACAACTGCAGAGCTGATGATACTTATTTTACTTGTTAGTAAATTTCAGTCAACATTTATAACAAAGTACAAACATTGAAACAAGTGATCACTCTGTAGACCAAGCCTGTAAGTGTTCAGAGTAAGGTAAATATTAAAACTACACATCTTCTGAGATGCAGTGACTAAAACCTTTTAATTAACTTTATACTTAGGATAAAATAATTAATTAAAAAGGAGTAAAATGTTGGATCCATAGTTTCTCAGCAATTATTTCCTTCCAGCTCATCCATATTTTCATTTAAACATGTATGAAGCTTTACTGAAAATATCTAAAATCTGAACATTATTAATTGACCTTTAAGGGCAACATGAAGACTCCTAGTCAAATTGTTCTGTAGTGCTGCAAAATCAGTCACGGAAAACATGCATTTAACTCTCAGAAATTTCCCTAGTTTTGGTTCTTCAGTATTATCACAGTAAAATGAGAGACGCTGCTTGCATACACACAATTTCATCGAGAGGACTATCTTGTCACTAGGGAAAAACAACTCCCACGAGAACTAGTATTTATTTAAAGACATCAGGGACAAAGAATTTAGCATCATCTTAAATTCTTCTGATATCCATCACAGTGCAGTTGATTCTCACTACCGCTGCCAGGGATCACCATTAGCCCCTTAGAAATTCGCCCCCAACGTACTGTGTGTTTCCTTACACAAAAGCACTGCATCTGAAAATTCCAAGAGTAAACCCTTAGCATGTGCGGGAAGAGAACATTGTATTTTCACAAGCAAAAACTGCCTCTCAGATAAACCACACGGCTTTCAAAGAATTGTTCTTTGAAAATGCATGCAGGTATCCTGCATGACAGAGAAGACCTTTCGCACCCAAGGAGGCAAAGGAAACTGAAAACTGTGACAACTACAATGCTCATAAAAGGTCAGATCAAACTGAGATTCCTCAAGACCCAGTTCTGATACTGCATTCAGATTTCTACTGAACCAAGGAAAATTCAGTTTAACTATGCAACACAAGGTGTCATACTTAAAACTCCAGTTTTACCTTTCAATAAAGTATAAAATAATTTTTGCCTTTTAACGGTGACCTCCTAACAAAATTGTGAAACTATAATACCAGCAGTTATAAAACAAAGCATGAAGAAATATGTATGCTTGGTGTGAAATATTTAAGTATCCTGCTATATGTTGTACTACTTAACAAATTTAAATTACCTTTTATTTAGTTTACAGCTACAAAACATGGGACAAGCATAAACCTGTATTGCTTGTTCAGGGCTCTCTTTTCTGTTAAGCAGCATTTGGGTGTTTTGAAATCATTGTCTTATTTTTTAAAATACATGACTATCACTGTAAGGTTTTCAAAATAAATGGGACCTCAGAAGACTGAACCACATTTAAGATGCAAAGTTTACATCAAACTGGTAATAAATACAAAAGCAAGGTAGTAAAAAATTATATAGTGTAAATTTAATTTCCTTTACTGGACTTTTTCTTCATTTAACTTTATCTACTGATAGTCTCTCTCTGATTCCTGATGCTTTTTATATGTTACTGAATTACATTTATCCTTCCTATACCTAAATTGAAGTCATATGCCTCATTAACTCAGATATACTTGTTGCCAACACCCAGTACAAGCTGCTAGGAATTTTAATGGCTGTTTTAAAGGAGGTAAGAATCAAGCAGGTATGCTCCCATTTGATAAGAGAATTTCACAACAATCAAATATTTAGACCTAAAATTACATAGCATAAATTATGTAAGCGGCAAGAGTGCAATTGGAATGCCATCAGCAGTTCCAAACATCTCAGTACGTTAAAAATATAGAGAGTTACAAGCTTTAAGAAAAGTAATTAAAAAATTACAGAACATAGCTATGGTAGCTGTGTTTCTCGAAAGTATCCACGTACCCCAGACTCCTATACTCATCAGCCAGAAAACTACTGCATTAAAACCCTTCCCATATTTTTTCATCAGCACAGATAAAAGCAAGCTCTCCGGCACCTCAGGTAAAGTAACATTTTCCATGACCACACGCTCAGCCTCAATATTCAGTATACTACTTTTATTTATGGTAAAAATCAGAAAACAGCTTAAGATTGTATTACATCACGATGAACACCCACCAAAGAAGGTATTATATTAACAGATGGAACCTGTCTCCACACCCAGCTCTGAATACACTGAAAATACTGGGTGCTTTTTCCTTCAGAGCTTATATTTTTAAATCTAGTTTTTAATCTAAACTATTTTTGAGCATGGAATGGTTACATTTCATAGAATCATAGACTGGTCTGGGTTGGCAGAGACCTTAAAGACCATCTAGTTCCAAGCCCCCCCTACCACACGCAGGGACACCTTCCACCAGACCAGGTGGCTCAAAGCCCCATCCAACCTGGCCTTGAACATTCCAGGGATGGATGGG
>JAVJGG010000085.1:35800979-35859981 GCA_035590195.1 Aviceda cuculoides
CCCCCCCCCCCCCCCCCCCCCCCCCCCCCCCCCCCCCCCCCCACCGCAATCAGTTAAACTGAAATTTCAATAGTTTTAAACTGTAAATGAAAATGTAAAGAACAGAAACTGATTCAGAAAGATACAGCTCTCAGTTCACTACCCTATTCCCTTGCTCCTGGCTGAAAATAAGCACACTGGAAACCTGTATTAGCAGTACAGCACTGTCTTTGACCAATTACCAAGGAGGGTTCTCACTGGAACAAATGCTCTATGTATCCCCTTGGCTCTTTATAGGCTCATTCCCTACTTGCAAGTTCCTTAGTGAACTAAATAAGCAGCTTTGGTGTTCACGTGTTTCTTTTTTTATTATTTTATTACTCTGTGTTTGCTATTTGATGGATGGAGATCTTTGACAATCTCCCACTAAAGTTATATTCTAGCTCACAGTAATTTTGCTAATCAGTACATTTCATCTGTTGCTTGTAGAGACATCCAGCAGTTGAGAGAAATCTTGTGATTCAGACTAATATATGGAAGTAATTCTCATATATGCAATCAGCTGGCACACAGAGATTTATATATTCATAACTATGCACCAGAGTATGCCCAGCTCTATAGAAGAAGCTCACACAAATCAATGTCAGGAACATTATGAAACTACATCTCATGTTTACATGCAGAGATTTGGTGATCAAAAGTCTAAGCTTCTGCAAATCTGCCAAGTCATAGTTAGCCAATACCTTGCTATTGTTTCAAGGCATTATGGAAGTGTTCTAGATTTCCTTTTGCAGCACTGCTTTACTTGTAAGTGATGCCCCATTTAGATGCGAAATGCTACAAATTCCATTTAGATTTACCTTAAAACAACTTATTGTTAATGTCAAATGGGGAGTGGAGTTTGAGGGATGCATAGAGCTTACAGTGCTGAGTTCTACTTCATTTTCATCTAAGTTTTCCTTCCCTCCTCCCGTCTTTGTTTACAGTAACAATCATAATTAATTACACAAATATAACAGCCTTGAACTGTCTGGTTTAGTCATTGAAATCATGTCATCAGTTTTCACACTGCCAGAACTCATTTTCTGTCTTTGTACTAGATTCACATCTTAGATTTTCTTCTAATACAAGTAGAAGAAAAGCAAGGTTAGGCAGCCCGCTGCAGATAACACAGGACTATGGATTGCCTTAGAGCTTTGTCCCAAAGTTCATACTAACATGTAAACAAAAGAGAGTGTCCAAAGTACAAATTAAGGGTGTTCTTTGGTAGTTTTAGTTTCTAGTTAAAAGAACAAAAATAAAAATTCCAAACTTTCAGGAAAGTTATTTTAGATATTGATTTGAAAATTTGTTTTAAAACAATTTCAACACATTTAATTTCAATTAAGCCAAAGGTGTATCAGAACTGTAAAAGCTGGCTGTGAAGGCAACACATTAAAAATGCTCAAACAGCTGACATATGCATACACTAATGCAAAGAAATTTCTGCTGTGTTAAAAGTAGAGCTAATCGGGCTACCTTACTATCTCAGATGAAAGAGGAATGGAAAAGAAATCTGTATATAGAGCAGGTGACACCATAAACTGTTCTTGTTTTCCCTTAAAGATTGCAATTCCTTCTTGGATTTCCTAGGAGTTTCCAGAGTACACAAATGACAGCAATGTCATTTTCTTCTGTTATTCTGTTTCTAAAAAAATCTGTTATTAGCAACAGTGATAAAACGCAGCAAGTCTTTAAAATATGCTATGACTAAAAGTAACATGCACTGAAATAGAGACTTTGTCCTGTTTGCCAGATTGCGAAATGTGTGTGAATTATTGTTGAAGAATCCCTCCAGAAATACTCAAAGCATCATGAAACAATTTCTATGCAGTACAAATTTACTTTTTGAAGTTAGTAGATAGTGGTAAACTCTTGTCCTATTACTTATTTGCAGGTTCCACTTCTAAGACATCACAGAAAATGCAAAAAGGACAAAAATTACTCATAAGTGTAGCACTAGGTCTGTCATTAAAAACCTTCAACTGCTATTTAAAGGATCATGCGCATTTCTATACACATTAATGAAGTTTCTTTCACAGCAGTTTTAGTAAAACACTCCATGTATTTTTGATTGCGATCGCAAAACTGAAGTTCAAGGAGAAAATAACTAAGACTTTTTACTATTAGAAGTGATAGTAGTTTAGATACTTCACTATCTAAACCATCTCAAGTATTTCTTATAATGAAATTCCAACAGATATTCATTCTTACTCTAACAGTTTTGCATTAAAAGGGATTTACTGATACTGCCCATTAGGTTCACTTACTCAGCTAACAAATACGGAAGAAAAACAGCTTACCTTCCAATATGTTTACAAGCAGCAATATGCACTATAATAACCATATAACATACATTGAAAGAAAATGAGAAATTATAAATATTGAAAAGAACACTATCAACTTAGAAGTACTTATTCTTTGGAAACAAATAAAAACACATAGCCATATATATTCTACATGGCTAGTACTGCTGCATGCAAGATTTGCAAAGTAATTGCCATAATTCACAAATACTTCTAAAGAAGAAACTAAGAAATAAATCCATTGTGTTAGTAGCACTCTCAATGTGGATTGTATTATGTAGCTTTGATATACACTCATCAGGGCATTGGTGTGAATTTCTAGCATTTCATCCGTTATAAGCACTGAAAAGTCAATATTATTTAACTGTTGCACAAATGTTAATAAAAAGTCGTAATCCTGGGAGCTTACCCTGGGTCAACAGAAAGAAGCCCAGAACCATCCAAAGTTATTTCCAATGTCCAGACAAGAGATCTGAAAAAGAGAATAACAAAGGGTTTGTGACAAAGCTGACACAGAGTACTCTGAAAGGAGCAAAATCAATTGTGACATTTTTCATTTATTTGTAAATGCCTCTTTGGCAGCATGCTCACTCAAAACGACAGTTGACTCTTATAGAATAGGGGATGTGATGGTAAAATAGAAGAATCCTGACAGTTGCTTTAATGAGATTCTGCATTAGGACCACTCTACCACTTTCCCTCAACAAGGAGTGTGCCCTTCACTTTCAATCTTATATCCTCCAATTTGGAAAGCATTAACCCTATGAAAAACTCTACTCGGCCTCCTCTAATCAGCATCACAGCTCTTCTTTCTACCTTCTTCGCTACCTCACTGACACTTATGTATGGAGCCTGCTCACTATTTTAAATACACTTAAGTAGCATAGAGCAAATTCAACTTCAACTCAATAGTATTACTTTAATCAAAGTCTAGTTGCAGCATGTGTGATGAGGTGATGTGTGACAGGACAAGACTCTTGAAAGACCTTAGCTGGTATTAGGAGAGAATACGAGCCCACAGAGCATCCCTTACAGCTCCAAGAATTATGCTACTGGAAGTGTTCAACGCAAGAACTTCTGATGCTCACATTTTATTTATTGCAAAACTAAATAGGGAAATTTGTAACGTGACAGGAAACTTGCCTTGCAAATATTGAGAGAATAATCATTCTGGGAACAGAAGCAGACAGCAAACTTTAATAACCATAACAATGTGCAGCATGATACCAAATATTTCAGGAAGAGGCCACTGGCTCGAGGATCTAATACTTGAGTGCGCTTACTCTGACATACCTCTAATCTGAGCTATTTCATTCCCAAGTTTTCCAACAATAACACTATTTTTGTTGTTCAAACTTGTGTTCTAGTATGGAACTATATGACAGTACTGAATATATCATGGTAGCCTCAGGCTGCACTGAAATTAGCATCTCATCCTCTGTTAACACCAATAAAACATTTGTTATTACAACAGTAAGATTTTTGTAAAAAAAAAAAACCTTTCATATTGGCATTGCTAGGAAGAGCTTGAATGCTCTTTTGCATGAGGTAAACAAAAAAACCCTAAAACATCTGCCTCCATTTGTGTTTCAGAGAACAATACCATACCATCTCTGTGTGAAATCTGGCTAAGCCATGTTTGGGGAGTTTACAATGAATTCATCTCTATCACAATCTGCTAGATGATCTGTCTACATAAACTGTGTATAAAGATCTTTCATTTATTAAAAAAAAAAAAAAAAAGGAGAGATAGATGGGTCATCTTCCTGACTTAGAGCAGTTTGCTTGACAACCTTCAGAGAACCAGTGCAGTAGTCCATGGCTCAAGCAAAACTTCCATTTTCCATTCAATTAATTTGCTTCAAAAAAAAACCCACAACTTTTTAGAGTATTGCAGAGCTTTGTAAAAGAAACATTTTTGGCACCCTCAATTTGAGGATGCAGACTAAAGGCGTTAACTTTGAAGTATTTTGCAAAATCGTTCCTGGTATATAACATCTTTTAAAAAGTCTCAACTGATAGAAAGAAGGGCTATGATTCACTTTCAGTATTAGCTTGTATTTTCTCACTGAAGATTCGCTCTTCAGTGAAACATTTTAAAATTAGTGTAACAAAGCCTAGCACAACATTAAATCACCTACTGAGCATATCAGTCCGAGTTAAAAAAAAATAGAGTACACTTCAAAACATTCTCTGGCAGTTTCCAATTGATATCAAATTTCTTAAGTTAAAAGACCCTTCATGTTTCATTCTTAGAAACACAGTTTCTACTAGCAACCTTTCACATCTGGATGGAAAGCAGAAAAGGCCAGATTCCGGCCTATGCTCCAGCATAGGAGCACCAATGAAAAATAATGAAGTCAACACGCATTTACTCTAGAAAGGGGAAAAAAAAAATTACTATTTAGCTCCAAGGAAGGCTGTTTTATAATTCAGACAGGTGATCTGGAGGCACAGCAGAGCAATAATGACTAACATCACATACTAGAGGGAGTATAAATTTTAATGATACCACTCATAAAACCCACATTTTAAAGGTTACAAAACAGAAACAAGCTTACAAAGAAAACACATAAATCATTCAAGGTGTCAGGTTCCTACTCCTTTGCTATTTTAAGAATTAACAGCCTGTCCATCACTAAATAAACTAAGATATGCTGTACTTATTTATGCAGGACTGAAAAGGAATGTACACTAGAGTTCAGAAAGCATACACCACTAGACTCTCTCTTCTTAGCAACACAATTTCCATAATTATTTATACCTTCACTGATTTATTCACTATTGAATAAAATCAAGCAAGAACACTTGACCAAATTCACTTACATCTAGACAAGATCACAACAATACATAATTAGCACTATATAGGCCAGGTAAGTTACATGGCCTTCTGATCCAGCCACACAAATGCACTTAACTGTTTGCTCATTTGCATTCCATTGTAGTCCCTTAAATATCTTCAATGGGGTATTCACATCAACAGACTAGAACACCTGAATGTTGAAAAAAGTTAAATATCAGAGAACAAGAAAGTCCATTAAAACACTGGAGAGCTCAATACATTTTGTTCTTGGTTTTTCAAGCTTCAAAATTTTATTGCCTTGCATATAAAAATTAAAGTTCACCCAATAAAATGCTCTACCATTTATCAAGGAACTCAGGCTTCTGAACAAGTCACAACACACAAGCACTACACTCCTGATTATCTGCACCACGAATTAACCTGAGCTATTACTAACACTGCTGGAAACATTAAGTATATTATAGTTCATATCTATCTGTTACAAGAAACTGCTAAATCAAACATTAACTGTAGGTCCAATATGCAAACAGAAATAGGTAACACCCTCCCAAACCAAAAACCCCTAGTTAACTATCCTACAGTCCCCCCAACCCAACCTTCATCCTATCTGTTCTTCATAAATTCACTGATCATTATTTATGCCTAAAACACCTTCCTTTTAACATCAAGCATCAAATTTTACCATCATAATGGCTCAGTCAAGTTTAGTCTAATCTATACCCCAATCAACCTCCCTGAAACAACAGTGTGGCTTTGGGGTTAAACTAGGAGATAAACACACCTCTCTGGGTGCTGGAAATGTGTAAACCTATCTTGTTTTCAAAACAGGGAAACATCCTCTGCACATCCTCATGTGGCCTGCAACGAGAGTACTGCTGTCCAAACTCCGTGACTTTCATGGGAGAGAAAGAGGGTCCAACATTGATACAGCATACCAGTTACACCAATCAAATGGTCTGAAGCATCACTTTTGCTCGTAGTAACAAGGAAGAAGGACATTCTGAAAATACAAACTTTTTCCATCTTGTCCTCCATACTGATTGACAAGTGTTGCAAAGCAACTTTCTATCCTGTTCTCCACTAATACCATGAGGATGAAACAAACAGGGCCTTACAGTCTCATTTTTATTACTTTAATTGGCCTGCAGTTGCAACTGTATTTATTCTTGTCCCCATACATAAGCTACCAATACAGGACATTTTAAATGGCTGGTCGTTAAAAGGGTGACTTAGGGCTAATAAGCAACTATTCATGTTGAACCTTACAGACTTGTCATTCACATCCACAAACCATCTTTTGAGCTGAACTGGATTTTACAGAAATCACGTGTAGTTTTGCTCAGTGGTTGTTACTCTTAGTTACAGAAACCGGCACCTCCATTTCACTGAAAGTAACTTCCACCTCCAAAATACAAATGTACTCTGGGACCCCTTCTGGAAGCAGCACACCAAGGGCCAGGCTCACCACAAAAAGCTTTCACTGCATAAGGCTTTCTGCATACTGGCTCAGAGATCAGGCCTTTAGGTTTTGAGAGCTAATTCAGCTTTAATATTACTTTTCTTAATACCCTTCTATGTTTGACCTGTTTAATGGATAACTCAAAGTTGATTTATTATTTTTTCATAAGTAGACAAACATCAAAAGACATTTGAACAAGGTCATTTTGCCTTGCTGCAAAGTCCAACAAGACTATCAGATAAGGCATCACCCAAAATCCTTCCATGTCAAAGGAGTATTTCTACTGGCTGGACTTTAATATTGAATGTAGATTTGGGATCTAGTCTCAGTCCAAATGGGAGCGCAGCAATAAACCACATAACTACACCATTCTCACTGGCAACACTCATTGGTTTTAAAACTGCAACCCTGCACTTGAAATTTCTGCATCCAATTACCAGTTATCAGAGGCAAGTAATCTCTCAAAACTGTACTGGTTAAAGAAAACTCAGTATTTGGTTTACAATAGCAATAAACACCTAAACATCTTCAATAAGCTCTTTTTCTTAAGTCATGTCTAATTCTGGAATCTTTTCCTGTAACTCTGGAGTAACTTCAAGTACAATGCTAACACATTGTTTTCTTTAGGAAATTATTTAAGAAGAAAAACCTTGAACCATGATCTCAGCATTCATACAGCAGTGAACTTCAGATACAGTAATTGCATTGCTGTGAGCTATGACGACTTTCCCATGGGGGAGAAATGACCTGGTAATTCAAGAATGACAAAGTCAAAAGTAAGGTAAGCTGGGGGAGGGAAAGGATTTCCCCCCAGGATGAGATAAATATAATTTCTCATGGCAGTGTATATCTCTCTTAAGCCTCAGGTGGTTTTAAGTTAATGAGATTAGTTCCAGCAGGCAGTGAAATCCCAGGATATAGGATTTATATTTCAGCAGTTTTCACTTCAGCCAGCCTGCACAGTGAAGTCAATCTTTGTGTCATTTTGTTATTGTCCTGGTTTGGGTCTCATTCTCAGACTCAAGCCTGGCAAAAGAACCTCGTAACTTTGACTTGAAAGCTTAAGCATCATGTAAAGAGTGTGTTTAAATGTTTAAAAGGGAGGAGAAAGGCAGCAGTCTTAATCTGGAAGAAAGGATTTTTATTTAACTTTTCAGATGCATTTTTATGCAATGGAATTTTATCTTGAACTTTTTTTTTTCTTTAAACCAAGGTCACACATTTTTATCCTGCACACACACACAAAAAAAAGGGCAGTATGCACTGCTGGAAGAAACACTTTTTTTTTAATTTAGTCCCTAAAAAGACAGACATTAACAGCTTTGGAAGACTGGCTAGTTCAGTATCTTCTACATGCTGAACGACTGCCACCCAGCTTGGAACAGCCAAAATAAGTTCCTATCCAGTAACTACCCACCAGATGTACAAACTGGAATTTCATTCTGATCCCCAGTTCTGCTCGTATAACAAAACCTTCACTCCTGTTGTCAGTTCTAGCTGTATCAGAAGTTAAACTGTTGTAGCCTCATGCAGCACTAGGAGAGAGAAGCATTTTGTCTACCTGATAAGGCACAGTAGAAGTATTCCAAAGTATACAGAATAAGTACCTAGAACTATCTGAAATATAAATTATACAGAGCTGTTAAGCAGAAGGCTTTTAGAAGAGAACATAATGGGAAAAAACTGAGGTCAGACTGTAACACTGATTTCCACGCACTAAGAATTCTTCCACACCCAGCCTGATTTCAATTTACAATCCCTACATATTAATAACTGCTAATTTAACCATTCTTTCACACTCTGGACAGTACTTTTAGCTGTGAATTTCACTTAAAAAAAAAATCATTAACCTCAATAACATTACCAGTGTAAAGAAAATGCAGAAAAAAAAAAATCAAGTGTTGACAACTTGCTTTAGTAGCTCTTCCCCATCCAACAGGAGAATGACCACAGCCCTCCCCTCCTCTCTTGTGAAACAAAACATGTAGACATCACATCAAGAAAATGCTCATTTTAGTCCCAGGCTTCTTTCCAAGACAGTCTGATTAAAATACATGTCCAGAAAGCACACAAAGAAATTATTTTCATGATGGTAATTTAATCTCAAAATACAAGATGAACTCTATTCAAAAGACTTTCTAGGATGTCCAAGTCCATCACAGGAAAAGCTATGCTTACTCTAGTTTTAACTTTCAAGCCAATCACACCCACTCAGACATCACTGTTTTAACTTTTTTGGTGGTGGTTTTGTTTTTTTTATTTTAACTTCTGAATATGCCTTCTCATTCAGTGCCAATGCATTACCCCTTTACCTTTATTCTTCCTCCTCTACAGAGAAGTCCTTACTACTTCAGTTTCTGGCACTTCATTAACCAGGTGTCTTCAGTTACATATGAAAAGGTCAATCATCTCTTTGCCAAAAGAAAGGGTGTGTTCTATCATAGCTCAGGGTAAAGAGTGGCAAAAGCTAAGTAAAGGGCAACTGTTCAAAGTTGTGATACCTATCTTCTTTTTCTGTGAAAGTACCAAGCTAGAACCTCACCTGGTACAGAAGTGTACAATTTAACTGGAGAGAGGCAACATCAGCAAATGAATCTGAGAACACAGAGGCTAACGCCTGACCACAAACTGGTTTCTGGCACAATTCAAAATTTCATAGCCATTGGAATCCAGTATGATGAATAAACACCTAAGCATTCAGTATCCACCACTACTTGGACTGGCTATAACTTGGAAAAACACAGCTGTATAGGGATGTAGTATCACATACAAGTGATACTAAAATGCAATCTTCTGTCAGGATAGCTAAATGTTTGCTTACCTGCAAAGTAAATACACATTTGCTCTCAAGTTAAACCCAATGAGTATTTCCAGATGTGCATAGAGCAAAGGATGCCATTTTCAATTTAAAATAACATGCAAATATGATTTCCAACAATATGAAAATGAATGACCAGGGTAATTGTTCTGGAAGTACTGCAATTATAAGTGTCATCAGAATGCATTATGTTTTCTGTTGGCAAAAGAATTATTTTGTAATGGGTCAGAGAACTCCTTTCACACACTCTAATAATCAGCACACACAAGCTTCAAAAAGGAAATCTATTTTAAATCTCTCACATCATTTTACTATAAGCCCCAAAAGTACCAGGCCTACCAGAAAAATACTTACAAAAGTATGATCACAGGGTGAGTTACCTTAAAACAATGTTTTCAAAAGAAAACAAAACAAAAAAACAACACTCTGCAAGTATTTACATTTGTTTTAAGGGTCAATTAAGATGAAGAATTTGGACCTCTCACACAATTACAAGTCAAGAGCCTTCATACTGAAATACCTCCCACAAGAGACAGGCTTTAAAAGAAGGGTTCGTTAATAGACATACAACGTTCTAGAAGATTTTTGCAGGAAAAAAGTGCAGCTTTGATTCTATTTTAAAGTGTTAATGCATGTTCAGTGGCCTTAAGCTACTCTGACTAGCTTTTAAAAAGTCTAAATACTTGCTTTAACCTTACCTTTCTCTTGGTCAAGTCCACTTTTGCTACATGCAGTTTCATTCCTAAATGAATCCTTGCACAAAAGTTCCCTTATAGAGCCTATTATCAGCATTTGGCTGAAGAGAGCACAAAAGCATTAAGCTTCCTGAAAAGGAGTCGAGCTGGTATCTTTTCACAGCAAGCAAAAACAGCCTGATTTTGAGAACAGCCCGCTGCACCCTCTCTTAGCGGGCAAAGAACTGCAATTTTACAACTGCAAGTCTTAAGCCATGAATGCTATCTCCTCCATCCGCAGAGTACTTACCATGCACCCATACAGCTGGTCATATATAAGTAAGCACAAGACAGTTGTGCCCTGTAATTTCATTCCCATGGAGAGGAGGCAGAACAAAGCATCTAAAAGCAACACTGCTGCCATAAACAGAAAAAAGGGATAACTAGTCCAGTTCTGTCCTGGAAGCTATGAAGAAAAATATCCGTACATGGCTAGGCATGAGTTTATCTTCTCTATGCTTTGTTTCTTCTCACCTCTATGTTTACCTCTTAATATTTGCAACATTAAAATGAAACTATTACCCTAAAATCTGAATAAAGCTATGTTTTACAGAAAAAGGGGAGGAGTTTAATCTCCACTAAGACTCCTTTATATTGCCATAAAAACGGTGGAAAGGGTGTGTACATGAGAGCACATAAACTTAGAAATATTATGCGCATATACATACTTCCCTGCATAAAGGGAAAGCAGTCTTAGTACAAGTGGGAAAAACACCGCATAGCTCAGTGAAGGGATTCCACTTTGCATGTGAACATAATCCAACAACTGCTGCTCTGTCTGGCCTGGGACAGAGCACACCCTGTCAGAGTCTGGATATTAGACATCATATAACACTAGATAAGACTGAGTGATGCTAGAGAATAGCGATACTAATGCTTCTTAGCTTTGCTTGCATTGCAAATATCCTAAAGCAAGACTACTTTTGAGGAAGAAAAATAACAAGGCAATACGACATCAAGTATGAAATCTCATTCCCTGAAATTTTTGCTCCTAGGTCCAGAGGTCTGCCTGCCACAGCTGCCTGGATATGTTAGGAAAGATTCAGCTTCCTTCTGCTGCAGGAATGCAGCAGATTAACCCAATGCATTAGATGGAACCTTGTTTGCGAGAGGAGAGAGCTGCTGGCATCAGCCTGACATACATGAAAGACGACAGGGTACAAAGTTTAAGGAAGTGTGGAAACTTTAAGAGACAGTTTTGTGATGAAAAAGAGATAATGAAATGGACAGAAGTTGTCAAAAGAATTTTTGTTTTGCTTTACATTTACTGAAATAAGTATCGATTGATACACTCACAGTTTTATAGCAGTAAGCATTAGATTAGGGCTATTGAACTAACTGAAGATGACGCATTGCATGCATTGCATGACACATTTAAAAAAATTAAACAGTTCAAGCTGCAATCTTGTCAGATCTCAGAAAACAGACAGGATATGAGTGATCTGATAGGGAACTTCCATGGAAAGTTGGGAAATCAGCTCCCATTCCTACCGAGCAAATGCCTAGACAACTTGGTTCTAGAGGCTGAGACTCCAACCCAGGCTCCTGACCACAGTGATCACTAACAACCACCAGTAACACCTTTTGCAAGTTAATCCTCTTGTTCTTGAAAAGCATTCCAGCAACACGTCCATCCATCTCAACACAGAATAGCCCTAGCTTACAAAGCTCACACATACAGGAATAAAAATGAATGCTTTTGGAGAGTCCTTGAATGGAGCTGCCTAAGTATTTTTATTCTTTTAATGCCAGAGAAGACCTATATGATTAGAAAACAGGGCAGTTACAAATAGAGTACACCATCAATCTTCCAGTAAGGAGTGCCCTTCACTTTCCATGCCAGACAGAAGCACTGCACTCTTTTCTGCTCAGGAACAGCTCAGTGGCTGAAACAACCACAAACAAGATTTTTGAACCAACAGACCACAAAATCTCCCTAGAAACACTGTGTACACTCAGTATATCAGGATGTTGCATATCCTTCATTAAAAGGAACACAGAACCACATTAAAACAACAGCACAGAGGGTTTGCCCCAGCACAGCAAGAGCAGGGCAGGAGTTTCCACAAACTAATATGTTCCATTCGTTGAAGAATGGTCCACTTTGAATGTGACAGCGTGCCAACGCTTTGCAAATGTTGTAGCAAGGTTCACTCTGTAATGTTAAGATGATTGTACAGATTGTGCGGGAAGAAATTAAGTGCTAATACAGTTCACTAATGATTTTCATACCTTGGATTCCGTTAAAGTGCTTTGGTTATTTTGCAGGACTCCACTTACATTATGTCTTCTGTATTAGCTTGCAATAAGTTCACATCCCTTAAGAAACCTCAAAAATGTGCAACATAATCCTTTTTAACACTATTATGTAAAAATCATCACATGAACATCAGCAAGAGTCTGGTCCAGAAGAAACTCTGCTAAGTTTTAACTTCTCCTACCTTCAACCCCTTCACCACCCTCACTCCACAGTGAGTTTTCGTATGCATAGAATACTTTGGGTTGGAAGGGACCTTAAAGACCATCTAGTTCCAAGCCCCCCCTACCACAGGCAGGGACACCTTCCACCAGACTGGGTGGCTCAAAGCCCCATCCAACCTGGCCTTGAACATTCCAGGGATGGATGGGGCATCCACAACCTCTCTGGGCAACCTGTTCCACTGCCTCACCACCCTCACAGGGAAGAACTTCTTCCTTACATCTAATCTAAATCTACCCCCTTGCAGTTTAAAGCCATTACCCCTTGTCCTATCACTACCTGCCCTTGTAAAAAGTCCCTCTCCTGCTTTCTTGTAAGCCCCCTTTAGGTACTGGAAGGCTGCTCTAAGGTCTCCCCGCAGCCTTCTCTTCTCCAGGCTGAACAACCCCAACTCTCTCGGCCCGTTTTCATGAGAGAGGTGCTCCAGCCCTCTGATCATCTGCCTGGCCCTCCTCTGGACTCGCTCCAACAGGTTCATGTCCTGTTGAACTTCATGAGGTTCATACAGGCCCACCTCTCAAGCCTGTCAAGGTCCATCTGGATGGCATCCCCTTCCCTCCAGCATGCTGACCACACCACACAGCTTGGTGCCATTGGCAAACTTGCTGAGGGTGCACTCAGTGCCACTGTCTGTGTCGTCAACAAAAATTTGAAACAGCACCAGTCCCAATACTGACCCCTGAGAAACACCACTCGTCACTGTTCTCTGCTTGGACATCGAGCTGTTGACCGCAACTCTTTGAGTGCAACCATCTAGCCCATTCCTTATCCACCATGTGGTTGATCTGTCAAATCCATGTCTCTCCAGTTTAGAGACAAGGATGTCATGTGGGATGGTGTCAAATGCTTTGCACAAGTCCACATAGATGATGTCAGTTGCTCTTCCCTCACCCACCAATGCTATAATCCCATCATAAAAGGCCACCAAATTTGTCAGGCATGATTTGCCCTTAGTGAAGCCATGTTGGCTGTCACTCATTACCTCTTTACTTTCCACATGCCTTAGCACAGTTTCCAGGAGGATCCACTCCATGATCTTGCCCTCATAGGGGTGAGACTGACTGGCCTGTAGTTCCCCAGGTCTTCCTTTTTTCCCTTTTTTAGAACAGGGGTTATGTGTCCCCTTTTCCAGTCAGTGGGAACTTACCCGAACTGCCACGACTTCTCAAATATCATGGATATTAGCTTAGCCACTTCATCTGCCAGCTCCTTGAGGACCTGCAGATGCATCTCATCAGGTCTCATGGACTTGTGCACTTTCAGGTTCCTTAGATGGTCTCGAACCTGATCTTCTCCTATGGTGGGTGGTTCTTCATTCTCCCAGTCCCTGCCTTTGCCTTCTGTGTCTTGGGCGGTGTGGCGGGAGCGCTTGCTGGTGAAGACTGAGGCAAAAAAGTCATTGAGTACCTCAGCCTTCTTCATGTCCCATGTAACCAGGTCTCCCGTCTCCTTCCAGAGAGGGCTCACATTTTCCCTAGTCTTCCTTTTGTTACCAATGTACCTACAGAAGCTTTTCTTGTTGCCCTTGTCTTGTAATTAAACGATGCAGTCAAACCATTTTTTGATTATGTAAAAAGTAGTGCTTTCCTGGACTTAATGGTATCCAAGCCTTTTTTCCTAGGTATTCAGCAGCAGGAACACTGGTCAGTGTTAGCTGTCACATACATACTGAGATACTGTGAAACCTAGGTTTAACAAAATGCAAATTAATAAGTTTTAGTATAAAACACTGATAAATTGGGACTTGATAAGATCTGCATGACTTTCTTAATGTTTTGTGCTGTAGTAACATTTGTTGCTAATATAAATACACTGCTTAAGTAGGTAAGAGGATTAGGATTTGACGACAAGACCTCATTTTCAAAGGGTTGATATTTTATACTCCATGGAAATAGCTGTGGCTTGTAAACCATTTTAAATGCCTAAAGGCATTCTCATTCCATAATCTGTAGAGACAGAAAGACTGTGAACCCACTTCAGTGTAGTCTAACTCTGTGATGATCAGGTTCTGCCATGCTACTCATTTTGGGAGGCATCATTCAAATGCTCCAAATGGATATTAAATAATTCATGCCAGTGAGATTACAGTCTTGCTTCTCCATACCCCACAGGAACAGAAAGAGAAGTTACTTGTCCCTCTAAAGGGGACAGATATGTACACTCACTCTATTTGAAGAGTTATATCATATTTCAAGATCTCCCAAGTGTCCCAAACAGGACAGTCATTGTGAGGTGGGATGTCAAATGAATATGCTGTAACGTATTGTTTGCTGTTCTTCAATATAGTTGCACAAACAGAAAAAAATCAGGAGAGAAAGCTTCCGCTACATCCTTTCCACTAAAAGTGAATTAAGGCTCACCTAGAACAGTAAATATGAAAGTAAATTTATGGATTTTTTTTTTAAATGATCAACACTAGCCCCATTAGTATGCACAGTACACACCTGCAGAAGCTGTGTTTATCAGTTAGCTAACCAGATGGCTCAAACTACCCCATCACTCCATCCAACTTTAAAAAAACAACCAAACAAACAAAACCAAAACCACACAGAGCAAAATTTGTATTTGTATTGCAGCACCTGATGTTAGAAGTTAGGCCCACAGTTAGTTGTTATATATGTTAGTTACAAACTGCAGTATCCATATTTCCCCAGACTATCAGCATTCACGTCACACTTCCTCTTTCTGAACTACACAGTACTCACGATATGTAGTATTTCTACCAGAAATGTTTGCTAGCACGACTCCCCCCAAAAACCAGTTGCCAAAACGCAAATCAGCTCACCAAAGACATCCTTCTGAGCCCTATCATAAAGCTGACCCAGAAAGAGAGATGCATCAGATCTTACGTGAAACTCAACTTGCTACCTTTTCCCCACGCAGTGGATTATTTCACTGTGCTGAGATCTAGAATCTGCTACTTATGAACACAACATAGTCTAAAGTGTATCACTAGGAAAAAAAAAAAAAAAAGTCACTTATCCCTGTCACACACGTGAACATATTACACACCACATATTCCCTACCCCTCCCCACACACCCCATTATCCAATATCATATAAACTCTTTTCTGGAACCTCAGAATCCTACTGAATCATATTGTACATCTCTAACAATACACACAGAGGCAGGACAGACCCATAACAACACATTATCTGAGTAAGAGGGGCAGATATACAAATAAACATGGTAGAATAAGTGGAACAGTCAGGTTTTTAAACTGGATGAGAAATTTGTGGTCAAAATTTCTGTTTAGTTACTGTAATCAAAGACCAGAGTAAGTTCAATTATAACATACAGAAATGAATAAACTTTTTTGGAACAGAACACAGAAAATCACCTGTAATACTCTGGAGGAACTCTCTTGCCACATTGGTACATTATTGCAAATCTCCCCTCATGGCACAACCCTGGAATAAGGCCAAAGTAATTTACTGCTGGCAAAGCTTTACCTTGCCCTGAAACCTCTGGTCTGACATTTAAACTTCTCGATAGCAACTATGCATGAACAAATCAGTCCCTTCCCAGTCACATACACAAAATATTTTTCATTCTTTGAAATGGAGAGTCACTCCTATTAGTCCATACAGAGCATTAAGGTCAATATAAGCTACCATCACATCTTTCATAAAAAAACCCCTCTCCTGGACTTCAGTGGGAATTAAGCAAATGTAATAACAACAGTATTTGCACTTAAGGCACCAAGTATCTGTATCAATTGCATTTTTCAGAACAATCATCACGAAGCAGATTTATGAAAGTATATCACACAGCACCACAAATACTGGTCTCCAGGCTCCACTGGGAGATAATGTAAATGATCCAAAAGAAGTTAGATGACTTGATCTTCTACAGCAGTGGTGCAAAAAAACTTTGGGACAAATGGACCACTGTAAACCCTCACTTGGTGTAATGCTCTGATGCTTTCCCTGACTGGACTCTTCCAACATTAATCTGCTTACACCATAAGTAAGTATCCTTGGTATTGCCTCTGTACTGGACAGAAAAAAATTAACAATCAGGAAAGTAGAATAAAATAAGCTAGAGCAGTGAAAGCAGTAGTGCCACTACAGTCAAATGACTTTTTTTTTCTGGTTTCCATAGAATTCACTTGACCTTGGTTTCAAAAGCTACAAAATATTAAGGCTTGGAAACACAGCTTCAACTGATTGGGTAAAATGTGATTTTAGTCAGACACATGAAACTGATCTAGTCCAAGTAACTTTGAAAAGATGATTTTCATCAAAACATACAGGAGCCAATTATTACCCAAAACTCATCATACACCCAAATGACATGTCCCTTTGCGCTCTGAAAAATTAAGATTATTCTCTGAGATATTCCCAAAACCCATGTATAGTATTGAACAGGGATATTGTCATTTTTATGTCATGTCAAGTAGTGGAGGACTACAAACAAATTTACATTTTAAGAAAATATGGTCTTTCATTGTTTACAAGGTTCCAGGGATATTTCAGTACTTTTTCATAACAAGCAAGCAAATCCCAGAAAGACTGATAATGCATTTTATTTCAGAAATTATTAGTACAGATCTATAAGACTGAAAACTGATAGCTTCTAACTTCTTGCACAATATAATCTAAGAAAAATATTTATTACATTACATTTCAGGTTTTAATCCTCCAGATTCCGATCTTTGAAAGTTAATTTTGCTGCAATGTAACCAAACTTTCTGAAACAATGCATTCACAGTACGTAAGAGATAAATGTTTACACCGCACACATTGAGAAAACAAATTGACAAATCCAGTAAAGTGCAATCTACAGCTATTTACTCTTATCAGGTAAGGAAGACTAATGAAAGCTACATATACATATTTTTGAGAATACTAAATAATATGGTATCTACATAAACTTTCAAAGGTGCAGATTCTAGTCAGTAGCGTGGAGAAAATTTACTTCACAGCCCAATAGTTATTAATGGACTAAAGCTATCGAATCACATAAACACGAGCTCATTTTTTCCCCCAATATTAAATCTTTCTCTGTGCACTCCATCTTCCACAGTTTGCATCTCTGGCCTCACTGCTATAATTGTATATGCAAATAATTTTATGGATAGGAACAGTTTCCCTAAGCTCAGAAGCATTATTCAGAGATAGAAAAAATCAAGCATGCATACACACACACTTATTTTCAAAATAAGAACAGACTGGAAGTTCCACGACACGATTTTCATTGTACTGGTTGTTGGAATAGTTGGTACTTAACAGTAATCATATGTAAGATAGTAGCTGTATTTAACAATAACCTTTCCGTAACAATTGAGAGTTGTGGGTCTGAAGCCAAACACAACAATTATATTGTCTGACTTACCTTTTTCTTCTAAAAAAGGGAATATTCTTTTACTGAGATCGGTTGCTTTCACATGAGTAAAGAATACCATATATGAAAAAAGCCAATCTAAAGATACTCTAAAGAGATGAAATAATCCATCTTTTCCAATGTAATTTGTTCTAATGTTTCATTGTTGTCACTCTTAAATTGGTGCTTTTTAGTTCACATGTGAATTTGTATGGGTTTATTTTCTAGTTTTTTATTTTTATGCTATCCTTTATGTTTCACCATTCACATACTTTAAGAGTAGCAATCTTTTATCCAATAAATAATGAAGGTGTTGACTAATACTGAATTTAGTGCTGCTGCCTGAAAAATGTTGGTAGGAAAATCTCCATTCAGTGATGATTCTCCATTGACAGATAATACCTTTGAAGATCTATCAGTAAGCTTGTGTAAATTTGAAATCCATGTGATTAATTACTATCCTAAAGCACTGTTTTTATTGTGAATTCCATAGAGTACCATATAAGATGTTCCATAAAAGTCTGTGCTGCTACCTTTATAAAATAAACGTATCATTTCTTCAGAAGATTAAAAAAAAGTTTCATGACAGAGAGATGTGTTCTGTGAAAAAATTTCTGACTGGCATTAATTACCTTCCTTCTTCTAAATCCTGTTTAAACCAATTATCACTTTATTTTATCTTGGGCTATTATCAAAATTAACCAACCTACCGTTACACAGGTCATTGCACTTCTCCTTTGTAATGCTGATTCAGCTTTAGCACTCTTGTACCTTTTGGAACACCTTTAGTCTCCATATTTCAGTGCACATAGCTCATTTAGCCTACGGTTCAGTTTGGAACTCTGGGCTCTGTTGCCTTACGGGATCTAGAAATTCTACAGAACAATTCAGCTTTTCTCTTCTTCAGTTCCCTCATAGATGCCATAGCTCATTAATAACTGCCAACTTTGGACTTAAAAACTTTATGTAGCAAGACTGACAAAATTACCTATATTGTCTTGTCTACTTTTTATGATTTCCTGTTAGTTAATCAGAAAAACACTAGTCATGCAGTAAAAACTAATCCAAAATTCAGCTGCTCCTTTAGACTGAATTTTAGAATGTTAATCTGAGACTGTCATTTTAAAAGGCAAATCACTAAAGCACCAGATTCTTAACACAATTAACATTGAATAAGATTAAAAGTTTCTAGTGTCTCTTTCCTGCTGTATGCCTTTAGAAGAGCTACAATTAGGAAAAAAAAAAAAAATTAGCTACTAATTTCCACTATTTCCCAGTTCTATGCAAGAAAAATCACCTTACTACCTGATTTCAACATGGTATTTCAAAAGATGCATGAAGTACTAGCTCAGAAAATAAGTGGATATCCACTACTTAAAAACACACATCACGTTAATAGCAACAGAATTAAGATGCATGCGCACTGTAGCAAATTTTATGCGCCTATCGTTCTGAAGACTACATAATGAATGATCAGTGTACATATAACTTCTCCACAATAAATGATCATTTCAATCAATACTTGGATCAGGATGAATAGCCAACACATTTTATCATTTGCCCCAATTTCAAAATGTTTTCTAAAAGAGTAAATGAATCTATTATTGAAAAGTATGTCCCAAAACAATTCTGTGGATATTCAAATTCTATACTCTGACTAAAGATAAGTAGATAATCTGTCCTAATTGGCCAGACCTTAACATCCAGGTTCTATCTAAATCCAGTCACGTTATCAAACGCCCAATTTACAAATGCACTAGGTCTCCAAGTCTCCCCCCACCTATTGATGCGTCAGTATCACTAAGAATCAGCCTGAAGAGAAGCAGAAGTTCAGAGCTTTTCCGAAGCCTAGAAGCCCAGGTTTCACAGCTGACATGGCTCCCTCAAACGCAGGGCTGCCAGTGCCAGGCCATTTCCTAATTTCTTAGGCCATTTCCTTAATTCTCCACAGGCTGAGGGACGAGACCCCTAGACCTCCTCCATCCTAAAGCCACAAACAACTCAGTGCCTAACAACAGCCTTCTGAATCGAAGTATCTATTCAAGCCCTACTATCTTAACAGAAACATAGAATGAAAGATATTACAATGATGTATTGAAGGAGGAGGCAAAAGATGTGCATAAGTCTGGTTTAGACAGACTCATAACTAAAACCTCTTCCATTTTCTGGCTTACCGTCTTGATCATATTTGGTAGGTGTCAGATTACAACTATGGCATAAATAGCCAAACAAATAAAACCATGGCTCCATGAAGGAATTAAACCCCATCTAGTAGTTCCTCATAAAGATTGTGTACCAGGCAATGTTCGACCTAAGAAGGTAAAGAAACACGCTAAGGGCCCTGTGCTTGCCTGTTACACCACGATGTACTTACACTACGATATATTTCACCCTGTATGAATTGAAATATGATGAAAAAATTAAATATATATCTCCCTGACTATTTTTATGCTGAGAAGGTCTGTCACCTCTATTTCTGACTATGGAATAATAACAACTGAAAAAAAATACTAGAATGGACTTCGGGCCATATCATTTCTTCTACAAATTAGCACAAGTAAATGTCCTTTACAGCTCGTGCAGTGAACTCACTCCCCATACAATAAAGGCTCCATATTCACCTACTGTTGCTTTACTGAGTAAGAAAGCATTAGTGGAAAAATACAAAATTCTCCTACCTATGGCTATCCTCCTTCTTACCATTCAGTTCACATCTTTGATTTGGCCTTCTAAAATTAAAAGCTAAGATCTTCAGAAGTGCTGAGTGACCATCGGTTACACTGATGTTCTTGAGAAACAGCAGATTTTCTTGTGAATAGTAGTTTGAAAAGCTATGAAAACAAAATAAACTGAATAAAGCTGAAGGAGATATATTATTCTTTGATGTTTATTAACAAATACATGTTACTTGAAAAGTCACAAGGGAAGAGAGATTCATTCTGACTTGTTCTTGTATAAGCAGTATAATTAAGAAAAAAAAAGGTAAGGTATTCATTATGCAGCTACAGCTCAAATCCTGGACCTTTAAAGAAAAAAAAAAAGAAAATGCTGACCTAAAACTGGAACCAAAGATGCACCTTTATTTAAAAGGAAGGAAATGTAACAAATTACTTGCATATATTTCCTTAAACTGTATTTTTCTCTTAATCTCCATGCTATTAAGACATAAGTAGCAATGGAACATTCATCAGGACACTCACTTGTAATCAAATATTCTTTTTCTCTAAGTATCTGCATGTTGACACAATACGGAACTACTAGTAATTATCACCCATTATACTAACATTTGCTGCTTTCTTGAATGGCATTGGATGACACCTAGTTTGAAATTTTAGTACTTTATTTTCTCTGAGAATACTATTTATAAGGCTTTTTAAAGAGTGTGATCAAAAATAGCAACGCAGATGAGTTCTAGAGCTGTAAATTTCAAGTGCTTCATTTTAACACATTTGAGTGCAATGTGATTGACTTATCAAAACACTGAAAAATGGGTTACAATTTGAGCCAATCTTGCTGAACTAAAAGGAGCTATGAAAAAAAAAAACCCCAACCTTTCTAATGCATAGTTCAACATAGAGATTGGAGACAGCCAGTATTAGCGTACATTAAGGGGGCTAAGGATTTCCATCTAAAAGCATTAAAGGAATTTTTGTGTCAGGAATTATTTTCCACTTAGTTGCAACACAGAACATACCAAAACTGAGTTAAAAAGAACAAACCAAACCAAAACCTTTCTCATTCATCTGCATAGCAAACCTGAAAGCAATAGTACCTCAGCATTTCCTAGCCAAGTCTCCCTACCGGTATTTCATCCTCTTTCTCCCTTCTGCCAGCCCCGAGTCCTGCTGCTGCTTTGGCCCTCATCTTCAGCACCAGCATACCCTGGTAGTGCTTCACCTACTGATCCCAGTGTAACTGGGGCAGACAGCTTCAGAGTGTAGTGTGTGCTCCTCAGAGAACACCAGCGTGGACTACACATAGTCAAAGTTTGTAGATTAAAAAAAAACCCCAAAAAGTCTAGTGAAGACTCTGGATCAAATTTTTGTCTGAACTCAAATGGTTTTAAAAAAAGAGTGCTGAAGCCTAATTTCAGACTCACTCAGATTGCTCAGTATTCACTGACACCAGGGTGAATCCCTATTTAAGTCGTTATTATCAATTACCAATGATAAATTAAAAAAAAAAAAAAAAGAAGAAGTAAGAGAGTAATTTGAACTCCAGCTTTTGAACTAACAGCACTGCCTTTCAGGAAGGTACTGTAGCAAGTACTGCAAAAATATTTGGAGACAGCTACCTGACTAAAGAAGGAAATAATTTATAAAAATGTAGAAAACGTGATCCTAAAGCATTAGAAAAGCTCACCCAATCAGGGATCAAAAAGAAGTTTAATTCCACATTAACCAGCTTAAATCTAGAAGATTGGATACATGCGTACTGCTTTCAGATCACCTGCACATCAATAACAGATTGCACAAAAGATTTCACAAAACATTTCAAACAACAAATGAACTTGAGAAAATAAGGGTCAGAAGTAACACATGAACGGAAAAGACTACATTCAGGAAATTTCATTCAACATTAATTACTCATTTACAGAATGAAACATATTTTCAACTTTACACCTGAATTCTGTATTAACCACTTACACAATGCAATTTAAACTGATTTGAACTGCTACTTCTTAGGCACTTTTAAGATTAACGACTGAACTTAATGCCAAATCTTTTAAGAGTGCCCCAGTGTAGAACAGAAGACTGAAAATTCATATCCCTTTAGTCATTTGCCATGAGATTTGGATTAAATCCCCTCCTTTCCCTCTTTTGTGACTTTGTCAAGTCCTTTCATCTCCCCAAACATCACTTTACCTTTAGTAAAAAAGAGATCATTTTGTTTTCCCCTACTGTTAGTCTGTCTTGTCTCTTGGGACATAATTTTCAAAGGCACAAAGGCCAATCAGGAAAGTATCTTCAACTGAAAGCCAATTAAATTTCACACCTTTCTTTACCTGTACCTTTGAAAATCTCTTTCATGTTTGATATGCTGCATAATCAGACTTGGAATTTATACTAATTTGAAACCATTATATCATCATCAATACCAAATTACGCAAGCTATCCGTTTGTTTTAAAATTAAATACTCTGACGGAGGAGACCCAAAGTAGCCTTAAAAGGTTAATCTATGATGCAAAAGCAATGATCTAGAGGATGCTCTGGCTAATTAACAAGCTCTAGTCTCAGACCTGGAATGATAATACTGATGAAAACGCTGACGAGGATTTATTGACGTTCCAGAAGATCCTTGTTGGGTGTGTGCTCCATAGGAAACAGAGGGGGAAGGAATAAAATATATATCTATGGAAAAATTCATGAAGATCTGAGTTCATACAGTTAGAAATGTTGATACAGGCAAATATTTAAGGGTCAATGAAAGTAATCATGCTGGTATAGTTGATATAGCTAGCTTCTCAAGTCAAAAGAGGGATATCTGAGGCAGCACATCTTCGAGAGAAGTGAGGGACATATCACCACTCTTTTCAGCAAGGAACACATGTCCCTGTTGCTGCAAGAAAGCACTTGCTAGTGGCTGCCACCAAGATAGACGTAGTGCAGTTCTTCCAGGACAACACGAGAACATGGATGTGATGAATTACTTTACCACAGAAGGTTTTCAGGATTTCCAGGAGAATCCTACAATCTGTGTCATGCTGCCTGGGATTCAGTGACTACTTAAGTACTTAAATATTTCTGTATTTTGCTTGGTAGTCCTTCAGCAAATTTAGAATAACTGGAGGGTATTTTACTCAATAACAATGGGATTCAGTTAACTTCTCTCAGCAGTTAATTAGCAAGGACTATGAGGTACTCACTGAGGTAAAAAAAATACTTTAAAAAAAAGGCTCTATGTCAGAGAGTATTTGGGGAAAAAAAAGCCACTTGTGCTAGAAATCCAGACTTCTGTAGTGACAGAATAACCTCAAATCTCTCTCAGTTTTACCCCACTTTTACATCAGTGTAGCTGCACTAGTCCTCATATAATTCCTCTCAGTGTACATTAGTTTACAGGAAATCAGAATAACGACCAAAATATTTACACTAAAGCCCAAGGCAGAGTGTGTTCTTTGTGGAGCATAAACACATTATCCCAATTAAAGGTCATGTATGAGCTCTCTTCCGTTCACATAGCATTACAGCTCTCTTTTTAAAAGGTCATAGGTAGGCTGTAAGTTAAGTTATAAGAATATTTTGCCTTGAGCTAGAGCATTACTTACTATAATCAGTGCTGCACAAGCTTCTAGCACTAGATCTGCATGGAAGAATGCTGCATAATACTTGTGTCTGCTTTGATAGGACAGTACAGGATATCAGAAAGAAGAAAAGATCACAGAAATTATGAATATTTATTTACCACTTTCTTTTAAAAGAGGGAATAAATACTAGAGCATCAAGCTCAGATGTCAGCAGGCCTACAACCTACTTCAGGAACCCTAGAATGAGCAGATGCTGCCAGAACAGAAGCAAGACTTCTCAGTACAGTACGCAAAGGTCAGTTTTGCCACCTTAAGGATTCTATCTTCATCCTTAGAACTGAAAAATTCAATTCATGGAGTAAATAATAAACTTAAGACGCAAAGTGAGGATGAGCTCTTCAGGCCACACCTCTGATTAAAACACATAATCCTTGCATTAGGGGAAAACAACTAACCTCCCCCACACACCATGGGAAGCACTGGCAAAGTGCCAACCTAACCTTACGTCCTCAACCATTTACCTTCTTCCTCTGTGCCTTAAGAGAGCCTTGTACCTTCCTTTCTCTTCAGGACAAACATCTTTCATTCCACAGCAACAGCAATGAAGTAGTGAAACACTCCGTCCCGCATTCCCAGATGCTGTGTAGACAAATCAACTAATATGGACAAGTACTGCCCTTGCATTCATGTAATCTGACCCGTTCAGATACTACTACTACTATTACTTGGTTTCATTTTGTAAGAATCAGATTTTGAGACTTGTAAAAAAAAAAAAAAGAAAAAAGAAAAAGAAATCAGGTGTTCATATGGATATTTCTCCTACCTGACACTTGCAGAAACAGTAAAAAAAAAAAAAAAAAAAAAAGGAAGGGAAGTGTGTATGTGGTGCCAGACAGCAAAACATGCATGCATGGCATCAATACAAAGGTCAAGAATGAACAACACATAGGACAATATACTATTATTTTCTTTGTAGCAAAAAATGTGGTATGGATTTAAGTTGATTACCTAAAAATACAAGCTGCCATATGCACTTGCCAGAACTGTTGAACTGATCTATTCTGCACATAATCATTTAAGATGCTTGTTAGAGAAATCTAATTGGGCTGCCCTGCTATGATTTTAAAAATTGCTTGTTTTGATTACCTGCCACTCAGGATCTCTATACCACTCTTCTATCTTCTAAAAGAGATGCTATCATACTTGTTTCCACGATGATAGTTCTTAAGTTAATACATATACCCACACACATCATCTACCTTATCAGACTTTTGTCTCAACTGTTCATGTGTAGGAGGAAAGACTAATTCAGGAGAAAAACATGAAGTTAAAAACAAGCATTTAAGTACCCCATAAGCAGGGTAAAAAGAAAGATGATTAGTACTGCAATTAATTCTACTTAAGTGTAGATGATACTCAGTCTTTCTTCTCTTGAAACAAAAGGACTTCTTTCATCACTCACAAGATAACTAGTGTCACCTGTCCATCTCTGATTAGCTGCTACCAAAGACAACCAGGTTTTGATGAGCAGGATCAGATGCCTTCAGTATCTCTGTCAATGCAAACCTAATGCTCTTTTCAGGGAGAATACAAGCCATACTTTTTAGTGCTGAAACAGAAAACTCTGGCATTCTTACAGGGGAAATAAATGAGAAGTCAAGACCCAATTCTCTTCTGTCTTATAACAGTATAAATCAGGAAAGATACACTTAAATCACCAGGGTTACAGCATTTTATAGAAATACAAGTGAAACTAGAATTCCACCCTAACCTCTTCTCCATTATCAGAACAATGAGACTGAAAAAACCCACAAATGCAAACATAAAGCCATTTTGCAGAATAAGTGAGATATGCCCCACAACTGTGAAACTAACTCTAGGGACTAACATTTTTAAAAAGATCTAAGGAGAATCAAAAGGAAAACGAGAATTACACATGGGTGAGAAATAAAAAAAAAAAGTTTTAAAAAGAATTCAGATGAAGAGAGAAGGCATTTGGATGTGACATGCTATTCTCAGATTAATTAAACTCGAGTTTATTCAAAAGCGTTTGGTTCCAGGTTCACTTGCTAGTCAGCTACTTTGTTTTACAGAGATGTATTCCAAATACTCTTTGCTCTGAAAAGGCATTAAGTCACTAGATAACCAGTCAGGATACTGTTTTTAACAGCAATACAAGCATACAATAAACAAAAGTGAAATACATATTTCTATTGTTTTTTTCATGATTAGACTCTCTGTAAAGTCACTTTGACTCTACAAATATTTTTCTGCCATTTTAGCTCACTGTAAAATATTAGTTGGAGTGCAATGCACCTCATGTGGTAATCTTTGGCAAAACCAGGATTTAACAGAGACTTCACTTGCTTATCTGAGACATATCAATTAATTTCAAACACTGAATTTCATACTTTGAGGAAGATGTACGAGTTCTCTGAAGTTGATATTAAGTGTATAAAGCGTATAATTTTCTTTTGTGTATAATGATAACTTTTGTGCAATATGTAAAAAGGTTGTTGCAGGAAAGAATAAAGATCACCAGTGGAAGAAAGGGAAAAGGAAGATTAATCTTCAACTGCAATGACTTCAATAGATGAGAAAAAAATTTCCAAATGCTACTGTGATAGAAGACAAGCACAGCTCATCTGAAAAAGTTGTAGAAACTTTTAGACTGGAAGCTGAAACACATCACAGACACTTATTTTTGCAGTAGGATGAGGAGTTGGATCAAGTGAGTGCTTGAATTCCTTACCAGTTTTGTTTCTGTATCATCAAAGGTGCTTTACATATTCATTTGTATGTACATTTTACCTAATCACATCTTATGTTTGGAATCTGTGAAATAAAATTCTCATCTCCTTTATAGAAAAAACAAGAAACGAAGCAAAGTACATATTTGTGTTTCATTTACAACAATGATCCATTAATTTACATGGAGAAAAAGATTTTATGTAATTTTTTTTTTTTCCCAATTCCCCAGAGCCCCAAAGAAGTATCTACTGCAATATAATTGGTTCCAAAGCACCCTCGATTCTGTACATTCAGTTCCATTTTAGCTGTGCAGGCAACTGTTTTACAAGCTTATTTTAAGATATTTTGTAAATAAGATTTACGATACTTTCGTGGCATTTTGAGTTAATTAAATATTTTGAGTGACAACTGCAAATAACTACCACTACTTGCTTTAAATAAAAATCTAATCTCTACACAAAACTTAATAAACAGACCAAATAGAGCAAATAAAATGCAAACAATAAAATACACCATCCAAGACAAGCTTTTTTAAAATAATAAATCTAAGATCAAATAAGACGTTTTGTAATTGGCATGAAAGACAGAAATTTAAAAACATAATACTACTATGGAGTTCATGCACACTAGCTACCATGTTAGCCTATTCTCTATAACATTATATTCTCTTTTGTTTGTAAGTTATTACATGGTAGACTACAGCTTTACCGTTTCAGAGTTAAAATGACCTTAAGCAAGTGTTCCTCTCATCCTAGTGCCAACTTGAAAAAATAAAACAACTTTAAGTATTTTTGTATTATTTTTTGTATGTTGCCTAGTAGCCTAAATTACTACTTTTCTACTGAATTTCAACCTTCTTAATTTTTTGACAAAAGTTTGAAGTAAACATATGTTAAAGTTACAGGATTTTAAAAAGTATATTTGACACTTGTCCAATTCATGACAGAAACTTTAAAAGCTATTTGAATATTACTGACATTTCAGAACAGATATTTATTAAATAACTTCACTGGTAGAAAATGTGGATAAACTAAAGATAACTTTTCCACAAATGCCTAGACATATTTTTGGACTCCAGATTGCATTTACCAAAATTAGTAGGTGATCTTGAAAATTCTAGTTAACCAGAATGTAGCAAATCCCTTCCAGACCATCACAGACACTGGTCACAGTGAAACAGCAGGAAGACCACCTAAATCTCTATTCACACAAACCCATGAGTTGTTTATTAATCTTAGTAATAAATATTGGTGGTTTGGGTTTTTTTTTTCCATTCAGATACAGCATGCAACAATTGTCTAGGAGTGCTCAAAAGCCTATGCAAAAAAAAAAAATCAACAGCAATAAGTTAGAACTTGATCCGCAGCTTTTTTTACATCTTTACAACTAAAATGAAATGTGATTGTTCTCATTGTTAGAGGAAAAAAATGAACATGATAAAACTGAGAGGAAGCTAGTTTCCAACTTGATTTTTTTTGTATGTGTTTGGTTTTAGAAGATTTCCTTCATCCAATGGCAAATTTCTTTTTGAAGGTAGAACATTCAGCCTTCTTCAAGTAATTATACAGTAACATATCTAATCAAGAAGTGGCAGACATGGTACAAAGTTGAGAAGTTAGCATCCCTCCAAAATGTTAGAAGGCAATTCTTGAAAGAGAGCTTAAGCGTTAAAGTCTTAAAATAGATGGCTACAAAACAGGTTTTGAAATCACCTTCAAGGCTCTGTCAAGAGACAAAGGTTTGAACTGTACGACCTTTTACCAGCCAAAATAGAGCTCTTTGCAGAAACTTCAAGAAAACTATTTCCTGCATTTTTTCTTCTCCTGACATCAAAGATTATCAGCTGCAAAATTTTTCCCTTTTATATTCAGTGAAGCCACATTCTGTGTGCACTTAAAGACAGTATGCTTCTTTGATTCATTGAACAAAAATGCATCTCAACTACATTACTAATTAAAACTGCATGAATAATTTGGAAAATACAGAGATTTTTCATATATATTTGATTGGCTTGAAATTACTTTTGAAATTTCCGGGTAATTCAAATTTCCAGTTTAGGAAGTGTCCCACTATCCTCCATTCTGGCCCTATTTAGTAGTTTTTCACACTGGACAAGAGACCATCACCAGAATACTCTGGTGGTGAAGTGAACAGATGAATAGGGCATGAAAAATGAATGAACAGGGAACCCCTAGAATAGTTCAAGTTGATGCTTGTGATTACTCAAGCTATGACAGCTTTAAATGAATATGGAATGTTTTTCCCCACTTCTTCCACAATTCTGAATCACTATATAGCATTCCCTTTTTATTTTGCATGCATACGTTAGCCAACCCAAACTTTTGGATTCAAAGAATTCATCAAAGGCTTTTACTAAGTTCTTACCAACAAAGATGCCTAAACTTAAATGTTAAGAGCCCCCCCCCCCCGCCTTTCGATGACTGACACTGAACTGGTCAGCTGTTTGTTTGGGTTTTTTTGTTGTTTTAGCTTTTTTTTCTTCCCAATTTTGGGTATTTATTATATAGTTACGCTTATAAAATAGACACAGAAATTCAATTGATAGCCTTAAAAGAATCAAGGTTTTGTTTTCACATATAAGAAATGTAACTGCACCAACACTGAAATTAAAGGGACGCTCTGGGTGACAAATTTATGAGGTTAAGATGGAAACAGCCCTGGGTACTGAAAGCCAGGCATGTAACCAAAACATAAGAATCACCATAATTTTAAAGTGATTTAACCATTCAAATTATAACTTTGTTATTTAAGTCTATTTTGAAAATAATTCCATCTAATATATAAGTGAAGGATCAAGCACTAAACGAAGCCAGCTTATTATGAGTTCAGAAAGTCACGGCCACTGAATTAACACATGCACTGCAACTGGACTTGCTGAGCATGTCTGACAGATCCCGCAGGACACGCAGGTGTACCTGCCCACTGAAACACACACAGAAGTCCTCTAGCCATGCATGACAAGAGCCCATACTGGAAGAGAACTTCCCACCTCAAAACCTATCAGCTTGAGCAGGAATTCCATGCTGTTTACTATGCCCATTCCCCAGTGGGGCTCAGGTCGATGCTTTCACGTCAGTTACTGGCTTAGTATTCTACAGACGTATTTTTACTCTTCCTGGGAGAAACAGCTTAACAAAAAAAACCGTCAAACCTTCCCAGGTTTCTACAAATCTGTTGTTATTTCCATTCCTCTGACTTCTCAGTATGTGACCTGTTTCAAACCATAAGAAATAGCACACAATTTTACAATAGAAAATACTGGTAAATCATATAAAGTCACAGTGCTTCATAAAATAAACATCTTCACGTTTGTCTAAAGAATAACCACAGCTAGAAGACCTACTGAGATAGAGTGGGCAATGGTGTGTCAAAGAGCACTTTAAAGGTTCCCAATTTCAGAATATGAGGTTAACACACTTAGAAAGGCCACATCTTACTACTAAAAAAATAGATATATAATGCTTTCAGCCAGGTTAAATATCTATCACATTACTTGAAATATTTCACCTTTTTTACCATATGACAAATAAATGGTCTGCTTTTCATTATTCACATGCATTTTTTTTCCACATTGATCTGCGAACTAGGAAGTGTGTTGTGCTGCATAAAATTTGGATTATTTTTCTGTCACATGCAAAAGTAAGGAACATGTGGCTGTACTGTTAGGAGCCGAATAACATAACGTAGTTTTAATTCTCATCTCATTTTACACTAATGTCTTGCAGATTCTAATTTAAAGACGCTTTCTTTTTTTCTGGTTATTTTGCCATACACTTCCATTTTTTCACATGCTTTTTTATTTCCCATGGGCTGTTTGTGTTGTATAGCTTATAACTATTAAGACAACTTCATTCAACAACATAGTTAATGATGACTAGAAAAAAACAGCGATAGAAACTTTTCAATGATTTGCGTTTATGTCGAAAAATTACTCAGAGCTGTCAATCCGTCATCTTTCATAAGAACTAGAGTTTACTTTTAAACTCTCTACATGAAACGTTTTCTATCACTACAAAAATGTCTTTCTATTATCAGAAAGTCAGTTCTGAAGGGAAATAATTAGGAGCAATAAGATGAAATTAAGCAAAGGAATATTTAGACAGAACTGAAGTCAACTTTTCTAATACTGTAGGCTGGATAAAGTCTCTGGAAGGAAAAAATAATTCCATTACATAGTACAGCTTATTACATTGGACAGTTTTAATTAGATTGGACAACAGAAGCCTAGAACCAAAATCCATTCTACAGCAGGTAAGGAATTACTGAAATCTCCCATACTCCAGCACAACATTTAAAGATAATAAAATGTCTAGATTTCTTCAAGTTTATCTACAATGGCTATCAAAGTTTACATTGACATTTCAAAACAAAAAACCCTGCTGAAAACATACATCATTCATGCTTTTAGCAGAAGAACTTAATATCTGAATTTCATAAAGATAGGGAAGGACATGGAAGCAGAAAGCTTGATTCATTAGAAACAAAGGACTTTTGGCAGATCTCCAATAAGATCACAGCATAAAAACCAGTTTGCTTGCATTCCTCCTTGCTAACAAACCTTCCCCACCCCCCAGGTTAACAGGAATATAGTTTCATAACTTCAAAATGTATGAGTAGGTTTACATGATCACCAACTGTCTGAATCAGCATTTATCTATTAAAACTGTTTAATTTGCAGGAAGAGTGAAAAAATATGCAAGAGTAGACAAAGCAACTTTTTATCAAAATAAAAGCATTGTTAGCAGATGCAAAGTAACTGCTGCAACTCCAAAATCAAACCCACCATTAAATGAAACTGCTTTTCACACTGGAGAATCAGCATCTTAATGAATTTAATAGAGCTGGCAAGGAACTATTGTCTATATTAACAGCATCCTTTTAACATAGTTATGAATTCCTGAGATGGGAGTTCACAGCATAAACTTCTGATTCGCAAGAGATTTTTTTGGTTGTCAACACAAATACAAGAAGTAACACCAGCAATCAATTTTAACACTAAAGGCAATAATAGGTAAAGACTGAAAATTCATGGGGAAGCTATAATCTTCAGTTATATGGCATGCAACAAGCAATTCAAATAATATTTTAATGTATTTTTTCTTCTTTACAGCCTACTGATATTTTGGCTTGGATATCCATTATTAAATACCGAAGGTAAAACAAAATAAATGAGAAACACATAGAATTTGGAAGAAAAGAATAATTGCTGACATTAATGCAACTTTTTTTTCTTTAAAAAATCAAGAAATAATAATAGTAACAAGCATCTATACAGAAGTTTATCTTTGGTTCTACTTCAAAAAGAAAAAATAATTTTCTGTCAATAACACCACCTTTAAACGTAAAGATGTTTTACGCCTTTTACTCCATTAATAGAAACAAATACCGATAAATAGCATGGAACAATACTTGGTCCAGTGATTTTTAATGCTCAACTCATTCTTTGATAGCTTTAAATGGCTCCTTTCCTTAGGAGAAAGGAGCAGTAAATTTTCTTGGATTCAGCAATAACAGTAGACCTGGAGTCTGATCAGCAGTGGTCATACAATCAGTTAAAAGAAAACAGCAATTAATTTATGTTTTATAACAACTTTTTTGCTTACGAAATATTAATTATAGAAAAATTCATTAATGGCCTTATTTACAAAGAATGAATGCCAGCATCAAACCAACCCAATTTACAAATGATGCTCTGCCAGCAAATGGTGATTCACTAACGGAGCAAGTGAATTAACAATCATTTTCCTTACAAAATAATAGTAGGCAAAAATATAACTTGTCAGTATTTTGCTCTTGTTAATGTGGACACTAATTAGCATAGTTATATAAAAAAGATTTGAATTAAACATGTCAAGGTCTCAGAATTGTTTTAATTCCTCTTTGCTTAATTAATCCAAATATTTAAATTAGCTTCTTCATGTAATTTGGTGTTTCAACCAGAATCCCACTGAATCCCACTGATAGGCACATAAAATTATTATTTGCAGACTGCTTATGTAGCAGTCTTTTGAAACCCGCAACTAAAATAAAGATGTAATCCCTTTACATAAAACATCTTTAAGAAGTCATGGTCTCTGTTAATTAGCCAAGCACTTATCCTACTCTCTAACTGACCAGCAGATCTCACACAGTACACAACTAACTCATCAGTTTTGTGATTCTTCTTTTTATCAGTAAGTCTAGAATATTCATAGAAACTACATTTCAGCTAAAACTTCTTCCTTACTTTTCCCACAGTTTCTAGAAATGAAAGAAAAAAAAGTGTTTTGGAAGCTGCAGTGATTAGCAAGTGTCCAAAATTTTATTTTAGAAAAGCCACATACTTACAGCACAGAAAGTAAATAATGTTGTATGCATTTGCCTGTCTTAGTTTGCCAGTTCTCCACAGTTCTCTTTAAGCTATAGTCCTTGCAGCATTCATGGAGTGCTCCACATTTAGGGTGATTTTTACTCGAGTTTTCTTTCCCAGGACAAACTACAGTTTTTCATTGCTTTCTCTAGAATCCTAACACTTAAGCTTTGTAGGCATTTGTAAGAAGTATTATTTGTCCCTATGAAAATGTTCTTCCTCTGTTTTACTGAGATCGAGTGCCCACAATTTTAGTGCAACAGTGAGTGTTGACCAAAACCCAACTCTGTCCTTCATGCAAATGGTGAGCAGATCTCAGTCTCCCCTTCGCAACACTCTTTAGAGATAGGAGACAATAATGCAAGCTGGTCTCTTTTGTTGTGGTCTAAAAATGGACATATTACTTCTACCATTGAATCCAAAGGTACAGTGCGGTATCTTCCATGTATCCATAAATTATGGAAAGTTTCTATCTAACTAAACAAGACTGTCAATTTTCTCTTTTCATTTTGAAATGGATTGATATTATTAATTCTAAATTCCTGTTTCACCTTCTTTTCTAACAAACCTAATTTCAGAGAATTACTCTTACATATTAAAATTATCCTTCTCTCTCACTGGACTTAATAAGACTTCTTTTTAACCTGCACCTGTTAACAAGAAACTCATGTGAATGGACTCACAATTTCTTCAAGATGAGATGAGCTCCAAAAAGTCACATCTTATCCCCTTTGCTCTATCATAATTTTGTGGTAATCTGTAATTACATTGTCTTCTTGGGAAGTACTGGAAGTAATATCAATATTCTTTATAAGTAAATCAGTCTTCAAGAGAAGATCTCCTAGACACACGGCAAATTATGAGTACCCATGGGAACAAATGAAGATTTGTGCTGGGCTGCTCCATCACTGTCAATATCCTTGACATGAATTCAGAAATCTAGCCAGCATTTGGAAGCAGTAATTCCTACAAATCTTTTTAGTGTCACAAACTGTATGACAGTTACATTAATTACAAATAATATTACCCTACAAAAAAAAAAAACCCCAAACCCTAACAGATTACCTCAAATGCATTTTGACCTTTTATTTTTAAATGGGGCTTTCAAGGTAAACATGCAGAATGGATACAATCTCAATAATAAAGTCTTAGCCATTAAAGAATCACAGGTGAGATGGAGGGTGTTTACTGGAAGAGCAAAAATTGAGTTCTAGTCATGTTTTACTGACTGTTAACCAATTAACTGGTGCAAGGACTGGTAAGAGAGGCTGTCCGTACTGCTGGATAGGATACAACTGCTATTACAACATGACTTACAAGATATTACAACATAACATCCAAATGCACCACAGAAATAAAGTGGAAGTGGAAAAGAGACTTCCTTTGCTTTCTCTCTAAAATAGAGGACGTGACTGTAACACTCTTATTAATATGGTGTTTATTAGAATAAAAGAATCAAGTCTTAAGAAAGTGATAAATAGATAATAAAGGAAAGTGTCTGCTGCACAGTTCCGGACAGTTTAGTTTTCAAATCACTGTTGTGTATCATATTGTGAAGTCAAAGAAAGAAAACGAGAAAAAAAACAAACAGCTCAAGCACCTAATGTAATAAATTTATTCCTTTAAATGGCAAATACCTGTTTTCATGGAGATAGGACTGCAAACACCAATAGGTTAGCAAAAGGCTAGCAACCTATCAGAATAGTATTTTTTGCAAATACAGCAGCTAAAACTTATAATAAAATCTTAATTGACATATCCATAACACCTGTAGACTCATATATATAACAATAAACAAAATTTCCACAAAAAAAAGCCTTTTTCTCCCTGAAGAGAAATTATTTTGCATTGCACTTTTCACAATACTTACACAGAATAAACCAGAACCTTTCCATGAAGAAATTACCACCTAATCACTGGACAGGAGAAGTGGTTAAAACATTGCTAAGAAGCAATTTGACCGATATCATTTTACTAACTTAGTTGGACAACAATTGCCAAGCAAGATCAGTCTTAAACTCCATTTAATTCAAGATGCTACTTTGAGCAGTGTTTAGTACCAAATGCTTCAGAGGCGAGTCAAAGAAACATCAGAATAACCTAATGAGTTTTAGCTTGGCAAATTTATGGAAAAAAACATCTAGAAAGCACACTTTATGAAAGTCAAATCAAACTCTATTTTATGCAGGCCACTTTACACTGTTTTTATCATTTAGTATGTACCTTATATTATTTTCAATTCATTTTAAATATTAATAAATTCGTCAACCTCAGAAATGGCAATAAGGTCATTATTTTAAAGCCTATGTGCACTTACACTAGCGTAACTACAGAATATTCTGACTAGTTACAAAGGCATAGCTGAGCACTGAACCTGACATACTTACTTTAGACTGTATTTATTATAGTAAGAGTAATACTATCCCTGTTTGTCAGGTTACATCTGGTAAATATACATGTTTAAATGCAAATTGAGAAACAGTCTGGAAAGATCAGATTAGCAAGAGAAAAATGTGCTTTGTGCTAAAGAATAAAAAATATGCTACTTTAAAGCTGCCAAAAGGTGAAAAATGCCCTGTAAGGCATGCAAGTATGGTGAGTCTTGGTATAATGAGCTGTTGAAGTAAGTTATCCTCTCCAACTTCTTAATACACCTTGGAATTTTTTAAATAAAATTTAATGTGGTCACTTAGCAGAAACAGTTCATGTGTATTTGTGAGGTCAAAATGCTTACACAAAACAGCCTCCACCTATAGTTATCTAAAACCAACCAGCATCAGGGAGGTTAGCCATGTAACCTCATAAACCACACGTGAAAGAAAGTATTTTATTTCTAACCTCTGCTGCCAGTTGCTGAAGAGAAGGGGATGCAACAGGGTGTAAAGTTGAGTTGCCTCTGACTGGATTATGGAGGCTAACGTAAGCCACAACATTTCTTTGAAGAACTCTCTTGAGATCCTACAACACAAGCAGAGCAATGGTTATTACTATGCGTCATTATAATTAAGACTTGTTTTGTTCTTTCAGTTCCTTCTAGGGAAAAACTGCACCCTACGTTTTTGTCCTCTGTGATTCCCTAAGTATTACTTAACTACTACTTCTTACAATATGCTGTTAAGAACTTCAAAGGATATCTTAGTGTTATTTCTCTATATAGCAGAAATTATAATTCCATTTCACACATCATCTCAACAAAATGCAATCAGGCCTGGGAGGAATTAAAAATGACTACACTTGTAAGGCCAAAAATGAAAACATTACATACTGTGAAACAACGTGATGGCCTTTTAAACTTACGCCTGACAGAAAACAAACTTCAAAAGCAATCATTATCAAGAGTTAAACGTACTCAAATTTTGAGAGACTAAATTCAGACTGGAATTGCATAACTTTCCCAGTGTTTTCATTTTATTATTTTTTTAGACTACAAAAATACTATGTACAAACTGTTTCAATTATTATCTCTTTTTAAAAACATCCTCTTTGCCTTCTCAGTAATGAATTATTCTTTGCATGAAGTGGCTCTTTATATTGAACGGAAATGGTGTGATGCAATTACATCTGATGTAAAGCTGACTTGAAGTGGAACTAAACAAATTTTGCTTCCAGCCTGGATCTTTTCAATTTCATTTTTTCACCCCCTCTTGTTTTTGAAGAATAATCATGTTGGAAGTATGAAACTTCAATGAGAGCTAGCCGCTTGTCACGCATGATAAAAAGCAATTAACTCTTCATTTTATCTACTGTTTTAATTCAGCAGCCATGAACCTCTCTGCTAGTTATTCCTTAATTTATCAGCCGAAGTCCACTGTAATCATACACTATCAACAATACTCAGATGAGGTATTTTCTTTCAATAAACTGATTTCTATTCTGTTGAAAGTAAGAGCCCAAGGAATTGTCTGTGTCAGATCGTATCTAACTCCTTTAGCACAAATATGTGAAAAGTGAATCAGCACTAGCCATGGAGACACTGAAATGTTTATGTAATTAATGTAAACTATAGTACAGTTCTCTTCATTCAGTGTGCTCTTGATTCAGTTCTCCCCACTTAATTTATCAATTAAAAATTAGTAACTGTTGAACTCCCAAAGAAGGAGAAAAAGCCCTCTAAGCTGGGCCTAGGTCTTTTTTGAGGCCTTCCCCCCTCTACCAAACTCTAGCAATGCCCTATTTTACAGTCCTCTGCTGCCTTAGCGAGGGGCATCGGCTCACAAAAGTGCTGTATATGCAGCCTTCACAGCTATGGCAACAACTTGCCTTCTCATTGGCACACATGCTCTGTTCCCCAGGAATTGCCTCTATAGATGTTTTCGCTGCATTTGCTATGGAGTACATGAATGTACACGGACAGACGTCACAGACCAGTCAGTGAACCATAATTGCTATGTGGTAATTTCGTATTGTTTTCATGCTTTCAACAAAAGTAACCGCTATTGCAATGAGTCCTTCTAAAATTATCTTACCTCCGCCCATTCATATGAACCAATGTTCCCAAATGATGTTCCTCCCCATGAGCAGAAAACAATGGTCCGGTCAGGTCTCCAGCCCCTCTTAACCTTCAGCATCAAGGCTTGTATAAATGCTGTGATGATAGCAGTGCTACTGGCCCATTCTTGTCCACCATAAGTATTCAAACCGTTGTGATGACTACCAATGATGACGTATCTGTCTGAAATGGGGGGGGGGAAAGACGTCAGACAAGAATCTTACTTCTTCTGGATACTAGCATTAAAAGAAATTAAAAAAAACCTAAAAGATGAACTGTATTAGTAGTCCGTAACGTCGTTAATACAACACAATACTGTCAACAAAAATTTATATGATCATGTGCAAGACAATCACACAATATACATACATAAAACTGTGAATACTACTTGAAAATAAACTAGTAAAAAAATGTATGTATATACTTCCCTAATTTAATCCTTGTGCCCTTGCCTTCATTGTTTGCTTACTATCTCTCCCTTCTTATAAATCTGATATATTCCACAGCCAGGACTTTGTCATATAGATAATCTAATAAAGTTCCATGCTCACATTAGAGTGTTATGAAAAACCACAAATGAATAAGCAGGAAACTCCATCTTCAATACACATTAGCGTCCAAAAAAGAAAAAAAAAGGTGTGGTAGTACAATGAGGAACATAGAGAAAAATACACAAAGTATTAGTACTCCCTCACCTGGAAGACTGTGTTCAGTGCTCACCACCCTATCTCAAAAAACACATTGCAGAAACAGCAGTTGAGAAGCTGGTAATCAGAACGGTTATATACCAGGACTTAGACTTCCATGTAAGGAGACACTGAAAAGACCTGGACTGCAGGTTTAGAGAGGAGATATGACAGAGGAATAGAGATAATGAATGATACAGAATCGGTAAGTCAGACCTAGCAACTTTGATGATACTGGAAGAAAGTATTTTATAAAATGAAAAGCAAGAAGTTTCAACTTGAAAGAAAGAACATGCCCCGTGGTTATCCAGAAAAACCCCCCACAGTTTTTTTTCAGAGAAATCAAATGAAATCTTCGTCTCTCAAGGCATAATATATAATCCAAGTACTAACTCACAAGTTTAAAGAATCTTATTTTATTCCAAATGGATGATGTGGTATGAATGACTAGTGCATCTGACGGGTGTCAAGAAGTCTAAACAGAGTTATGCCGAATGACTTATTAAACTATTAAACCTTCCGTGTGAGGTGAATTCACACCCGAAGCCTCTTGGAAGGACTGCTTACTGGTTGTGTTCTGATATTTAGTAAAGTCTTGTTCTGGTCCTGATCTAGACTTTTAAAGGTGTTCTTTCCATATTTCAGGATACCAATAGAGAACAGAATAGTTATCAAGTGATGTCAGATCCACAACAATCTCTGGGTTTCAATTGGGTTCCAAGAAGTGCGAAAAGTTTTGGTTGTCTTTCTTTATCCAAGGGGATTCATTCTTCACTGTTGTCAGTACACTGGAATGTAGCAACACACAGGTGGTAAAATGCCCATGTTTTATAGTTGCTTATAAAATTAAGTATCTACTCCTCAGTGGTTTTTTGCAGTGACTGCTGCCTGGAAACAATTTTAACTGAACACCAACATACTTTGATTATAAAACCATTCTCTTTCAAATTGGACTTTTACCACTTTTGTTCAACAAAATACATGGCAAGGTTGTTTTATAAGAAATCAAAAATCTTTTACAAACAGGGGATCTGTTATGTACCTATAACACAACATTTTCAGTCAGCTGCCTGGGAGGTGTATAGGTATGTAAATGAAAATTTCTTTCTAAAAGCAGATATGCAAAATGTAAATCTAAGTGTACATAATAATTTAATGTAACAAAATGCAATCTAAATCACACAATTTTGCAACTTATGTGTTGCACCATGAGACATTTAATAATAGGTTGCACTGACAGTGAAAAATCATAGGATCTTCAACTCACTTAATGTTAGGAATTGGGAACAGAAATGACTGGCCTTACAGGCTTCTAGGTCGTTAGAGGAGGTACCATTAACATCGAGTGATCAGATAGCATCAATGCTTGCCCCGTATTGTAATCTCTGTTCAATCTGGGAACAGCAGATGTGAAAGGGAGTGTAAAGAGACCTTATGTAAAATAGTATAGGACATTGTGATGGAGAAGAAAACTACAAGCAGCAACTTACTGTAGGAGATGCCAGCTGAATGAACAGGGGTAAAACATAACAGCTGGTGCCTCCTTTGAAATTCTTCATTTTTGCACAGCTTTCCCTCTTGAATAGAGGCAATACCCTGAAGCAAATGGCTATAGGAAAAGCATAGGAGGAAGGATGGTCATGCTTACAGAGGCAGCAGCTGTCCTTTCTCATAATCATTTGCTGAAGCATGTAGAGAAAGAGACCACATGGTAAGAAAAAAGAGAAAGAAAGGACTAGAGAAAGAAAAAAAAATACATCCATCAGATACTTTTGAAAGTGATACGATGGGATAGTGTTCAGGGTAGTGATGGGCTGGACAACAGGAATTTATCATTAAAAAAAGAGTGACTTTATACTGTCTTCTCTCGTTATACATCCCATTTTCAACCATGTTCAACAGAGCTACAAAATCAGTGTTATGTTTTTCAGGTTTTAAAAGGCTACCGTCACATTTCCTCTGCTCCTAAATCTTTTAATATCTTGGTTGGATTTAGGATACTTATTGTTACTCCTCAGATCAAATGTCAAATAAGATCGCCATTACATGGATGTGTTCTTGTGTGTGTTAGGAGGCCTTTAAGAAAAAAAAAAAAAAATAAAATCCACTCTTGGTGATATTCTGCAGTCTTTCATTAAGCACTAAAGATAAATTTTGTTTTCTTTCTGCATTTCTGCAAACATGAAGGTGAATATTTCAGGTGTATGAAACTAGCAAAACCCCATCAAAATGACAGAGAATCGATGCCACGAAAGCATCAAGTATTCAAATCAGTTGAGAGGGCATGGCTATAGTATCAACCCGGAAGAGCAGAGAAACAAATGAAGGTTTAACATTGATTCTGTACAAAATGTTACCCATGGTGCATTACATGCTTAACTTGTGCCTACATTAGAAGCCAGTTGCTATGGCCCTTGTTCAGCAAGACATTTCCAGGACAAACTGTTGGCATCTGGGTGGTGCTATTGACTTCACTTGATTATATAACCTCAAAGTCTTAAAGTTAAGCATATACTGACATACCTTTAAAAAATAGCTTCTTATTATGAATGCAATAATAAGATGAAATATTCAGGTATGGAGAAGATAAAGAATTTATTAAACAGAAACCGATGCATGCTTTTTATTACTTGTCTTGCTTCTGCTTCACAATTCAGTAGACAGTATGTCTAAACATGGTAGTTTCTACCTTTCAAATTCCATGACAGCTATTTGCAAAACATTAGCAATAGTAGACTAGTAACTTCAAATTCTTGAGGGAATTTAATTTCAATAAAGGATTTAATTCACTGTGCTAATTGTTTTCTACATTGTTTTTAAAAAAGAAAAAATTGTTCTTATGGGAAGTACAGCATTCAGCGCACACAAAAGTGACTCGTCGTTTCAGTAACAGGAATAAACTTAAATCTCCTCCACCTCCTTCGCTCCATCGCTTCAAATACGAAATGAGTGGTCCACCTCCTAAAGGACTCTAGATAAAATTGCAATCTTTCTTCTAAACCTAATAAGAGAGTATTAATCACGGCAAATGAGATGATGTTTTGATGATGATGCCATCTGTACATTAGGAATTGGGCTTGGTCTACAAAACTTTGCACTATGTAAGTAAGTAGCAACAGTGTTCATTCACGTTGCAGAAACTCTTCAACTTTTACGCAAATTCATTTGCAGACAGAATAAGGTCAAAACGATCTTCGTTCATATGGTGTCCTGATTATCTAGTATCTACATAAAGCATCAAAGGAAGGAGGAGGTTTGTGGTTTATGTCACAGTTGCACTTAGAATCTTATTGTTTAATTCTTAAGATATATAGAACAGTGATTATTATTCATAGACTTGTACAAAACTAGCTTAAGGCATGATTGTAACACCAAATAAAGCTGCATAAGTGTGATTAAGAACTTAGTCACAGATTTTTGTACACTATAATCACATTTGATACTAAATTCTTAACTAAGCCAGAGATCATGCTGCCCTACACCTTGGTTTCAGTGAGACACTTGAATTATGTAAGAATGTTCTCGACTTGAAGCACAGAGTTTTATTTATCTCAAAATTCTGCTAACATTAGAAAAAAAATCAAACATTTTCTAAAGTTGTATAGACAGCTTGCATATTAATTCATATCATGCAATACAGTACACCCTAAAATTAAAACCACCAACACAGTTACTTGGCATAAATACCAATACTCTCTATGGTCTATGAGTAATTCCTGCTTGTTGTGTAAAAATGGGCTTATTGTAACTATAATATCCCCTTGAGCTCATTGCCTGTTTAATCCTTACGTTCTGTTTTATCATAAATCAAATCACAAAATGACTACAACAAAGACTTTCTCCTTCTTCTGTATTGCATTATCTGGCAAAGTGGAATCCTGATCCCAGCTATGACTCCCAGCCACCATAAAACAAATAATCGATACAAATTATCAAGGGCTACTTACCAGGAAATACAGCTCCTTTTAAATATCCAATAACATTAGAAATTGTCTTGAAAGTTGTGACTGACTGAATACTCAGACTGATTATTTTTTTCCCTGTTAAAAGATTAAAAAAAAAAAAAAAGTTAAACTTGTTTATCCAGCCAAGAAATCTACAGGCCCCAGATATAAATTCCCTACAAATTAAATACAAAAGTAAAAACAAAGGGAAAAAAAAGATACTAAAGAGGAACCAGAGATTAAAACATGAAATATTACATTATTTTCTTAATCCTGTATTAGCAGTGGTGTTCAAAGCAGGAATCTCAAAAGATATCTCTACTCCTTGAGTTAAAAGATCATTCAATTCATCCAATAAACGCTGACAGAATACAACAGAAAAAAAAAATATTTAAAAGAGTAGGATTTACATAATTCTATGATAAGGAAATTTGTCTTCATCTTTATAGGTTTTTCTCACCTAATCCTTTGTCCAGGTCAATCTTTCAATAACATTCACAAAAACATACCTGGTTGATATTACACTATTCTTCTGGAGAAATCCCCTTACACTAAATCAGATGGGAAAAGTTAGACCTCTGCATAACTAATCACTTTGCCAGCATAGCCGCTGGCGATATACTTATGGACTTACGCCAACAGAAGACAGCTTTTGTTGGCTTAGCCGGTATCGACTGAGGAAATGGTATAAATACAAAGGCAGAGAAATTCCAAAACCTGCTAAAATGTAAGGGACTTGCCGATATTGCTATGCCAGTTGAGACTGTACACAGGATAAAGCTAGAGAAAAGTAAATGTCTGAGTTAGAATAGCTTAAGAAAAATTAACAAAAATTAACTGGCCTTTGCTGAGAATTACTGTCATTCCCTCTGTCCCCCCGGTGGGACTCACTAACCACTGGAACTCCTGCACTTTGTGGCAATGGAAACCAAACAACTAACTACAGCGAGCTGCAGATACCTTTAAAATGTTTCATTTGCATTATAATAGACTGTATTAACATTCTCCTCATCCAAAAGGTGGGAACTTCTATCTGAGAAAAGTGAAAATGTCTTAAACTGCTCTAACTTACATGTTAACAATTGTCTGACAAGAACCACGGTGATCCCAGAGCTTCAGGGAGGTGCTCTCACCTCCGGAGTACCGTACCGCGCCGCCCACGACACGCCTGCGTTTAAAGGCATCTTCGAGCCAGAATTCCTTCAATGTCCGTATCCCAACTGCCACTGACCAAAATGGAAATACTCCACAGACCATTTTGCTCTCTATCTCCCAGGCTATTATCCTCCCACAGATGTATTTCTAACAGTTTATTTCCTGGCTTTTTTTCCCTGAGATGTGTGGAACACGCAAGTGGGGAGTTTACTGCAACATGTGAAATAAAAACAGTACATCTCCATGGTACTGTTCTTCAGGGTTCATTTGCTGGTACTTCATCTGGTAAATTTACTTTAAAATTCTCTTCAAATAAAATGAAATATATTTTCATTCACTATTCTTCATTGATATGTGAAAAAAAAGCAAACCAACTGGTAGGATCTTTGTTTTTAAAAAAATGCAATATTTATTCTACTTTTTACTCAAATCCTCCTCTGTTATCAATAGATGTGTCCTCTATGTGACGACTCTGTTTTTGCTAGAAAACAACAGTAAACAAAATGCAAGTCAAGCACAGTTAATTAAACCACACCACACTTCTTTCAATAATCAATCACAGCAAGGTAATATTTTGATCTGTCATGCATATATTTGGGTTTGAGTCATAATTAACTTTGGTCTTCTAATGTAAATTACAGTAAGGTTTATTAACATAATGTGATGACGAATTCTGTTTGTTCTATAAATCTATAGATATTATTCTAGAAATTTAAAAAAAATATTTCATTTTAAAAAAAACATCAATCCAAAGCATTCCCAGCACCGTACTGTCACCTATGCTCTTTTTTTGGTCTTTTAAAACAACATGAAAACAGCTCATGGTGTCCATGTTGATTAAGCAGTTTAAATTTCTACAATGCAAGTTACTTCTTGCTGCTGTTTCTCACCTACCACCATCCTAAGGCCAATTTACTCTGCTTAAAAAAGATTTTCAAGCGAAAACTGATTTCCTTTCCTTTTCTAACCCTACAACATTTTAGATATATGTTTCTTTAGACCCCATTTCAGACAAAAAGAAGATAAATCCCTTTGAAGACAACTGATTTAACTGTTTCTCCTTAATCAACACCAGCTACCCAGTCTTCAACTGACAATAAAGAAATACAAAATTATCTTTGGGCAATACACATATTCTGGAATCAGATATTCGAGTTAATAGTCATGTAACACAGTAGTCAGCTTAAAGTGTCTTGGGCTTAAAGGCTTAGTACGCCAGATGAAAAGGCTGAAAGTACTCTTTGGACTACACAGCACAAGTGAAATTTAATCCCCTTTAAACAGTTCTGACAATACAGCTCTCTTCCTAATGCTGTATTTTAAAGATCTTGACAACTTCCTGTCTTTTTTCTGTATTCTCTGGAAAACTATGAGGAGACTTTAGCTTAACATTATTTGGGATACAGTTTGAGTTTCTGTAAGCCAAAAGCTACTTCTGAAACAGAAGAACAGAAAAGTATTTATTGTTAATATTTTTTATTTATTTATTTCTTGACTTGAAATCTGTAATTGTCTCATACCAAATGACTACCTTCTCCTCTCACAATTACACAGTTATTTTTAGAAATGCATGGTTATTTCCCGCTCTTTTGATTGACAATTTTAGAATGTCAGATGAGCAAAAAACTACTACTTGTAGCCTGTAAAAATGAGTTATAATTCTTTTTTTTTTGCTTTTAAACTTATCCAAAGCTCAGAGAAGTATAAGTTTGAGCCTGATTTTCAAACATGTCAGTTAAATTCTTGAATACTGGTCATATCAAACACCTATAATCAGACAGTTTTCTGAGCATTCCTTTGAGTACTGGATTTTAGAAAGCATCATTAGGGACTCAGGCTTGAAAACTGAACTGATGTGAGAAGATTTTTGGTACTCATATATAAAAATTTCCCTAAATGAACATTTTACTCCAGTATAGAAGCACGAAGCACTAACTGAATTCATGCATTTTGATAACACAGTTCTTTGCTCATAAAACCAGAAGTTATTTCAGAAGACTGCAGAAACAAGGTCCATTTAGTAACTTCAAGTAACCCACTTTTTAACATGAATATAATTCCTGCTGAAAACAACATAAACCACATATGAATAAAAAGACATCAGTTTGAAATCACAATTAAAGTAAAGCTTTCCAACATCATCAAACATCCCTGGCCATGTTACTTAGGGGGCACTAATTCAGCTGAGGTAGTCAGGATAAAATTGCATTCTACAGATTTCTTGTTCCAGTCATTCAAAAACCTTACGTCAGGCTCTAATAACTCAACTGCTAACTTTTTGAGCACACACTACCAAGCTTTTCAGAGACCTCTGAAAGCTAACAATTTTTTTAATAATGAAAGCTATAGTTTTCATAAAGTTATTTGTCCCAAGACCTGAGGCTTTAAAGTAATATCAAATACCACAGAACATGATGATAAAGTAAGAACTAACTGCACTCAATGTAGAAACACCATAAGCTATTTACATATAATGAATAATCAAACATGTCATAGATTTCTTATATTCTATTGGTGATAGTGCATGGAATAACATAGACTGGTATGTAATATTTGGAATACCATGTTAAATACACTGATATCGCAAGTATACTTTAGAAGATATATAAAAGCAGATTTTGCTGTCATTTGAAACAAATGCTTCATTTTCATTAGACATTTTCTAGGATAACTGAGTAAAACTCCAAACTACTACTATCATATTAGACTGCCTAGTTAATGGGCTTTTGAAATCTTACTGGACTGTGAAAAATATATTTCAGTTAGTTCTCAGTATTTCATCATGTCAATTTGAGTGCAAACCTTATCTACTCCATATTTTATATAAGGTTTCAACTAAGTTCAAACACAGGACTTTAAGATATATAATCATAAGCATTTATGTAACAATACGACTTACATAACAAAAATGCTATATGCAACATAACTACATAGTTACAAAAGCAAATAAACTGATAAAATAGTATATACTTAATAATTTAGATATAATCTCTGAAAAAAATACTGTGCAACACTATCAAATTCCATATGCAAAAATCAATACTGAATCTATGACAAAGTACCATATTGTTGAATTATAAAATTATTTGTGCAGGAATAAGTCAAAACTCCTAGACAGATGCCCCTTTAACAAAAAGCCTTTTTTTTTTATATATATATAAGCAATACACCATCTAGATTTAGTCACTCTGAAATCTAGTATCCTTAATTTTTTTTCCTGATAGACTTTGATTTTATTAACCTTGTTGCCTACTAACAATATATGCTTTTTTTAAAATAGATATTCATAGGCCCCGAGTCCTCAAGCCTAATCTTGGTCTGAAGAGTTTAATGAATAATCTTTTTGCTATTTGATCATATTTTCTGACCTACAATAAGGAATCCAACAATAAATCTATTCAGACAAAAAGCTTTTGAAAATAACTGAAGACTACAATAAAGTCCTTTAAGGAGGCTCTAAACGGGGATGGCCTAACGCAATACAGAATAAATATGGCACACTCAATATCAAACATAGTTATGCATTTCAAGAATTCTTCATATTGTATAGTCAAATTTCATAATCTCACACTAGTTTGAGAGATTCTTTACCTTGTTTTACAGCAATCAACACCAAAGCATTGTACAGAAAAATAATGGCATAGAACAGAATTCTGAAAATACATCTTCATCAGTTACAATTCTGGTAGAAAAAACTCTTGAGGCTTCAGGTATGAGTAGAGAGGAAGATATATAAAAAAATGCTTCACACTGTTTATGCTTAATTCTTTTCATGAACTTCTATTTAAAAAGAGAACAGAATTTAAAGAAATCACAAAAAGAAAATCCAAGAGTATTAGTATAAATGTTTGTAAGTTTTCATATACAGTATGTCTGTATTACATCTGACTTTCCTATTTAATACGTACTTCTTTGAAATGCCAGTAAGCAATATCTGCAGAACAGCATTATATTTCTACAGTAACATGCACTGCCATACAATATGCTGGCATCTTTCTCTATTTGTTTTCTTGGATTTATGTTTAGCGTAGTGCAAACACCTAGAAATTATGGGACTGTTTGCATACTGAGATCACAGTGTATGATGGCAGAGCCAGAGTTTATTAAATACGGTACGCTTTCTTTTCTCTGACAGGTAGTAAACGACAAAGAAGAAACACACATAACATCAGAAGGCTGTAGCCTAATATGAGAATATACATATCCTTTATCTTTTCATGCCCTTCCTCTGACTGAAATAAGACAGGCTTCATTTGCACTAGTGCAGCACTTGGCAGAGAACTTTGTCTTGGACAACGATCGTGTAATATGGAGACTAAAGGACTCTTCCAATTATTCCTTTTGTATAATTAATGATTCCAATTTCACATGATTGGAGTTGACTATAAAACTCAGCATAATGACCATCTGACATGTGGAACTGCACAAAATAGATGTTCAAAGTCTTACAAAAATTCTTCTTTATGTTATGCTACAAACCTTTTCAGTAACAGTCACTTCCGACTATTTGTTCCACTCTCACAGTTTCTGGCAGAGGATGTGGATTTGTTTGCAGCCTACAATGAAGTTTTGCATTGCAGTCATTGAGATGATTCAGTATTGATCAATGACTGTATTTCATAGGCTAAAAGAGGTTACAAAGATCAAATGATTCTACATAAAAAGCTTTTTGGACAGCATCATTTTACTGGCCATAGTGGAATGCTGGGAGTCTTTGTATATCTGGCTCTATTACTCACACAGTTTTTGATATCATTCAAGTTACAGTATCCATGCTTTGTTTTTACTACTTGATAAGTCAAAATGCAAAAACCTACACCTACTTCACAGCAAAAGGCATTAAAAGCTCATAAGAAATGGGATCTTCTTCTGCGTATGTTAAGTCTACTGATATTTTCTGAAATAACACAACCTCAATGATCTTGATTGATCTAGATGAAGAGAGAAATAGGGTTGGATTTAAACATCAGTCAGTTAAAGAAACTTAGAAGCCTTTAAGTGAGATCAATGCATGAATGCTTGCATTATACTTCCTGTAATTTGAGTTAGGCTGCTCAGGCATACTAGGTCAGACCAACTGGCCCTTATCTCCAAGAGTGACCAACAACACATATGTGGGGAAGAACGTAAGAATAGGACGAGTGTATAGCGATTCTTTCCTAGGACATTATTGTGTCCCCAGTGACTTGAAAGTTGCTTAGCCAAGGGGTGGGGTGGGGGGCTGCATGTTTTTTTAAACTCTCTTGATTAGTTTTTTTTTCCTCAGTGAATTTTTAAGTAGCCCTTTTTGACTCGCATAAATTTTTAGCATGCACAATATCCTGTGGCTGAAGGGAAAGGAGGGAAAGGACCTTTATTGATAGCCATTTACAAATAACGAACATCCTCCATCATAAATCCTTATTTCTGTTGGTGACTATCTCCATCTCTTCACTGTTAAAAACAATTTTTATTTTGCTCATTGTTTCCTACAACTTTAAACAGCTACTTAGCCATGTGAACGCAATTCTGCATATACCGTGTTATCTTATTTTTCCTACGTTCTACAGAGGATCTCAGTTGAGAACCTTTCAGACAATATTCCCTTGATCTCCCTATTTACAAGTCTGGCAACACACACTCCTCAGGCTTCCATTCAACCTCTGAAAAATGTAGCACTGTCTTTTTTATATACCTGTCACAACTGAGTAGTTTGGACTGCTTAAAGAATCACCATCAAAGGTATTAGCAAACATGATTTAACAGCAATTTATAGAAAGCGCGACTTTACAAAGTTCGATGGCAAGGTTCACTATATTACTTGATACATGGGTGAAGTGTACAAAGAAAAATCAAGTTAGAATCAAACTAGAATGTTTTATATAGAGACTGAAAACATAAAAAGGTAAGGAAGAAATGTACAAACTACAATTAAGTTAAAATTGATTTTTAATGATTTGTACAAAGATGAGGGGTACAGAAAGGTAGGGGAGACCCTCCCATTGAGTCAGGAGGTTCAGAGAAGACCCCCTTGCTTTCTAAACTCCTGTTGGAGCTTAGGTGTGGCTGGATCTGCTCCTAGTCCCAGACTTGGGCAAAGGTTTATGTCTAAGGGATCATGTGTGTAGCAGCAGTTTGAAGTTCATTTACAGTTTGAGGCAAATGACAATATTTAGTAACGCTTAATCACTGATTAATTTAACATTTACAAAGCGATTCAACAGAATATACCTAGGTGAATTCACACGTGTGCAGACAGATACAAGGAGATATGTATCTGCACCACCACAATACCATATGATAATGAAAGCTATTTAATCATGCAAGTTGGTCTGTGAAATCCTAAGGTCCTTCTGCCTTCTGCCACAGACAGCTGGAGATTGATCACTAGTGAAATCCTAGATCTTTGTCATCTCCTATCTTCTCAGATGCAAATCATATGAGTACGAAAACTGACACTTCAAGCCAAAAAGAAAAATTACACATATATCTCCTTAGTGTTTTTAACTACCAGACTTCCAGGCTACCAGGCTTTCCATTTAACACCAGAGTATAAGGTCATTAGTGATGAAAAACACTTTGTAAATTAAATTCCACTGCATAGATTTACTTAAAATACAAGAGATTCATTGAAAACAGGTGATTTGCACCTGACTGAAATCTACCAACTAGCAGGTAACTTAAACAACGAAGAAAGTTTACTGCAACTCAGCAGGACTTTCTTCATTTATGTTTACAGGAGTGCTTTAGTTTTACAGCAATCTTCACAATGTTCTAGCAAATAGTTCTAGTAATATTCCATAAAAAAAAGAAAGCTTCAGAAGCATACAGCTTCTCAATAAAACTTCACTTTTAAATTCCTTCTAATTGCCCATTTTGGGGAAAAAGTTCTCGGGACCACAGAATTTCAGATTAGTGAGGATTAACAATGATGCACCATACTAAACAGAAAGCAAATCTAATTACTAACTTCAACTAACACAAAACTAATAACTAACTTCAATTCCCACTATTTGCTTTGTAGGTTCTAAGCATTCGATATATCTCAGATGTTTCTCTCCATATCCTCCCACTCCCTCTGTCACATTATGTCTCTTGAAAACTGCAAGGCTAAGGGAAAAAAGAGGCAATGTGAGAAAACTATATATAAATGTTTAATCATTACTGATGAATCTGCTGTTCAGCTTTTTTGAAACATACTGATGAGAGAATGATGATCATTTTATTCTAACAAATTTTAAGCCAACCCATCATCTGAATTGCTCATTCACCTCTTTTGACAGATAAGTGATGAGTTCTATGTCAGAAGTGAAATCCCTCTCTTAAGCTTCTTCAAATCAACAGGAAGACTGCAAATTCAGCCTTCAATGTTCTCATATACATTGCTCTGTTCAGCATTTTCTCTTTAGCTACTATTGTTATTATTAAATAGTTATACAAGATTTCTTATCATGAGACCAGTCTTTTATCTCTTCCATTAAGGCTGCTGCTGAACACTTCAGCACACTATATGCTCTGGCATGCCTACAGTTTCACCACTATTTCAAGGCAAAATATATCATAATGCATTACAGAATTATGCAAGGCTTCTTATTATAGACCCTACTTATCAACTTATCAATAAATTAAGAATTTTTCAAAAAATCCCACATGGATTACTGAGGTTCAGAAGCTTTACATGAAATCAGACACAAGCTGTTGTGTTCACCCAGAGTAAGCTGGACATGGATTGGCTTTTACTAGACTGCTAGCTTGGAATATTCTTTCTTTCCAGAAATTTTCTACCACATGGAATTCCTGCCTTCTCAGGGAAATAAAACAGACGTGCCGCACCTGTCACAGAAAAAGTAGCATAAGGTACCCTTTTAGGTGATTCTGTCCTGCAGCCTCCACACAAAGCTTTTTGAGAAACAGACACAGCACAGCCTTTTATTTTTCTAAAACAAGTGTCATTTGCCAGCCCAAATTCATGCTTTCCTTCAGACACTTCAGCTGTTGAAAATTCCTATAATACTAGCAAGCTTCACACATCCTACCTGGTGTAGTTAAGCATTTGTTCCTTCAAAAATGACCTTTTCCCATTTATTTAGTCTTTGTCTACTGGTTGTGGGGAAGATCAATTCATCTTTAAAGTATGTGGTCAGCCATGCATGGAAAGCAATAGTCCTGCCTAACTACAACAGCTTAAGCCATGAAGCGTGAGGTCCTTCTGCCTTTCTTTTTAGTATGTATAACTACAAATGCTAACACAAGTCATAAAATTAATCAACCTTTTTTAACACTTGTTGTATTGTATTCCTCTTCCACAATTACTTTCCAAAAGCAATAAACAAGTGATACAGCACATATGTGACAGTACAATGGCTGCCCTTAGAATTTGTGTTTACTGTTATCATCACTGCATTTAGCACAGGATACAGTGGCTAACTTAATTTGCCTCCCCTCTTCCAAGACCACTGCTTCAAATAAATTCATTTAAACAGGCATTATAATAAAATATACCATTTTTTCTGCATTTTTTTCTGCTGAAAGACTAGTACAAAACAAAAATCAAGACAGAATTACTGTTTAAACATGCATCTCGGCTAGAATGTTATCTTCCTTCATTGAAACACTGTGCTGGATCTTTGCTGGAAGACTGTATTCTCACTTTTTTCCTCCACATCAGCAATAAGTTTGTTCAAGTAATAATCTGTATGACTTTGCTAATGGCATCCTCTCTGAAGGGATACTCTGAATGCATTCTTTCATTACATCTAGCACTACTCAAGGTATTTTGTTGTTATCATGATGACTGTTCTCCTGGTGAAACTTGGGAGGAAAAGGTGCTTGAAGGTTCAGACAACAATACACTGTTATTTCTATAACAGATAAAAATTAAGGAACACAGAAAAACATATCACTGTTTAGAATTATAATATTATTATGCCAGAGGCAGAAAAAAGACACAGAATAACTTTAATACCGATACTGGTGCCTTAATGTTAAAATCACATTCTTAGTAGTACAACAAGGCCTAACAAACTGTACTGCAGCACTAACAAAGTCTCCCTAACAATGGTATCTATACAGAGGGTTTTTAAATCAATATTAAGAGTTAGAGCTTAATGCCCTATACTAAGAGACTTTTTTTTTTTTTTTTTAACCCAAAACTTCCATCTATCAGATTTTGGGAGTGTAATTTTTAGGTTGTTCATAGTCTCTTCTAGAAAGCGGCTAATGGAAAACATACTCATAATCGGCTAAACCTCTTAGTTATATACAGTTATAGAAAATGGGTTTAGAGTCCTTGAAAAACATTTCATAGTTTGAAGGAAAGATTATTTAAAAAGCATTACCTGTAGCTGGCAGTTGGAGGGGAATACACCTATCTTTTTGGACAGTGTCCTCAGGTAAGGAAACGAGTTTTTTGGCAAGCACTGTCGAAATTGGTTGTACTAACAGTGTTGTGAGGTTCAGTCGATTTTGTCTGTAGCTTCCCTCTTAAACAACAGAAAGAAAACAGCAATTTAGTAAATGAGAATTAGAAGATTTCTCTTCTGCATAAACCAAACAAAAAAAGCAAATGTCTACAATATGGCTTAAAAGAACCAATTTAGATAAGCAGCCATTATTTTGTACTAACCTTACTGGAGAGAGAGGAGGAAAAAAAAAAAAAAAAGCCTTCAAGAACATGTGCCACAAAAATACATGTACATATTATATTATCTGGGGAATAGTTCCACAAGAAAAAAACCCTGTCAAATAGTCCAAGCAGACATTAGATTGTATGTGACCTAAACACGACAAATGAAGTTGCTGTGTAGTTAAAGGAATCGCTGAAGAATAGGATTACTGATCAGCAATAACTTACAAATTCAAGTAAGCCTTACAGGAAAGAGTGGACATTTAAACAGTCTGAAATCATGCGTAAGTATCCATCTGCACTAAATGACGCTACTACTGATAAGGCTGTTCGTTTTGCTAGAGATGCCAAAATGTTTAAATTCTACAGAAGTTGTGCTTAGCACTTAGCACTAAAACTGTTTAAGGGGTGAGCTATCACACAAACAAGGTTTTGTGAGAACTTTGACGAGAAACACACCACAGAGGGTGCATGTTGATGATATACTGGCAACTTGATGAGACGTGCTTCCCTGCATATACCAAAAAGCCTGAAAATTCGTATATATATACCTTCCTCTTTTAAAGAATATAATCTGATTATCTCATTGACTCAAAGTTAGTTCAATGCAGCTAAACTGACTACAATTTATTTTATAAATGCAGGTGTGTTTCTGTGATGGAAGGCTGAAGGCTCACCTGAAGGAGGTCTGGAATAAGAGCGTACTAAACAGACACATCAAGTGGAAGAAGGTACAGATCAGAAAGCGTCAGAATATTTCACTTACAGCTTTAAGAGCTTAAGAAGCCACAGCACAAACCTCACAGTATCAGCAGATTCTATCAGCATATTTTAAAATCTCCCTTTAACTGAAAAAATGTGTTTCCATACACCCGACTGTCCAACACAAGCATCGGAAGGTTTCTGATGAGATGAGATATTTTGGGAGACCAACTGACAGAACTGGAAAAAAAAGGCAAACTCTGGAAATGCTCTGAAGCACTTCAGGACAAAATGCTCATCTGTTTTTCTCAACTATTTCAGCTGGCCTAATAAAGGCATCATCTCTTCCTGTGGAAAGCAAGAATAGTCTTGCAAACGAAAAGCCCAGCACGGAAAAGGAGGGGAGGTTCACAGCATAGAGCAGAAAACAGCTCTAGAACAACCTGCAAAAAAATCTAAAAGCCTTCCAATATACCTGCCCATACTGAATCATTTCCAAACTTCCAACTAGAGATTCAGAATACAAGGCCTCTCTCCGAGACCTCCACGAAACAAATACCACGCTTTCTGATGACATGGAGTTCTTCACAAACAGAAGGCATCCTTTACATCCTGTGTGACTATGGTCACAGAGGGAAGACGCTAGCAGAAATCAGCAGCACATATTCTAATAAATGTCTACAAAATTACTATCAGGAGCACTATTACTGAACCACAATATAGAAAAATCCACACACATCCTGCTCTTTTTTAATTTATTTTTGTGCTAGAAGCTTCTGAGACTTCTTACAGTGTGCCCTTAATCATAATGCAAAAATCAACCAAGGCTATAAGATTTAATTATGGAAAAAAAAAAAGTGTTGTTCAGCTTTAATACACAGTGGAAATGTTACTTGTGTTCACTTTGAAAGATTCAGGCAAATTTTTAAGTGGAAAGGTGAAATTGGTTCAAATTTAGAAAAAGTTTTGTCTTATTGAAGTTGGGCAGGGTTGAAAAGTCTCTCAAAGTTGTTACTTCAGAAAATTGATGGCAAAATCAGTTTGCACAAGCTTTGGGAGTCTGTTTCTGGAATCAAAAAGAACCATAAAATATCCATCAGAGATGTGTAAGTGAGACATTATTTTCTGTCTGCTGTTTGTCAATCTACAGACTGTATTACAGGAAAAATGAAGCTCAAAACGTTGCAGATGAAAAGCTTCTCTCCTTTCTCCATTTACCCATAACTTGAGCTTCACACCTGAATAAACTGTGAAAAATACACTTTCGAGAACAACCTAGAGGAGAAAACCTTCCATGTTTAAAAATTGATCATTTCACAATATAAGATGGAGTTTGAAGTATGGGACAAAACAAAACAAAACAGAAAAGATTTAAAAGATAGAAAGGGAGTTTTAAGTTATCTGGAAGAAGAACTTTCTAATAGGAGGAATTCATAAAGACTTGACTAAGCAGGTGGTAAAGTCTCTACAACTGAAATATTTTTAAATCTTTTTAAATCTTTTTCCAATGTATTGAAAGAACTTTGTGAGATTCTAGCTTGCTCTTTCCCTGCTGCATGCCAAACTCCTTGGAGCACAACAAATGCTTTGAGAATAATTTAAATTTAAGATTTTGCTTGTAATGAAATTTAGTTTTATAGCACGAAAATCTTCCAAGAAACAGAATTCCTTCCTCTGTGCAAGTCTACCAATCTAACTGTGCCAGGCCCCAAACCACTATTAATTTAAGAAAGACTCTGGAGAACATACTGGAATGCAAGAAGAAAAAACATCCTAATGAATTAAGACAATTTTAGGAGCACAAAAAGAGGCAATCTTTAGAAAGTTTCTGCATAGAAAGTAAGGACTACCTTTCTACTTTTGCAGTGAATGTGTTTTGTGTTTTCTTTTTCAATGCAAGCACAAACCTTGAGCATCAGTTTCCATACTCCTCAGTCTGGGATACACACTTGTAACCTAGAGTTTCATAGCATTCTACCACTAACTTACTGGTAATTGGTAACATATTCTGAGACTTCTGAAAAGTTTTTACTGGGAAAATTTAACAGTATTACTTGTGTACCACATGCTACTCAATTCTGGGTTAAAGTACAATATTACCATCATTTCAATGACTTGTCAAGGCTGAAAAATCATAGGACATAAAAGTTAGTCACAATGTCATACTTCTCTAGTCAAAAGAATATTGCTTCACCCACAGCTGCTTCAGTATTATGCAATTAGGATTTTTTTTATCTTTGTCTAAAAAGTTTGTGCTATAGAATCAACTTTCTGTTCATTTTTATTTAAATTCCAGATTCAGAGAAAGATTGGACAGAATACTGTATTTCATTGTTATATGTTTATTAAAGTCACCCGCGGCTGGGATCTGATAAAACAAAAAATTAATAAATAAAACTGTCTAAAAAATTTACTGATAAAATTCAGTAAAATAATTCCTTCTATGACCTGAAATATTGTCCCCTCAAAATATGGAAAAAAGTATAGTCTGACTGAACACTGAACTGTAACTGTACATACCCACATCTTTGACTTTCTGCTGCATTAATAATAGAGCAGTATTAGTTTTGAAATATCTGAAGTGAATGGCTCATTAATTTTTCACCTTAAGCTTAATAGAAATTTGACAAACAGTTTTATGCTGAGAATAGACACTCCAAACAGAACTTCACAGCACACGATGAGAATAAATTAGAGCATAAGAGACAGAATAAAATGCGTTTGGTTAAGTAAAATGGTTCTGTCATTCAATTGCCTAAAGTGAAGAATCAGTTCAATGCATTTCTGTGAAAGAGGTATTCTTCCATTTACACATTCCCAGCATTTCTTCTGCACTGCCCTTTGTCAACACTGGATCTTGTACTAACCATGACAAAACCAAAGATGTAAAACCTGACACATCACAGACATTTACATTATTTGCACTTTGAACTTGCATACAGCTTCCCCCCAACTTTGCTGATACATCCAACAGCTGTTAGGCTTCCACTGCTTCTCATAAAGCTAGTCATTATAATTTCTTTACACTTCCCTGCAAAATCAGTTTATCTGTGGTTTTCCCCACTTAATCTAACCACATGCCCAGACTGAACGGGACTGTGCAGTGCCTACCACAGCGAGACTCCACCAGCCGACTGGTGGCTCTAGATACTAAAACCACATCCCTACTGTTAGTCATAATTCTGCTATGCAGCAGCTATTTTGTTCCATCTTCAGCTATAGCTGCTTAAAATACTGTCCCTAAGCAGCATTTTTAAGACAGACATGACTCTTGCTACTCAAAAAGCAGCCTTCAATTAAGCCTTCGCACTATCAATTAATACCGCTAGACAAGGCTTGCACTGTCACATTGGTGCACTATACATCAAGATCTGAGGGGTTTTGTGTTGCTGCTGGTTTTGCACATTGCTCTTCCAATGAATAATTCCACAAAGTAACACCTTTTCCTAAGACAAATCTTATTGACTTCATATAATACTTTTCAATGGCACAATTAGCATGGGTCTAGTCATACTTTGCAGGATTTAGTTCAAGCAGACTCTCAGAATACAGACGCCGTCTAACCTCTGATATAAAATGTACCCATCTGCTACACCTCCCAAAGTCACTGACTTTTTTTTTTTCTTCCATATTTCTCTCTTTAAACATCGGAAGAAAAATAAACTGATTCCGGCTGTCACTTCTTCCTGTAAATGGATACAGTGAGAATGCTGATCCAGAAAAAACTGATGCTGTTCTCCAAGCACTTATGACCAGGAAATTCAGGAAAAGCCCTACATCTGCTCAGTGTTTGGAGTTTGAAAGTCAGATACATGTTTTTCTGCATATGAAGTCAAATGGAGAGGTCTTCCTCCATCTCTCTAAAGTACAGAAATTGGTGCTAATTGCCCTATGGAGCTTAAAATGGAACTCAGAATGGATTTTACTAATGGGAAGGAGAAGACCATAGCCTCAGGCTTAGAGAATCTTGAGAGGTATAAAAATATTGTCAAGGATAAGAAAAATAACTTGTACAGAAAAATGTTACTCAAGAGAAGAGCAGAACCTGCAGCAGATGCCCATGGAGTAGAAGTGGTAACATGCAGTTCCCTGCTATGTCTTTATTCGGTTCTCTATGAATTATCCACTAGAATTACAGTGTGGAACATGCATCGGTTTTGAAGGACTTTGCTTCACTAGCCACTGATGGCAATATGGAGGAAGACAAAAATATTTGCTTCTCTTTTGTAAAAGAACTTTGAAATTCTGCAACCAGGCGTTTTAACAGCAGCCCCAACTAAGGACTTCCAAAGCAACTTTACAGGCAGCGAGGCAGGAGATGATGAACTGTTCTGCCAGTTACAACAGCATTGCGGCACCTTGTGTTTCAGGGTGCATGATTCACAAATGGACAAGGGATGCTTAGAACTATGTACGGATTTGAGATATGGGTGAGAAAAATGGTCGTGCCTATAAAAGATTTATGCATATTTACAGAAAATACAGAACTTAAAGGCAGTGAGGATCACCTAGAAGGAAAATAAGTTACTGAGAGAGTACTCAGAAAGTATCTGAAAAACATTTTCAAATTTTTCTTTGCTTTGGTGATGGATAAAGAGACTTCTTTAAAAACACTTTTAAAAAAATCCCACATTCTCATGATGTCTAGAGTTAATGAAAAGCATTTAGAAGGAAAAACAAAGGTATCACACCACCTGTGATAAAATCCCAAGAGTTAAAAAGATCATACATTCCTTGATACATACAAAAATACATAACACTATAGAGATATTGTTTTGCTTTACAAAGTATATTTGCTGTATTCTCTTTACATCACATTTTATCAATGGAGTGGATGCAAATCTGGGTACATATTACCCAAGACTGTATCTTTAAACAGTTTTCTGTTATCCTTAAAGATATGTCCTGGTTTCAGCTGGGATAGAGTTAATTGTCTTCCTAGTAGCTGGTATGGTGCTGTGTTTTCAGTTCAGTATGCGAAGAATGTTGATAACACCCTGATGTTTTCAGTTGTTGCTCAGTAGTGTTTAGTCAGAAATCAAGGACTTTTTCAGCTTCTCAAGCCCAGCCGGTGAGAAAGCTGGAGGGGCACAAGAAGCTGGCACAGGACA
>JAVJGG010000085.1:35865487-35892231 GCA_035590195.1 Aviceda cuculoides
TCCAGCCAATCGTCCCCCAAGGGGTACTGGTACGTAGGCTTATTCCTCCCCTGTACAGGATGCTGCCTTTCCCTTTGCTGAACTTCACGAGATTCCGGCAGCCCATTCCTCCAGGTTATTGAGGTCCCTCTGAATGGCAGCACAGTGATCTGGTGTGCTGAGCTGCATGCGGAACAGCAACTGTAAAGTCTCAAATGGGTGCGTTGCCTCTTCTGAATTTGAGATAAACCAAGCAAGAAGTGGTTTGGAATGTTTGCTAACCAGTGATGGCAGACCCTAACTCCATGCACAGCAAACGGAATAGGTAGAAATAGGGATACACTGGTAATTGTATAATCTGGACAACTGATCCCTCAGCTATCAGGGACACAGCTGTCTGAATCAACTGTCTCCCTAAGACGGTGCAAAGCATTGCAGTCAAAAGCTCTTATTTTATCCATCTGAAGTACCAATACTATTTCTAACTCATAACTTAGGCCTCACACATAAGAGCTGGATTTAAAAAAACACTCTGTATCTAAAAACATAACATTTGGGGAATTCGAGATAGCCAGGGAGCCAGATATAAACTAGTGCTGGTTTGTTGGTTTTTATTGTGGCAAAACAATTCATTGGTAAGTATTAGTGCCCAGATAATAGTCTCCTATTATGCTGTAATAAGCATCCCTGATGTGCTATAACCTTGTTACAACTTTTTTTTTGGCATTACAGGATAATTCAAGAAAACAGTTTAAAAACAAGAAAGCCTCTAACATTCTGTCTGAAAATGATACAAAATTAATGTGGTTTTTCTGTTTTAGCAGGGTTAATTGTAACAACAAAACAATAAGGAAGTTGCAGTGTTAATTTTACTAGTATGATCTTAATGTCAAAAAATTTCTAATAATGCATGTGTATTAATTCAAAGTATATTAATGCCATTTAACATTGGTTTAGTGGAGCATGCCATTGGAAATGCAGTGACGCTCATTTTCAAGTTAAATTCTTACTATATGCATCAAAGACATACAAGCAGTTGAAAAAAACCCATCTCTATCTGGTTGCACCTTGCTCTAAAGAGCTTGGTTCCAAATTAAAAGAACTATACTTAAATACAGAGGAGAAGAATCAGTGTTTTTAAAAAGCCAGATTGCAATGGAAATTTTCCAAGTTCTGATTTCATCTTTAATTTATTAATTTTTCACCTGCAAGATTAGATATAGTACATATATTTGGTCACGTACCAGTAATCGTTTGATTACAATTACTGAAGGAAAAAAACCATCCTGGCAAGTGAAACTCAAATGACAGTTTTATAGAATGAAGATATAGGTGTTCTCAAGATCCTTAATTAATCCTGTTTATAGCACAGAGTAGAGAAAGAGCTATGCTCTGAAAATCCTAAAATTCTGAATCTATGGAAAACCTTATAACATGCATTGGTTCACTTCTTGGATTACAGAACAGAGACATATAAACCATAATCTATTTGCAGCACTCCTCAGAGATATAAACACTGGTATTTAATTTACTTAATAACTTGCTTATGTATTTGCAATGTTTTATTATGTTCATGCTGACTACTGTAACTGCTGTATTCAGCTTCAGAAGGCTATTACAAACACCCACGAGAACTGGATTTTATTTTGTGCACAAGAGCACACCGTATGTGAATATTCATTCAATGCTCTGAATAGAGTCCTTGGCCCTAAATGATTCCTGAACCACCTCTTGCAAGAAGCTTTGTGTCCTCACTGAGATAATGTACACGCTGAGCTTGTGGTACCGGAGATGGGCAGGCAAAATAAAACATTTTGTTGAAATAACAGAGTTGAGAAGCTAGTTAATGTTTAGGCTAAACACCCTGAAATTCAAGGACAATTTGAGGTAGGAAGATCAGAAGCAAAGAAAATTTGAAACAAAAAAGAAAATGAGGCAATACTTAAAAAAAAATTTTCTTGTTAAAGAGGAGTAGAATAGCAGCATCGTTTCAGAATATTATATTTAAGGTCATGTTTTAAATTGTAAGTCAGTGATGAACACAAATTCCTACATAATTTTTTGAAAAATGCTACTTAGGATTGTTTTTCAGAGTAAATACTTAAGAACAACAGTTCCGCAAATATAATGGAGATTATAGCTATTAAATAATTAATATTAAATAGCTATTAAAATTCTGCAGAAAATAAGACTATTATAATCTGAATTATTACTTAAAACTAATTTAAATGGAAAGTTTTCCTTTCAATCACCCAATGTTCTGAAATTTATTTCAAATGCCAGAAATAATTTGATGTTTGCCTTGTCTGAATTACAGTAAGTCCTTATTGATTAATATTACATTTTTCTATAAAATAAATTTCCTCCTCGATTCAAAGGAGCCTTCACAGGTATAAAACAATGTGCACCCAAATCTCCCACACCATGCTACTTCCAGTTACAGCTTATATTTCCACAGCTGTAAATCACTGTATTGTATTTTTGCTCTGTAGAAAAAAGTTGTTTTGAAATGAACTATTTTTCCCCCAACAGTTACCATGCAGTCACTACTTTCTTGTTCTTGGGGTGCTGGATTTTTTTTCTGTTGTTGGGTTGCTTTGTGTTGTTGTTTATGTTGTTGTTTTTGTTTTGTTTGGGTTTTTTTTGGGGGGTGGGGGGTGGGGTTTTTTTTACATTTTTGGCTAGTTTATATTCACATATAAACTAATGTATTCACCAGCAGTAACCTGTTAGTGGAGTTTTGTGATCTCAGGTTCTTAAAAAGAGAACAATCTGAAAAAGACCAAACACTAACAGAATAAAACAAGTTTGAAAGAAAAAAGAAAAACATAGTGCTAGAACAATAAAAAAGGAACATGAAAAACAATAGAAACTTTACAGAACAAAACTAAAATATTGAAAAACAGATACCTGTCCATGATTTAAAGAAAAGGCCATGATTTAAAAAAAAAAAATCATATTCTTCTAATAGCCCCTCAAACCTCCAGGAGAATTAACATGATAATGCACATACAACTATCATTACAAATTCTTCCCTGCTCCACAGTTAACTGTTTAAAATGAGCTGGCAATATTTTTAGTAATTTTTTTAAACATTAAAATCGGTGATCTTCAAAAACAATTTCTAAAAGTTCTTTATAGTTAAAACATATTTTAAATTCTTTATTGGATATTTTAAAATTAAATATTTTTGCTGCTTTGATGCAAAATGAAACTACTAAATTGGTGAGCCCAAAAGTTATCCATCTCAGTTGCTTTGATTTTGAAAGGCATCGGTGTAACTGTATTATCCTAAGGTAGCTTTTAGTGGCCCATTTTACCAGCAGAATCTCAATGTATAACTATATTATCCCCTTTATTCCTCCCTTCTAAATAATCAGTATGGCATACCATACGAGTCATAGAGTGGTCTAGGCACATCAGTGTCTCCACCCCCAAAACCTGATACTGATACCAGCTACTGAAATACATTAGTTAGCAGATACATTTGTTCACCTGATTAAATATAATGATGAAGCCTCCATTATCTTTTCTTCAAAGGATTTCAAAACTCTTTTTAGTTTAGCTTTCATTGTGTTCTAAAATTTTCTGCCAATACATGTGGTATTCTGTTGAAATACTACATTTCAGAAGCAAAATATAAGCAGAGAAGGTCCATACATTTTTTCCCCATTGTCTTAGGCAGCCTTAAAGCATTGTTTATAATTAACATACACAAGCTATCCTTAATAATTTTCAGTCCTTCTCCTTTTAAAAGAAATAAAAAGACAAGACACTCTACAGCTCCCTCAAAGAACATACTCTTCCTAGCTCATTTCTTACTGCAAGATTAGAAGTACACTACAGCACTGAACTGTCTTTGTTCCTTTCCGCAGTGTTAAACGTGGAGAGCTCGCCCTAGTCATGGGCAAATCAGGAAATCCATTCTTCTTTTTTTCCTATTTTTACAGCGAAGAACATAGGTTAGAAGAATCCCCAAAGAGCAGTGGAGGAGAAGAAATCAATACATAACTAGTTTCATTTTGACTGTTACCCTGAAGTTTAATGAATTTTAAATGATACCTAGCAGCACATAGAATATATACAGACTGACAGAAATGCCTATGCAAATCTTGCTCTTCGTCGCATTTGCACTTCAACTAAACCACTGAACACAAGGCAACTCTCCTCTTTTTCTTCTTATAAGAAGAGTGGTACCAGAAGAGAATATAATAATACACTACAGAAGATATTCCAGATTCGCCACTCTCCTGTAAGTACTAGCAAAGAGCTTGCAGCAAGTAAATTGTTTTCACAAGCTGAAACTGCAATGGACCAGACTGTCTTTAAAACCACGCAGGCCCATGGAAGAAACATTAATCAAGCTATCGGCAAAAACTGTACCAAGAAGAGGAGCTGTTTATGCTACAGGTCAGTATCAAGCACAACATTCCTTATTTCATTTTTTCATCAGCGTTACAGATATTTCCAATGGTGGTATCTTGAAAACTTCATAAATGTGGGTGGTGCTAATAAACATTCTCCCTTTCCATGGCTTACTGTTAAAATTTATTCTCCTGTGATACCTCCAAGGACTACCCCTGTCTCTGAAGATGGGACCTCAAGGTTTCAAAGATCCACAGCATCCACATCTATCAAGAAGACTCTTAAAATGCCTGAAGTGAGATATACAGAAACACACATGAATTCTAAAAGTACTTGGGACTCAGAACTCGTGCATGTCTGGATCTTACAGGAAAATCTCCTCACACAGGCTTCTGGTTTAATAACTAAGACAGTGTGATGGCACAGCTATCTAATTAAGACTTTATTACGGCCTACAAATGCATGCATGTGCGCGCACACCCCCACACGCAAACCCCATGCCACATGAACCAGAGCTGCCATTGACAGTGACTACTCCAGAAGTAGAAGCAGCATAGTCATGTTTCTGGAGAGCATAGTCTGGGCAAATAAATCTTACCTATAAGTAGAGTTAACAAGCCGTGACGTGCTGTTGTACTAACACGAGCTTCACCCAGGATTTTTTCAATGGGAAAGACACAGCATTACTCTCCCACGTTACTTAATCATCACTGTGAAGTTCATTCAGCACTTACACCAAAATATGTTTGATAATCCAACACTCAATGTTGCCTCTATTCTGATTCTACTACTTTACTGTCACAATTCAGTTCCATGTATTTTTTGCCTGAAGTTACACAAAGTTGCACAAAACTGGTAAGCTATCACCACAATTTTACAGCAGATAATGGATGCTCTTGACTCCATCATATTGATAGGCAAAAGCACAAACAAATATACAGAAATATGGTTCACTGAAAGAAATGAAGACATACAAATAAAAAGAACACATGGACTATTATAACATCATGGGTTAAAGCAGTTATTTTCATAAAAGGAATGTGTCACAAGTAATCATCACTTCCATGTTATTTCATTTCCTTCTCAGTACTGGTAGAAATAAATAGATGCCACATTTTTAAATTCCATTGGCACTGTTCCATTACAGTGACACTTGATGTATTATGTGATTGCCTCTACAATATGTAACATCATTTTTTATTGTCACAGGTACTGTATTTCATGCAAGTGTGCAAACTAGCATTTGCAGTTTTACAATAAACTATTTCCTGCCAATAATGTTGTAACAAAGTTGCAACTTGTGCCTCAAGTACCTGTTTTCTGCTCAGAAAAACTATCTATAGCCACTCAAAGATCAAAAATTATTTTCCCATGTACTTGCTGCAGAGCGTACATTTCATTCTCAAACATGGTATGCTGTTTGAGAGCACTTAAGTCAGTGAGACAGAACTGACTGAACAGTTCAGTTGTCCATCACTGTTCACTGTAAGGCCAAAATTCAAGTATTCCTTAACATGATTTCAGGTTACCGATTCATAATTTCATTTTACTGCCTGCAGTTCAACTGCAGTAAAAAAGTTTAATATTAAAGTAATAACAGATCAGAGCGCAAAAATATTACTTTAGTCTGAAGAGAGAGCTGATCTTTTTTATTGTGCTTTTACTTCATGTGTGGCTTTTACACAAACATCAGTACTATGATTATGTGGAAAAGATATTAAATGCTGTGAAAGAAGCAAAAAATTACTACGTGAAAAAGCACAAGCTATTACTTTTGTTACAATTCTATTTTAACTAAATTTAGATTTTATTCAATTTTGGTTTAATCTGGTTAAGCAATTTTAAGTCCTGTTAACCTCTAAAAATGAACTGAAAATGTAGCTCAGGACTAAGCATGGAGAGGGCATATGAAAGATGTTCCATTACTTTCTTGACAGTCGCAGTCATCTCACTCATCAGCGCTGAGTACACAGTCACAAAGCTAGCTGCTGAGAAGATGCTAAATATATTTTAGTTAAGTGGATGTATATATGAAAGACTGTGCATTCTGCTTGCACTGATTTGATAGAAAACATAGAAATGAAGGAAATACATCCTTTTTAAAAAATCTGACCCCTTGATTCAGTTCTCACAAAAAGCCAGTCTTACTTATGAGTGGCAGTTGAAAAAGTGGCACTGACTCTTGAGAAGTGTTAAAGGGCTAAGAGAAAACATAGGAAAAGCAAATCTGAAACAATCAGTCACCCACATTATTTAATATATTAATATGAATTTGCTACAGGCTAGTATTTATCTTCCTTACATAATTCTCTTGTATATATAATTAGATAGTACAGGACCTGTATTGATGAAACTTCAAGTATCTATAAACCTATATAACTTAATTACAAAATTAGATTTTGAGTCATGTATGCAAACTTGCTTAAATAATAATCTGCCCATCAGAGCTGATTGAGCAGAATAAGGTATTGCCTTAGATTAATTGGGCTAATTATACTTCCTTTAAAATCTGTTCAATAATTTTCTGTCTCCTACCATAAGTAAATATTTCCAGTTTTGTTCATTAACTTCTAGCTTAAAGTCCCCAAGAAAAAAAGCCAGAAACAAATCTATTTAAAAGCTAATGAAAAATGGTGTATTTTTCTACCACTGGTTGGAAGTGTACTCATGATGTGGTGGTTCCCTATATTCTGAATAGCGAAATTTAAAATGAAACAATTTTCTTCTGTTCCTAGAAAGGCTTTGTCAACACAATACAAACCTCTACAACCAACCACAAATACGAACTCAATTACTACTATTTTTTTCTATCCTTAACCTAACTTGAAGTCCTTCATATTGATGTGCTCTTTGGACTCTGCATGTAATTGTATTTTTCAAGCTGTAACTAAAAATGTGTTTTCGTAAGAATACATATCTCGTGTCCAGGGTTGATATTATAAAGTCATTCCATTTAGATCAAAAGCTCCTTAAAATCATAATTGAACTGTTTCTCACAGGTTTTGGAAAAAATGATTTTTTAAAGAAGTATTGGCCACATTCAGTGTGCGTGGAATTTGCTTTAGGTACCTTGGTACCCAAAAGTCTGTGTTTTTCATGAAGCATTTCCAAGGGGACTTCATCAGGCCAAAGAAGGAAATGAACCTGTGTCTGTCACACTCTTATTCAAACTCTATGCTCAGGGCAGCCCCTGAAAGACATGACTGATGTGAAAGAAATCCTGCATGGAAAGGACAAAGTCTATGCTGAATCCTTCCTAACCCATTTCTTAACCATAAACACACTGAGATACACATATGGTACCTTTTGCACAAGCTGTTGCAAACCTGTATTTTCCCTACAGGAGAAACTAATTTTATCATGGTCAGATAACGTGACACTTTGAACAATGGCCAACTACCTGAACTAGAGCTGGCAGCCTACAGCTGGAAATTTCCTCAGATCAGAAAAGTAAATAGAGTAGATAGTCCAGTGAATAATCAAGAGACTGAAATAATTCAGACTAATTTCTGAAACTGTGAATGCCTCTTCAGAGCAAGTTTTACAAATATAAACCCCTCATTAGCTTTAGTGTACCTCCATAAATTTCTACACCAAGGGTACTATTATCTGTGGTGCTTCCTGTCTATATACAATTTAAAAAGAATAATGAATTGTATCAGAGGTTTGCTTCGGGTTGACAGATGCAGCCATTTTATATGGAAGAACTGCAATTAATAACCTGAAGGTATTTGTTTAAAATGCAAAATAATAGAACAACTCATTCAGATGCGCTGCAGAAGCACTGAAGATAATCAAGACCTATTGCATTTTTAACATACACACTAAAATTAATTATGAGCTTGATGGCACAATTATTTGGCTTGGATTATGTACAAAGTCAGTCATGCAATTACAATTGCATTGTTCCGCCGTAGAATTTTGCAAAAATATTTCTGATAAAACAGTGTACACGTATCTTGAAATGGCAAGAGGAAATTAAACTACAACTACAGTATGGATTAGTTGTTGTGACATTAGTGTTCTTCAAATCACTCTGGCAATTCTTTAAAAATGTAGATTTTAAAAAAAAGGATAATACACAATATTATGTTAAGAGTTGAGTCACACTTTGGCATTGCGAAAGGTAAAGACATTTCTTCTGGGACAAGCACTTGACATTACACAAGTTCTGAGAAGTTTCTTATTTTATCAACCTATGATTTGACAACTCTAGTTACCTCAACTTAGTAATTATTGGTAACTCAGTATAGAAGTCAAAGTTTAGTCAAACTCTAAAGCAATATGATTACAATAAAATTTCTTACAGCTACCAACAATTATCTGTGTGTGCTAACAGTAAAGCTATGCCAACTTGCATTGGAATACCACTTTACTTGACCTACACATAATTATGCCAGTGACTTAAAGAACATAAAGTGATAACAGAAAAAAATGTAACTGCAAACTTTTCAATTTTCCTCAAAATACATGGGAGATTGAATTCAGTAAAGCAACCTTGCAAATCCACAATTCAACAACAAGCATATGTATCTACTTACTGCTCTGCTCAGGTTCATTATTAAAAACTTTAAGAAACATGCAGGATTCAGACTAAAAATCCAGAAAAATGCTTAATATGGTAAAATGACTACATATTTCTCTGTTTGGGATTAATTCAGCAGTTGTGAAATTAATAGCAACCCTCAGCAAGTGCTTTCATGCAGACTCGGACTTTAACCTCTGATTGTTTTCAGATCTTATGACAAAGGGGTATAATATTCATTTCACTGCTCATTACTTACTATTGCTAATTATACACTATTATTACTATCAAGAACTTTAAGATCTTTCAAAGGAAAACAGAACAAAATGTTAACAAACTATATTAAAAAATCCTGTACATTTAAGTGTTTACACACAGTAAGATATGTTTCACCACAAGGGTTCTGAAAATCTTTTGCAGTTTTGAGTAGACATATCCAGGACAAGACAGGAATTCTGGTACCCATCAATCCAGCACTTCTAGCTTGTAAAGTGAAACAGCACATTCTAACTTCTAAAGTAACCAAACCAACAAAAATTCAGTGGTCATCGAACCACACGGTATGCATTAAAATATATACCAAACATGATCAAAAGAGAATAGAAAGGCTGACACCAATATAATTTAAAATGCAGGGGAAATCACATTGGCCAAGGATACCTTCTCTGAAAAGTGGTAAAGAAGGAGATTTACATACATTAGACAAAAATGTCTTCACTAATGGTCAAATATATGTGTATTAACATAAAATCTTAATCGCAAATCACAGTATGGGCATTTGTAGTACCTGACAACTGGAATGTCCCTGGCAAAAAAAAAAAAAAAAAAAAAAAAAAAAAAGAAGTCATATATATTCTACAGCAATCTTAACCTTATTCTTGATAATGAAATAGGGAAAAAAACACCCAAAAGCCCCAAAACCCCACAATACCAAACTCTCTCCTCCAGAAACCAACCTCTTTTGTTAAATTACTTATCTGCAGAATGATCCATAAAAAGGCCAACACAATATATTTAATCACAATGACTATTTTAAGTAAATAGTACTTCAAAAAGAATGTCAAGAAGCTATCTATGGATCAGTGTCATCAGAAGGCAAAGCTGGAAGCTTAAGCTTAACCCAATTCATGTGCGTTCTGTTCCTGCTATGGCTATATGACAAAGCTATGTAAGTGAAAAGAGAATCCCAAATGACTTCTGGCAATGTTTTCATCAATACTCCAGCAACTAGGGAGCACAGACATCAACAAAACTCTGCATTTAGAATCTAATACTAAGGATTAGGATGCAGCTCACCTATATTCATTTGTAAAGTTCTGTAAGTTGTCTGTAACTATGCTTCAGGACACTCAGATAAAGAAATCGGGTACACCAGGTAAACTGTCACTTTTAGTGAATAAGGATTAGAAATGCACTGTGGAAAGAGAGACTTTCGTATTCCTTGGATCTGTAGCTAGAACCTGTATTAACATAAATGGATTGTCACACTCTACATTTATATGAATGAGTTCTTAAGTAAAATCCAGAGTTGAGTGAAGCTTAGTTATTTGACAGACTGGCTAATAGAAAACATACTGACAATGGACACTTTTCTACATATTCATGCCTTTTCCAGTTCAAAGTCTAATCTAAAAGCTCTCTTAAATGCAATTTATTCAAGCAAAGAGGGTGGAAATTGTTGTCAAAGCTTTTTCAATGGTAAACATCCGTAGAAACGGAATTCAAGATTTCAAAAGTGGTGCAGGTTTCAATTCTTTTCACTTCAAAGACAGATCACCCAGACCTACCTTAAATTATCTAATAGTCGTCTTCCTCTTTTTTCAGTTCTGAATGTTTTCAGTTCAGAAGGAACTTTTCTTTAAATAAATCAATATAAGTGATCTCCCTTTATTACTATGTAACCTCCCTGTAATACCTAAGGTTTCTTACACATCACTTAAGAAATGCTTTCTTAAGCTGCCTCCTAGTAACGTTTCTTTCCCCGTTCCTCCCTTTCATAGTGGGAGGCTGTCAAGCCCTCAGAGTTTCAATCCAAAGTCTCTCAATAATCCATAGTCCCTTGCTTACTTCAGAAGGACTCAATGGCACATAAATTTAAAGGGTAACTATTACCGAGCATCTGACGCCAAACATAAACATTCTGTTGTGCATTAAGATAGTTAACTTTTCTTTTCCAGGTACTACTGTACAATGTTGTGTTTCAAGAGCTATATAATCTGAGTGTATGTTCACAGTCACAGGATCAGATAATTTACTAGTATAAACTACCACATTTTTACTGCAGTCAATTTACACCTGCTTATGACTGACTGAACAAATAGTCATATTAACATTCTCAGGTCAAGATTCTGAAAATGCAACTGGAAGTATAGTGTTTAGCCTGAAGTATTTTGAGGAATGCTCATTTTCAAAAAGCATTTTAACCTTCAATGAAATAAGGACTTAAAAAAACAATTTCTGAAAATGATGCTGAATCGTTAATATTATTTCAAAACCTTTAGTTAAGTATCTGTATGTGGTGCTCAGTGTGTAGGTAATTACTCTGAGGTTGACGTACAGACATGGACTTCACTATACTTTCAAAATAATTAACTCCAGAGAACTATAATACAATGATAAGTACTCTTGGTACTTCCAAAGACCAACTTCTCAGGTGGTTTTCAAAGGGCAGGTTAACTGAGTAAAGTTGGATTTGTTAAATTACTTTGCAATACTGTGCATAGTGGTGTATTGGTATTATCTACACTAAGTATATGTGGTTTTTTAAAGCAGGATTTCAAGCAATCAAGTGCTAATCTGCAATACTAAAATGCTATCTCCTGCATTATTTGCACTCGTTAATAGGATGAAATACAACAAATTTGCTGTGTTCTTTCTATTTTTCCAATGTAATGTTACTGAAACATACAGGACTTGGAGAAAATAGAATTTAGTTACATACATCATCATTTTGTGTTCCATGTTTCTTAAAGATCTTCACGGGACAATGTGTTCTAAAGTTCAAGCACTCAGAAGATGCTGAAGTATCTATTCTGCACTTAATTATTAATTACTAGAAAATCTGCTGATATTGAAACTATTTTTTTCTTCCTAAGAGAAATTAAATAATGTTTCTCAGGTACCAAAATTATTACATACTAATATCCTCACTGCTCCTTTCGTGGTCAAGAGCTGTAATACTTTTTTCACAAATAGGCAGAGTTATTTAATGAATCGTGTACAGATAACAAACAGTTGCAATGGCTAAATGGGAACATGGCAAGGTCCCGTATTCAAATACATCCCAAAATGACCCAACAATGTTAAACTCTACAGCTGTCCTTCCTAGAGCAAGGGATTGAGTTTATCCTGCACCAGCATAGCACCACCACCAGCTGTAATATAACCCTAACTTGGCAATGGTACTCCTGGTTACATGTCCCTCAAAAGGCAGAGGTGATGCCCTTTGCTCCATTACCTTAGTTCATCATTTCAGAATAAAAACCATACAATCTACTAAAAAACAACTGACAGGTATTTTCTGCATTTAATAAATCAATCAGAAGTACAAAACACAAGTTACCTGGAGCTTAATAAAAGAATTACTGCTCTTGCAGTAAAAAAAAAAAAAAAACAAAAAACATTACATTATATAAAAATTATATTTTCATGCAAAATAAATATATGTATTTGGAAAACACTTCACCTCTAGAATGGCATTAACTGTCTCTTCGAAACAGAATTGATACTTATTGAGTGTAAAAGCAAATGTAGATTAAAGTAGCATGGGAAAACTTGCTAGTTCTACAGAGAGTGCTCCTGTTGAGAACAGAAGATTCTCTTTCAAATAACTGTGGGGCTTAGTCTACAATAAATAACAAGTAATGGACAATAAACAGCAGAATGTCATTTGTAATGACAGACTACAGTGAGCCTTTCTTTGCTACTGTCGTCAAAACACTTACCAGAAAAAGTTTTAAACAAAAACAAGCAAGTGGTATAAGGAAGAGCACAATTCAGCTGAAATTTTGCCTGTTCGAACAGATACTACTTTAGACAGCAGGTTTGCTATTGACAAGACCAAAGGGGTTTAGCAGGTCTTGCAGATTACTATCCCTTCTTGAAGTGATATTGCAGACCTCACCAAGGAGTGGATGGATGGATAAATACAGTCTGAAATATTTTACACTACTAAAGGTGAAATTTGCATGCATCAAAAATAAGAGTCAACTACAGAAAAAAGTAGGTTTTGAGTATTAGACTAAAAAATAAAATCAGATATATTGCAACAGCTATAGTTATCAACAACTTTTTCAAATGGGAAAGAATGAGTTCCCTCTGTATTTCAGAGGGATTTTAGTAAATCTTACCAGTTAGTATGAAAATAGGAAATAATATCTAAACCAAAGGGAAGACAAGCTCTTTATGATAATAGAGAAAAAATATAAGTAGAGGTAATGACAGCAGAGAAGGATGTGTGGACATGCATTGGAAAATTGAATTAATTCCCAAACACCCAACTTCAAAACATTTTCTGAAATGCTGCTGCACCAGCTACTCAGATGTGACATTTTTTTATCTCTATTAACTTGACCTTGCAGTGACTCAGAGATGGAAAATTCTGACTGAATTCTGACCCTAAAGTCAACTGAAAACTCCTAAAAACTTTAAAATGTCCAGAACTTTAGACTGTATCTCCAGTCCTACACATCTCTCTGTTTTTATCCTATAAAAACAAATGACAGGTGTTTATTGAAATTTTTACTCTATAATCTTTGTTGACTAGAGAAATTAAAGTCCTTTTCATTTTTCATTAAATACAATGATATTACCTTTGCAAATACTGCTTATATGCAATACAGGTTTTTTTCCAGCCATAATTTGAAAGAAGGAGCATATAGTCTCATGTCTATTTGGAACATAAGATTTCGCTCTTCGGTATGTATTTGGGCTATCATAAAATGCAAAACAGTTTTCCAGTGAGAACCTCAGGAATGTAACGTATCAGACAAATTAAAGGGACATCTGGTAAACACCTCACCTTAAACAATGTTTAACAGAGGGTAAGAAAATTCAGTGTATAAAATTAACATGCTCTTGCTCTAGCTTCCTGGATAGAATTTGAGAGATTTGAAGGAGTCAATGCTGTTATCGTTCAAGTGAAATAGTAATGAACATCAAAGATTACGCTGTGGAACAAAAGAACTCTGAGTTGTCAATACTATGTTTGTACAAATACATAGAAAACCACATGCCACTGACATGCTATAACATTTGTCTCAACCAATACAGGCAACCAGATAGGACTGAACCTATTTTAGGTAATTAAAAGATAAAGTACTTTGACAATAAAGAGATACATTTGATCGCTGCCTAGATGCTTCCTAACACGTATAACTTGAAGTTTGTCTAATTATGCATGTATTTCAAATAACGTATGTAATGGTGTTGACATATTGATATTGTAAAGAACTCTGTTGAGTAATCTGCACAGTGTACAATAGAGACATACTATTTTGACCTCAATAAGAAAAAAAATAAACACCAAAATGGCATTCTTAGTTTTCAAAGCAAAATTTTCTTCATAAACAATGACTGCCAGATGGCAAAGGGTTAAAATTGATACAATAGTATTTTTAAGCTTCTAAGAATATATAATAAGCTACTAAGAACTAAAGAGAGAGAGAGAGGTATGTTATTTAAAAGTGTTACCCTGTTCTTACAGTAAGAATACATTTAGCAATCAATGCAAAACAAAGCAAGTACTTAATCCTTGCGGGTGTGAATAACCAGCCCGATGCTATACCACTGAAGTGCATAGCAGGCTAGGATTTCTGTACCTGTGTCCTGGTTTTGGCTGGGACAGAGTCAGTTTTCTTTCTAGTAGCTAGTATGGTGTTATGTTTTGGGTTCAGTATGAGAAGAACGTTGATAACACCCTGATGTTTTCAGTTGTTGCTGAGTGGTGCTTAGACTAAGTCAAGGATTTTTCAGCTTCTCAAGCCCAACCAGCAGGAAGGCTGGAGGGGCACAAGAAGTTGGAAGGGGACACAGCCAGGGCAGCTGACCCAAACTGGCCAACGGGGTATTCCATACCATGTGGTGTCATGCCCAGTATATAAACTGGGGTGAGTTGGTCTGGGGGGATCATTGCTCGGGAACTAACTGGGCATCGGTTGTCGAGTTCTAGAGCAATTCTATTGTTCATCACTTGTTTTGCAGTTATTCCAATTCTTTTATTAGTACTGTCATTTTATTATTGTTATTATTATCATTATTATTTTCTTGATTTCTATCCTTTTAAACGGTTCTTGCCTCATCCTGTGAGTTTTGTTCCCTCCCCAATTCTCCCCCCCAATTCTCCCCCCCATCCCAGTGGGGGTGGGGGTGGGGGAGTGAGCGAGCAGCTCTGTGGTGCTTAGTGGCTGGCTGGGGTTAAACCACGACAACCTGTTGTTCTGTTATGTTACAGTCAATTAAAAGATTCTCAGAGCACAGTTTGAGAGTGTGCAAAAAAGAAAATAGGCTTCCCAGAGGAAAATCTCAGTCAAAGTAGCACTTTTCTTCTGAAGACACTTGAAGATCTATTTATGAAGATCTGTATTTATTCCTTGTGGCCACTAAAGCCTTAATCAAAGAAATACCCAAAATTTCCAGGGATAGTTTATCACCACAGTGTTGAAAAGGAAATAATACACTGATTTCTTTTTTTAAGACCACTGTAATTGGAAAGGGAATATTTCAAATACGTACAGAAGTCTGGCAGTACATCTTTGGTTTTGGTTCATTTTGGGAGGCAATATTATATCCGTGAATTAATAGAAAGTAGTATTACTCATTATCTACTTGCTACACTGTAATGATCATAGTATTGCATAAAGCAGAAAAGTACATTATAATGAAGTTTAGATTTTTATCTTGAAGTTTGTGTAACAAAGTTTTCAATTGTTTTTCACCACTTGCCATTTAAGACTATTTCATTTTGAATACCTAGAATTATTAGGTATCCCCATAAAATGGTTATATGTATTTTCTGCAGTTACAAATATTTCAGTGTACTTTTAATGTACTAAAAGCACCTTTTGTACATGAGGTAAGGACAGTCCAATCGTATAATCTAAAACTGACCATAGCAGACTTAAGGACATGCGTACCTTGGGCACTGATAATACTACTTTCTTACATGTTATTTTAGACACTTAAAATACCTTTCTAAGGTTAGAGGAATGGACGGTAATAGATGGGAGTTAACAGCATACCAATGTCCACCATCAACAAAAAATCTGTTGACAGACTATGCAGTCATAAATGTAATTATTTAATTATTTATAAACCACGTAAGGGCAAAGCAGAAAGCTCAGAAGGGGATTTCATTTAATGGGCCAAAGTACACAATTTCAGGTTCTGACTTCAACAAAACGATCTCCCTTAAGATAACTCAGCTGTTTTCCCTGGAAAGAAAAACAACCTTTTTAGAGAACCTTAGGTATTACAATATGGGTGAAAGCCATTCCACAAGATGGAATATGAACTGGTATGTTTTATCAGTAATACTGTACAAAAAGAGTTTCAGTGAATATCTGCAAATATTTCAGGCTTACTTTAAGAACCTTTGCCAAATTGCAATTTTCCCACTAGAATTTTATTTGTATTTTATCACTTCACCTTGAAATACAGAAGTGCAAAGAATACTGTCTTTGTGACAACACACTAAGAAACCTGCTGAAAACTGCTCTTAAGTTTAAGCTTTAAGCAACATTTAATTTAAATTTTACATACAAATATTTTTAAGGAATTTATTTCAAAATATGTAATGAACTACAGTAAAAATTATATTTTAAATAACAGATTAGATTTATGGATTTGTCATTTTAGGACCTTTAAAATATATACTTGAAAAAAAAAAAAAATATATATATGCCATGCTAGTAAAAATAGCTTTTGCTCTTTGCTTTGGAAGATTAACTATGGATAAAGTAGTAGGGGAAAGCCACAAGAGATCTGCTTTTAACATTTTAGTTTATTTCTTCTGTGTAGAATGAAGGAAGCAAGTCTTTAGAGGATCTGTAAACCAGGACAAAAGAAGGAATCATTGCCCAGGATGATGAGGCAGATAAAGCAATGCACAGCCAAGGGGATAAACCAGAGGAAAATGAACTACCACAGGGCACCTCCACATTGAGGTCATAAGAAACATGCAAAGTTGGTCATGGGATAATTTAACTATTGAAACTGGCTAAATAGTAATCTAGCATTGAAAAGTGTTACCTAAAAAAATCCAAACTTTCAAATTAATTAGAGGTGAATGGAGTGTCCTCTAATTTTAAATAATTTAAATTATTCTTAGATGAACTGAAACTCAGGTACTTCCTGCCATTAACTAAAGTCACACATTTTGCAACTGATTCTGAAATTAGTTCTCCAGATTTGACATCATAAATTTAATCAAAATTATCTTAACCCTAAACTATCTTTCATCAATATCATGACTGAATTCTAAATACGTTTAAAAGCAGTTATTAATTATCAAGCTTTCCAGTATAGTAAACTAAGACAGGACTTCCAGTACTATCAGGTAATAATATCCTGTCTAATAATATTCTGAAGGTAATATCCTGAAGAACTAGTACATCTGCTAGCTCTACTGTTACATTAAAACTATGCAGAAACAAAAATATGTAAACACGTTTATGAAGGGTGTCTTTTAAAGAGCATTAATGAATATAAAAGAAGTATCCAAGTATATATAAAAACTCTGCTTTCTAAACAGAATTTGCAACTGTACCCTCACATATACACAAATAAGTTTTTATCCTGAAAGCAACTGTGCAGAATGAATCACCTACACGGAGCACATTCACAGCTCAGTTATTCAAGCACACAAAGTCTCAGCTGTAGTATTGTCCTCATTGTTAGCTCTCACGCTAAAAAATCCCGCAGATGGGTAAAACATAACAAAGGAATTGAAAAAAGACGATGTAATCTATAGCAAGCATTTAACAGTGGGAACATTAAAATTTCCTTTACCAACACAAAAATAAAAGACACTAGATGATAATTTAAAGAAAAATACTGATGGAAGCATAAGAGAAACATACAAATCACTGGCCTGATATTCTCAGCCCTAACATTTTGCCTGACACTTCTGAAACACCTGAAGCTTCCCTTCCACAGGTGCAGGCATTTCCTTCCTCTCTTCAGTCCAAGTAAGTGGCAGAGATGCCTTGTGAATTGAAGAACTTTTCTGGATAAATGCAGTCAGTCTCTGCAATTAGAACCATAACAGTCTCTATTTGAGAACAATTTACTGAATAAAGCTTAGTTTTTGCACATTACATACGCAAGATGCTGAACAGCCACCAGTCTCAATCAGATCAATGGACTGAAGAGTCATCAGCATTTTTTAGCAAGTACTCCATAACAATTAGAGCATCATTATCAATATTGGAAAGAAAATGTTGAAAGGTATTATTAGAAGCTGCAACGCATATTGCCTTCAATACACTCCTTTTAGAAGTGACTCCTCCTACAGGGTCTGCTACAGAGCTCAGTAACAAGGAAGGTGGCACCTGCAGCAGAAGTAGGCAAGTTTGCTATACACTGCCTAAATAGATCTGAGCTCTAATTACCTGTTTGTGCTTCTAGACATCTAATTGATCTCACAGTCAAATCACCAGGGGCACGAGTACTTCAAATTAGCACCCACATCCAGTCAGAGATACAATGTATGGGCACAATTACAGTTACAACAAGAAAGGTAATTCAGCTGCAAAAGTGCTCCCTCAAGCCTTAAATCATGCTGGATATTGCTTGGTAAATCCTACTAATGTAGTTCAGTAGATGTTTGAAATACACAGTCCTTTCCCTCACTGAAATTTAAGACCATAGACTCTTTCTTCTACCTTAATTAAGAGTGGATATATGAAAAACACCCATCAAGTCCTAGCTAAAGGGAAATCCATGTTTTTCATATTTGGAACAGAAACAAGCTCACATCAAGATCTAGTCCAGTACACATTAGTGCCTTAGGTCTGTATGTGGATGTTTTATAGATATTTATTTAAACAATCAGTTTCCTTTATTTCCTGTGCTTTATTCCATTCCTTTTTTTGCAGGCTAAGGATTTCAACATGAGTTTAAATTCAGCCTCACAAATGACAGTTACAACACGTGTTTGAGTTTGAGGCAATTTGTATTATAGTAATTACTAAAATATTAAACCCCTCCAGTTTTGAAACTATAAACATTTTCACTAAGCTAAAACCAGCAAACTTGTAATGATATCTGTCATGAGGACATCTTTTGGCCACCCCATTTCCCTTGGCTATTAGGTACTCAAATCCATATTGTAAGATAAATGATTGAATTATTTATCTTGTTTTAATCAGATAAAGCATTATTGTAATTTCCACCGAAAGTAAAATAAAACAACCCAAACTTCAAAGACCATGTAGAAGTCCTATCTTTGTGACTGCCTGATGCATAAGCATCACTAAGCTATACTGTTGTAATAGCCCACTCTTATTGTTTTTTATCATATTGAAACTTCCATGAAAAGTAATTGGTGTAAGAAATAGAAAACAGACCTGTTCACGAACTAATTAAAAGAAATATATAAAAAACCCTAAAATCCCCTTTAATGTAAGGAAGCAGAATGAAGAGAAGAATAAGCATGACTGAGGAATGAGTACAATTACTTTATTTTGGACTTACACTAACCACAGTTCATCTGATGCAATAACAATATGGTACAGCAGTAACAGACTGTGGTGTTGAGAAGCACAGCTTGACGATATTAAAAAAAATAAGTATCGTTATTACGAACTCTGCTAATCTCATTTTCCATGACAGGTAAGAAACAGGCAACACATTAAAATGAAAGGGATATACTTTAGCTAAAATAATGTGCATCCAGATTATCCACATATTCAAACCTGCATTACTATTAATGTAACAAAACATCTAGGGTATGGTAACGCTTAGATTTTTCTTCAGGGAGCAAGTATGAAATTCTTACCAGGACCCAAAAAACCATAAGCATTCCATTAAAATGTAATTATGCCATAAATCATTTTAATGCCTAAAAAATTCCATGGGATAGTAGACAAAAATACATATATGTATACTTGAAAATATACATGTAAGGATATAAATTTCTTTCTAAAACCTGCTTTTTTAAATTACTTATAACTCATCAAACTAGGTTTTTTTAAAGCAACATGTTCTGAACAGTGTTCATCAAGAGTTTATCTTTGTTTTGGATACTGCATTTTTCGGAAACTAATACAGGCTTTTTCTGCAGAAACTATATTTGCGTCAGAGGCCAACAATCCTGGGCATAATGCATACTCATTTCAAGTTCTAAAACAAATTACATACTATAATTTTGGTGTACTGTTGGTGTAAGTACATGTTTTCAGCAACATAAACCAAGGTTTGAAAATTCATAAATGATGAACAACTGATGTCACTCATTAAGAAAGTGGCAGTTTTAATAACATCATTTATGAAAGGCTTGGCAGAGGAAAATATATGAAAAAGACTGCAAAAGGAATAAACATTTCTGTAGGAATTATTCTGCCCATAAGGGAGAGAGCCAGGCCAGCAGACAGCTGTTAATGTTACAGAACAGCAGTTTGTCTTCATCTTGGAAAGGTGTTCTGAAGAGTTTCTAGAAAGCTGGAAGTGCCTCTGAACCACGCTTCAAGCCTATAGAATTTTTGAATGTGTTCCTAAACCACTTTTTCCACTCTGTCTTGTGAACAAGTTGTCAGACGTCACCATCAATTCCATTTTTGACAGGTACATGTTAAACCTAGCCTCAATGTGTCTTCCTCCGCATCTGACTGATCTTACCTTCAGGGAAATGCTTGGTTCATTTTGTCAAAGGACAAAGTGATTAAAAAACATGCCTTCGATTGTACATGTTTTAAAAAGTCTCCTAGTAATTAAGTTTGTGCAGCCTAATGGCCAATGAATCTAAAAGATATCTCCCTGTAAACCTACTGAAGCCACCCTAAATAGGAGATCGGGCATTTCTATCACCCACAGGAATGTTCCCAGTCTACAAAGAATTCCATCTGAACATCATCCACTACCTTGAGAAAACGTACAGGGGGTTGTTTAGCCCTAGAACACCCACCATAATTTTAGTCTTCAAACAATTCAGGTTGCAGAGGGAATCAAGTAGTTTTGTCCCACAGGACTACATAAAGCATTTCTAAAGGGCTTCCTGGGGATGAGATTATTTGTTAACAACGAGTGTTCCCTCAAAGGACTTAATAAAACAACACATTTTGATCCTGCGGGGTGAAAATCAGAGCAGTTTTTCAGTCCTCTAAACTGTCTTTGCCTCTGTCTTACTGGTATACTGAATTAAAAGTTTATGCGGAGAGTGCTTGAGATCCAGCATCAAATTCAGGACATGACATAGCCATCACGGGAGAAGATTGTGTAAAATGAACACACTAGGGCATCACAGATCATCAAAACAGACTAACTAGGTCAAATAATGGACAAGAGGCAAATAGATTAAAGATCACCTCTTTGATAGATGTTGGTATCCTAGTGATACCTCACTCGCGTCTTCTCAAAACAAGACAGTCACAGCAAGAAAGGGTTTTGAGAAATCCACTTGTCAGTCAACTTCATGTTTGTGTCCTTTTCCCCATATCCTGAATTTCTCCTACCATTCCTGTGTTACCCTAGTATTAATGTCACTCTGTACCCTTGCAGTGTTAACATGGTAAGGCTTAACTAATCTCCACTTTCATTTAAACTATTTTTCCTTCTAGACTTCAAATGTTTAAAAGTTTTAAGATACTGGAGGGAAGTAGTTTACTGGGATTAAAATTGCTAAATTATATTTGAGGACAACACTGCTGTTGTTATGTTCTTATACAGGTTTTTTCCAAAAAGTAGAAAAGGGAAAAATCAAGAGATTAAACTAGTACATCAATTTTCTTCTTCCAATGCCATAATGTCTCTACATCCATGCAGCAAATAAACTAAAAGGAGTGCAAAAGAAAAGCAGCATATTCCAATGGATGAAAAAGAATGAATCCAAGAATCAGTGTCTCTTCACTAACTTTATGGTCGGAAAGGACAAATCACTTTATCCCTGAACATTTCTCTGCACAACTCATGAAACAGGAACAGTAAAATCCCTTTCTTCTGTTCGGGAATTCCAAATTTCAATATTTGTTCTTTATACATGTGACAGCCAATAATTAAGCCTTGTTCTAACTTGTCAGAACAATTATATTATTAAAAAGTCAATAATTGTCCAGAATAGCTTTTTTTTTTGATGTAAGACACATCAATTTGCTACTCAGATTATCTCAGCCATTTAGGTTTTTTTAAAGAAACTAAGAAACAATAATTATAACAATTTAATACTTATTATACAATTTAAATACTTGCCATTGTGTTGATATTGCATTAGATGGACATGCTCAATCAGCTGAATCAGTCACTTCTTCCTTTGTGCCAATTACAAAAGGTGTCACAGAAGCTTTCCCCTATTTAATACCAGATCAAGGTCAATTTAAATGGCTACATACTACCAGCACACTCAGCATCTTGTTCTTTATCCTCAGAAAGATTGAAGTCCTTTAAACTATTGATCAAGAGTGAAGACCAAGAAATGAAATGGATGACATAGTTGATAAGAAGTCAATTCAAATAATAAAATAATTCCATAATAGTTGATTCAAAAAAAGCTGAGTTCTCATTAAAATGGAAAAACATATTATACTTCTGCAAAAATCACATTTTATTCCCACACGTCATTTTGTTGATTAATGTTTTGGGTCAGAATTTAAACGGGACAAAGGAAAAGACTATGCAGAACCTCTTCAGGCCTGATTTCTTACATTTAGCCCAGTATTTTGTTTCCCTTCCTATCATAAAGACATGTTTTCCAAAACTGTTACAGACAGCCAGCTCTTATCAGCTGGACTATTAGGGAGAACATTATAATATATACTCTGGGGCTTTCTGGCTTTGTGTCACAGTTCCCGGGTTCTTTTAGACCATCCTGTCCTAGATCACTTATATTATTATTTTTCCTTAATATCAGTGTCAACAAAAACCTGGCTGTCAGGCTGAATTTATTCTAAAATTTTCTACCTGCTCACAGAATCATAGAATAGTTCACATTGGAAAGGACCTCTGGAGGTCACCCAGTCCAACCTCCCCATCCAAAGCAGAGTCAGTTAGATCAAGTTGCTCAGGACCATGTCCAGCTGCATTTTGGATATCTTCTCTGGGCAACAATCTCTCTGGGCAATCTGTTCCAGTGTCTGCCCCCCCAAACAGTAAATATAGTATTCACAGTACTCATACATTCAACACACAATAAATCCGAAGAAAAGGCGCTAAAAAAATTAAAGCTAGGATTTTTTTTCATTTTAAGGTGAGACAAGACGTTAAAATGTCTTTTCAAAATCCGATCCACAGTGAGGTGTGCATACTATGAGACAAACCTCTTAGTAAATCACAGTACTTTTATGCAAGTTTCGGTTGCCCATTTGTGCTCTAATACAACCATGAGGGAACAGTTTTTGTAACAGCTTCTATGAATGGCAACTCCTCTCTCTGTTCAGAGGATGATGTGGTTTGTGTTTTTTTTTTCATTCTATGAAGTTGAAAGAGAAACTGAGACAAAGAAAAGTATTTTGATAAACCTAAGTCCTGTAGAAAAGAATCATAAAGAAACTGACTCGGAACAGATATTAAAATTCAAGAGTGATCTCTGCTATAATCACAGAAATTTTTAACTTAGAAATGAGTATAAATTTGCATAGCTAAAAATTACATTATTAATATTTACGTTACAATTTGTAAATTTCTTGCAGTATTTCTACATATGCTTTAGGATTTGTAAATCTATTGTAGGATTTGCAGTTCAACTCTTCATTTTACAAAGCGATTGAGAGATGTAACTGAATCCTAAATTCCTAAATCCCTAATTCCTAAATCAGGGCTTCAGAGTTCAGAATTACAGGTCCATTTTATAAATCAGAGGATAAATCCAGACTCTAGAAACACAGATGTGTTTCATCTAACAAGACAAAATTGCCAGAAACCCAAAACATAAAACTGAAGCTGTAATTTCTAGAAAATATTGTTGACCAGCTTAGGACTACTGCTCCTGCCTAAGTGTTTTAAGCATGCTTCTTTTCTATGCTTTGATACATTTTACTAACAAATTAATTATTTAAAAAGCATGAGTAATGCCTAACAGTTATGAAACCTACTTAAAATCCATGTATGTTTTCCTCATTTGCATTCTGTATTGGGATTTTTTTTTTTTTTATTAGACAGCAGTCAAGCTGCACTTCTAGGCATCCTCCAGTATCCTGAAGCTCGCAATGTAATGCTTTCACTTAAAAAATAGAATGTTAATATAAAAAACTGGTAAGAGGTTTGAAGGACCTAAGGCTTACAAACCTAATATGACTACAGAGTAAAATTAACCAAACACAGTAGTAGTCATTTGATACTTAGATTTCTGGTATCACTGAATTTCTCACCTCCCCCCCACCCCCTTTAAAAAAAAAAACAACAAACAAAACCAAAAAACAACACACCAGAAATACTTTTATGAAATTATCTATATAACGTTTATACAACTCTTCTTACATCTGAGTCACCCGATTTTAACTCAAGAAATACTCCACTCATGCTATCTTCACAAAGCCTATATTCTCTCTTTCTGGGGAACTTTTAAAACATTCCTCAAGGTAGCCCATGACAGGTGATGTATCTATTTTTTCAACAGATTAGCAGCACATAACACCACAGCCCAGAGAAAGTCGCATCTAATACAGGGATTCTGAGAGGGAGCAAAGGTAACTGATAAGAGAATTAATTCTTAGTTTTACCTTACCTCTACACTTCATTTACTACTATGAAAGGCAAAATGGATCTTATACTATGCAAAAATTACTACTGTGCAAGTTTTAACTGCTAAAGGCTTGGCAATGTGTGGTTCAGTTCTCTGAGTATGCAAAATATTGCTGAAAATCCCTTGCAGTTCTGGATTAAACTAGGCTTGGCAAAAATCACACAGTGGACTAGCTGAAAGACTGCTGGTGGTTGGAAATCAAGGAAAAAAAAAAAAACAACACCAAAAAACCCTAGGCATTTTAACACATGAGTAGGCCAGCTGTTCTAAAATTAGTCTCTTGTTATAAGCATTATACCAGAAAGGAATAGATTGTCACCACGTGTCAGCTTTAGCTGACATCTGCTATAAGAAAAAAACTTACCTCCCAAGTAGACAGCACAAGTATTTGTTCACTACATATTTGTAAAGGGTGGTCCCTGTAGCACAATATTTTAAATAAATATGCAAATCATTATATCACTGTTCTAAAAGATCTATGACTTCGACGAGGTTTTAAATAACCCAAGAGACTTCACACTTTTTTTTTTTTTTACTAACACAATAGACCCACCTGTCAACTATGTAAAATTACCATATAAGAGGTATTGGAAGTTACACACATTTTGTGCATATACTTGTCCTAATTGAAATTGAAACAGTTATCAAAGTTTCAAAGGCTTATTCAAATCATTCTCAAAGCCTAGTTTTGCACATCAAAAACATGTCAGATAACAAAAGCATCTGGCAACAAACTGATTGTTTCTCATTCTGGCATTGTACCCATCACACAGCAAATATTGACTGGCATCGCTGCATACAGGACTACTCCAAAAGCATTAAAGAAAGCAGCTTTGTAAGCTGCGACTGCCTCCTTGTTACAGAAATTCTCCCACATCTATGAAATCCTCTTTTATTGCACAGCTGGCCCTTGGCCATCTCTACCCCCAAATACTTTTTCCAGTACTATCCCTTTCCGAAAATGAAGCTCCATGCTTTCACAGAACAAACATCAGAGCATTTCAAATTGTTTTAGTAGAGGAAAGGAAAGCACAGCTTTGCATGAAAACTGATGCAGTCTCTTACAGAAAGGAATCTTGCAACTTTGTACCAGCAACAGTACCTGAATCTAATGTCCCTTAATAGAAAGGAGCCACTATGTCGAGTCATATTGAGTGTACTTAGGCACTATGTCTACGGTGGCTCATAACATCACACCTAAAGACCGTCCAGTGGTGGTTAATCAGGCAGACGAAGCTCCTCTTATCCATGGAACACCACTGGACATGATGCCCCACTTCTTCCCTGCTCCAAATGCATTTTGTAAGGACACATTTTGCCATACCTAAGAAACCTCATCTACCACTACCCTTCAGCATCCAAACTACAGTAACAAGTGCAGCTTGTGATACTGAGAAGCATGACAGAGGGAACAAATAGCATAAGAGAGCACTAGTTAGAGGAAGATGTAAATTCACCCCTCAGGGCAAGCTCTGGTGGGCTGGGAACCCCGAGTGATGAGGGAGCTCATGGGTATCACTGTGAGGCCATACAAATCTTAGAAAGTTCATGGTGATGGGAAGAAGTTTACAAGGACATGAAGAAAGCAAATATCACTCCTATCACCTTCAACAAGGAGAACCTGGAATCAGCCATATGTTAGTCCCTGGGAAGGTGATGGAGCAAATAAACTTGGAAATAATTTCCAAAAATATGAAGGACAAGAAGGTCATTGGGAGTGGTATGAATAGATTTACAAGGGGGAAATCACATTTGAGCAGCCTGATAGCCCTCTACAATGAAATGACTGACAAGTTTAAAGAAGATACAAAACCGTGAAGAGTGGCCGATAGACCAGATCACTGTGCTGCCATTCAGAGGGACCTTAATAACCTGGAGGAATGGGCTGCCGGAATCTCGTGAAGTTCAACAAAGGGAAAGGCAGCATCCTGTACAGGGGAGGAATAAGCCTACGTACCAGTACCCCTTGGGGGACGATTGGCTGGA
>JAVJGG010000085.1:35899273-35915396 GCA_035590195.1 Aviceda cuculoides
GACTTTTCAGCTTCTCAAGCCCAGCCGGTGAGAAAGCTGGAGGGGCACAAGAAGCTGGCACAGGACACGGCCAGGGCTGCTGACCCAAACTGGCCAACGGGGTATTCCGTTCCATGGAATGTCACATAAACTGGGAGGAATGGAGGCGGGGGTTATCACTGCTCGGGAACTAACTGGGTGTCAATCGGTGGGTGGTGAGCAATTGCACTGCGCATCATTCGTACATTCCAAACCTTTTGTTATTACTGTTGTCATTTTATTAGTGTTATTATCTTTATTAGTTTCTTCCTTTCTGTTCTATTAAACCATTCTTATCTCAACGCATGAGTTTTACTTCTTTTCCTGATTTTCTCCCCCATCCCACTGGGTGGGTGGAGAATGAGTGAGCAGCTGCGTGGTGCTTAGTTGCTGGATGGGGTTAAACCACGACAGTGAAAATATGTTTGTTGTGGAAGAATTACCTTCTGAACAGCAGGTTAGTTTAATGTTTTGGTAATTGAAACAAAATATTCCAAGTCGGTATTGCTGTACTTGCAAAGAGGGTGCCAATTATATTTGTAATGATGGACTTGGAGTTTTTCTTTTCAAATTAATGCACAGGCAGCAAGAGGCCCAAACAGCTAAGAGTGAAATTCTGACCTTGGTGTTCTACAGCTTCTTCAGCATTATGTAAAGAAAAACAAAATGAAAAAACATAATGCTAAAAGCTATCCCCTTCCTCCCCCAACCTCCCAAAGACCTCCCAAAATCCTGAGGACAAGCAGTTATATATTTTATCCAGCTATGTGCTACAGAAGATCTGAAAAGAGTGCATCAAATAACCCTAGGGCAAATAGTAAAAAACGTCCATAGGCCACAGAATGTAAAGTATGAAAACCTAGTTCCATTGATGCCAACGAAAAGGTTGGCTATCAGCATTCAGCAAGACCACATTTCTACTCAAAGTTCTGATCACAACACAAACGACAGGTGTATTTGAAAGGGCAGATTCAGATTTTCATACATAAATCCGAAGTGTTGATTTTGTGAACCAATTCTCACAGATGAGTCTCTAAAGCCACGTAGAACAAATGCAAATCAGACCAAGGTCTGGAACTGGCTCTATTTCCTAAGTTGCAGAACCAGCTTCAAAGCTATTCCTATTCAGGGAACCCACCGGGTTACTGAACCATTATTTTTCTTAACTATGTTAACTATATTTTAAAGGATAGATAACAAAACAAAACAAAAAAGAAAAAAAAAAGCGCCACAAAGCACGAAAATCATTCTTCAACTGAGTAATCTGTGACATCTTGGTTCACCAAAAAAAATGCTGATTCTAGGAACAGAACTATTTACTTCTGTAATCTTTTAAATAAAGTTTTACATAAATACTTTGTTCAACAATAATGACTTCTGACACCTTTCAAATCAGTTCACAGACATGTAAACAAACCGATTATTAAGAATTACTGTGAAACAAGAAAAAAGACCTAAAGAAGCATAAAAAGGCCCGAGAATAGTCATAACTTCTTTTTAATAAAACACTAAACCAGTAACTACTACAGAACATGCCGTACAACTCAAACCCACTACAGAACAAGGGAAGTACTTATAAGACACTTGTTGCCTGAAGAAAGATGACCTTTTCCTCTGGTCACTATTCCAGAAAATAGAAAATAACCAGCATGTACAGTACTCATCTGTAATTATCCTTTGCAGAGGTGTTCATGTGGGCAGTTCTGAAGATTCATGGCATTGCTTCACCTAGTCCAGGGTCTGACACTTTCAAAGAACCAAAAGGCAGATACATCTGCTGTGGCAGGATGAGATTTTATATATTCAACTCCTCATCTCTACTCAAAGCTCCTGTATCTTCCATTTTTTTTCACCTTCTCAGCTGCTGTTGAAATCAAACTATTTACTGGAAACACGTGCGATGAAAAAAGGCCCAGATAATTTGTCTGTCAGTGGCTCTTTTGTGAAGTCCAAGCTCAACTAATCTGAAGGGCCAGCTCAATTAGCAGGTTGGGTAGAAAAAAATGCCTGTATTCCCTATATAAGCAGCAGAAAAAGTGCCATAGATTTTATGATGCCCTGCACACAAGTAGCTGATCAGCTGTGTGGATTTAGGGCTCCGAGGTACAAATTGAGGCAATGGATTTCTCTGCTCAGCTCTGCTTCGAACAATTGCCTCACAGCAAAGCCATTTCACTTGACTCTGCACCATTTATCAGGACATAGCACTCAGATGGTAGATTGGATGATTGCATTTACTACTCACTTTTTAAGGGCTTGATAAAACAGAAAATTATGCTTGGGTTTCACACCTCTAAAATCTGACAAAAGCTTCAGAAGACCCCAGAAGGAAATTTTTGAGTCAGCCATCCTCCATTTTTGAATGGAAGCCACTTACTGTCTCACACAACTTAAGCCTATTATACTAAAAGGAGGAGATCTGCTATAAAACGGTCAGCCCTTTCCCTCAGGAAATAGTGATTCATAATGGGAGCTGGACTAATTTTTCAAAGGTTGCACTTAATACATATAGTGAATGTGCAATTAAACACCCGATGGAGTATATGAATATTTAGAATTATTTTCCCAAGAGAAAATTAAGAGTTCAGTGTTATTGAAGATAGCAGGACTATGTACCCAGTCAAATAGCTAAGAATTCAGTGTTTGTTTCAGCAGTAGGACTTCAGGAACTTCTCTATCAATCCAGAAGAGAAAGAAAGAATAGGAACTATAGCTGGAATACACATACACCTGCAAAATGGCAATGACTTCTCAAAACATTCAGGGAAAATTCTGTGGCATCAGAAATGCAGAAACTGGTCATTTTGGTCATTCACTTACATGTCCCGTTGTTTACTCTGCTAATAGCACATTTCTCCTTCCATTCAAACAAATCCAGGGGTTTGTAAGAGCAAAGGAAATGAGTAACAACCAAGAGTCCTTTTACTGATGCAACCAAAATGTTAATTACTTGAGAATATTGACAAGTTGCGCTAGTTATGCTTCTTTCCAGACATTGTTTGCTTTTCTCCTACCCCACCCCTTACTTATTCTTCTTACTGCTTACAAGAGCAAATTACTTTCTCCCATTTATACTGTATAAAGAAGGAATTCTCACTCTTATTTACTGCAGGGCACTTGACTAAAGGGATAAGAGAGCAAATTTTTGTCAACAATTTCATATTCATCTGGACAGATACAGACTGGATTTATAAGTGCACTGGCATTGTTTCACTTTTAGGTGGTACAGGTCGCAGTACATCATCCTTCAAATGCTGGATTAAGTACAAGGTAAATTGACATGCTCAGTTTAAATTATTCTGCGTAGTAACAGCCTTCTAGGAACTGAACAATAGAGCTCAGCGTGATTTGGTTCCAATCAGCAATACAAAACCACTCTTGACTTTTTTTTTAATCATTAACTATACATTTCTCAAGTCAGTATCATTTCTCAATTTCTTCTCCCACAGTACCTCACACGGCGGCAGGGGGGAGTATCACAATCAGTACTTTGGTTTTTTTTAAACTATGTTTTAAACTAAGTTTACCAATAAGAATTTACACTATGACTTCAGGATGAAGCATTAAGTGATAAATCTGTGCAGAGAGACTCGTTTTTTAGCTTCAGGTACGTGTACTCAATGGGCTGGGGGGTAGATTTCTTAGTTACCCCAACACAGAAGAGATTTATGATATCAAGGCAGGGTGTCTCCAAGCTTCTCTAATTAGCTATTATGGCTTGTTCCTTCTGTCCAAAGGGACAAGAAAGCACTATCATCAGTCAAAGCAGGAGCAATATAATTGACAACTATGTCTACCAATCTCTTAAATTTGATATACTTTCAGATGAAGGAATACCCATGGTCTTCCTTCAAAACAAATATAAATTTTATCAGCAATCAGTAAAAAGCAAAATAGCTTGTGCATCATTCCATGAATCACAAAATCAGGAAGAGGTAAATAGGTAACTAAGAGAGTCATTCAAAACACAGGATTGATAGCAGTGTGAAACCTCAATTACATAAACAGCTTTTTGGTACAGTCTGTTTTCAGTTAAGTTTTTTGAAGGCCTTGGTACAGAAGATTTTTACATAGGAAGTAGAGAAAGAAATTAAAAGGGAGCCACCTTTAGACAGTATTATATCTAACAGATTAAAGAAGCTGTTTGAGGAGAAGGAAGGTTAAGAACACGAGTATGCCAAATCTAATCTTTGGGGGTGGGAAGGGGTAAAGAACAGCAATAAAAGGAACTGATTTGAAGGAGGGGATCTCCTACAAACTCAGGGGAGACAAAGGCTAAGGAAAAAGGACCACAAAGCAACTAGTAGTTCCTTGAAGACAAAGTAAGAACTCGCTTATTTTGTAGGAATATAATTTGGCTAAATAAGAAACTCCGCATCAAGAAATCTGATCATTATCAATCAATCTGAACTCAGTTTATTATTCAAAAGGAACTCTCAGGATTTTGGGAATCGAGACGAGACCTTAAAAGGATGATGAATTAGAGAAAGCCTGAGAAACAGGATGCTATTCAATGGGTATTACCAAATGATCCCTTCGGATCCATATCTCCAGGCCTAGCTTGACATGCTTCTCTAACTTTTATCCATACTACCTATACCTATGGCTCAAATTTTCAGGAAGGGCTTTGGGACGGGATATATCATTAAAAATCCCATAGCACTCAGAAGGGAAATGGGTATATAAAGACTTCAGGTGCCTTGGAAAAAAATTCCATCCTACAAAAAAAAAAAACAACAAAAAACAAACCCCAGTGTAATAATGAAATGTATATAAAAAGCTGAAGTTCCCTAAAAACCATTTTGTTCATTATAGTTATATATATGTATTTATATGTGCACACTGTGTATATATATATTCATATATATACACACACATATATGTGTGTGTATATATATACAGAGGGAGGAAGGGATGGAACGAGAGAGTCCTAGTTAAATGGAGATTTAAAATGTAATTTTAACAGTTATATGTGCTAGCCATAAAAAGTACCAGAGGGAAAGAAATAAACAACGTAGACAGTAGAAAAGTGAAATTACTTTTTCCAAAGTAAACTTATTTAAAACTAATGCAGTTATTAAATAGAAGTCTTTTTGCAAATTGCCTTTATTCTGGGAATCTTTAATATTTTCTACTTAGTAAATCCTTATCCATAAGTGCCTGCCAATAACCTCTGCATAAACATGCTAGCATCCACATTTCTAAACTTTATGACAGTTAAGAAGCAACTTTATGAATATTTATCAAGGCAGTAAATTATTAAAATAAATATAGATATTTACACAGTAGAACAACATCTTCATTTAATAGATGCAGAAAAAATGTTAATATGCGAACATTTTAAAGATGAAGTGGTTTGGCCTTCAGGGCTTTTGTTACTCTATTAAAAGTTAATTTAGAACAGAAATTATGGCTTTTTCTTGAATCCCAACCCCAAAAGATTAAATCACGATCAAGACTCACAACATTTTTCAAAAAATGAATCCAGAAGGTAGATACTGTGCAGTTCTCCCTGAAAAAAAGCCTCCTCTGGCTTCTTTTCTGTGCTCACAGGGGTGACATATACTCAGAGGAGCTTTAGGGCAGAGGAGCCGGGTGCTAGTGAGGTGGTTTCATCAATCTTTCTGTCACCACGCATTTTACACTACTAGAATATGTTTCTTGTCTACACACACAGTTGCTCTTTCTCAAGAAGGTGTTTTACATCACAAAAGGATTTGCTTAATCGCTAGTAATAAATTTCATAATCTTTCCCCACATTTATAGATCCTCCTGATTCAAGGACATCAGGGAGTCTTACTCTGACCTCTTGTATGTAACTGGCTAGTCAAGTCCACCAGTGACCCCAATAACCCGAGTTCCACCAAAACACAAATATTCCTTCTAGCCAGAACATCAGGAGGCAGTCACTTTCAATCTGAAGGCTTGAAGAAACAAGTGTTCTACCTTTTTTATGGTAGTTAATTCCAGAAGCTGTGCTTCACTTGTGTTCTACATTTGTCTCGTTTCTCCTTAAGAAAGTTTTTCTTCTTCCTTAATCCAGTCCCCTTTTTATGCAGAACAATCCAGCTTTTACAAGTGTCTCGGACTAGTCACGAGATCCCTTTAGGAGCAGGCATAGGCATTTTTCCTTCTGTTAGTTATTCAGCCCTGTGAATTATTCCAGCTAAAGACACAGAGATTACTAGCAACATGGCTATGCCAAGATAACGCAGCATGTGAGTACTCCCGTACGCTTCACTGCTCAGTCCGCTGGCTCAGTTTGAGCTGCTATAGGAAGTTGTCACTCTGTGTGCTGGGAGTAGTAAATTGTAAATTCCCAAACTTTTCAGTTGCATTTGAAATTGACTCTGCCTTTGCCATACTATAACTTGCTCCAGCCCTTGAAGCATTTCTATGACTCTTTTCTCTCGCTTTTAACATTAATTTTATAATAGACTACAGTCTTGCTCCCTTCCTGATCTTAATAGTGCCATATCAATGGTAAAACCCCCTTCTAAACCTCTACTCTGCTCTGATTTATATGTACATTAATACATATCCCTTTTTTATCTATTCTTTTTATCACAGCAATGTAAAATCTACCTTTTGGGGGTTTGGGGGGTGTGTGTTGTTTTTTTGCTGTTTTTTTTTTCCCCCAGAGTTAATGCTCTTTTTGATGCTTTACCCTGCTATAAAGGTAGGGTCCGTGTTCCTTCTTTTTTATATGTATAACTTATCACCTGGCTGTAGTAACATATTCTTTATTTGAAAAGGTCCAGCTTAAGGGATCGAGATGTGTCTGCATGGCTCTGCCAGTACTCTAAGAAATGTGCCCACTGCCATAGCCGGTGCCCCTCTTGCCCTGATCAGATACTACGTTCTGTTTCAGTGGAACAGAAATACCACACTCCCGATAAAATCTGAAAATCATATTCAATTACAAAAATTACTTAAGGTCAGATTTCTACAAATCTTGTTCTCACAAAGCAGCTTAAATTTATGAACCTTACCAAATTTCATCAGAATTATTCATGTTAAGGATTCAACTGCATATTCTACCAGCACATTAACTTCAGGCTTTTCTGCATACTCAAATTCCCTGTATATTCCAATCCCAAGTTACTCCAAGCTCTCAACCCTGTCCGTTGTTATCAGTGTGTCTGAAGATATGAGATATGGCCCCAGTCTGAAAGACTGAAAGTAGAAGCTCCAAATTATTTTCAACCTTAATCTTCCCAAATATTGTACCCTACCCAATCTCCATAAAATACCAAGCTAAACCTCTGCAGCAAACATATTGTCAGTAATACCATTATTTTTCCAAATATTCAAATCTCTATCACTTGGGCTTATTTCTATTAATTATCCCCTTGTACACCAAGCAGTTTTCTACTAGCACATACTTCTTTCTGTTAACGTGATGTAAAGACTAAAGAAATGTTGTTAAGTTTTCATGGTGAGTTTTCATGCAGCAGCAGTTTATCATTTCTTTCAGGCTGTTTTCCATGGATTCAACATGGAGAGAAAGAGCAGTTCAGATTAAAAAAAAAAAAGACAAATTAAAAACACAAAGGGGAAAATAGGAAAAATGCATGAAAAGCAGCAGTTGATGATGGCAGTGAAAGAGAGGCAACAAGCATACCCATGCAAGGAAAACGCAAAGCTGAAAAATAGAGACATGATTAGAAACTCTGTTATGAAGGTGAAACTCGATGCAGGATCTATAAAAATAAGACCCAAATCCAGAGTGAGATATTTGTATAATAAAAGTAATAATAAAGAGAAATTAAAGAACATTAAAATGTGAAAAATACAAGTTAAATACAGAAATTAAAAAGAAAACCAGTAAAAAAAAAAAAAAATATATATATATAGCGCGACAGCTCTGTTATGAACTAGTGTTCTGTTTTAATGTGATGTAAAACCAAGCACGTGGAAGACAGAGATAAGGAAAATATAGGCTGAGGGAAGTATCTGCTGAAACAGAAATGTAAGACTCGGTAAGTACAGAAACACAAACATTAGGGGGAAAAAAGATACAAAAAGTGGATTCAGTATGACATATCGGGCCCGTTTAAACCAGCATGACTTGCTGTTTAAGGCAATCTTCCTCTTTCACTTCAAATATTCCTTATGAAAGAAGAATCTTTTTCTGACATCGTCCTACATATTTTCTCAGACTTTTAACAGCTTGCAATTATTTCCCACCCAAAGAGACCCAATTTAAAAAAAAAGAAAAAAAAAAGTTTACAACCTCAAAAAGAAGAAATCACAAATAAAGGGCAAACTTCTTCCCTGCCTGAGCAGAACACAAGACGTAGGTTTGGGGAGCTGTATTTTTAGCTCAGAACCCCAGCGTGCATTCAAAGTCAATCTCACGATCATACCACACTTTGGTTCATATTGTGTAACAGACTCTGAACACGCAAAATGGATTCCTTCGGAATAGCAGCTGAGCACCAGAAGTGTGGCTAATACACCCCAGCCACCAGTTAGTATTTACTGCTTGGGACCAGACTACAGCCAACGCAAAGGAAAAGTTCCTGAGATGGGCCCTGTCCTCAGCACCCAATTGCTTTGCCCTACGCCTTCAGGCCACACTACTTACTAATTTAGACACAGTGAGTGCTTAGAGGAACACAAATTAAATTTGTAAAAAGTCCATCTCATAGACACTTTAGACAGTACTATTACCGCCAACTTTGCATCTTTTATCAAATTGCTACCTTATGAGCCCCGATTGCCATTTCATTTTGTCAGTTAGTGGTGGAATGCAGTATAAGATCTATTGGTGGAAGGGATGCACAACAGCCAAGTTCCAACAATGATAACTGACCTTTCATGGGTGTAATTAGATTGCATCTAAATAATTCAAATAAACAGCTAAAGCTACTCTGTTGAAAATGGCATTTTTACTGAGACAAATATTATTCCTAAAGAAAAAGTATTCAGTGGTTATTTTCTGAACCTGTGTTGTGGTCCTGATTGTGCTTTCTACGGCCAACAGAGCAGATCCTGATTCTCTTAATTATAAGATCTAAAGTCACTGTTCTTTTATAATTGCTTTTGTGAATTGGGAATGAATTGTTTAAATATTTATTGGGCTAGTGTATTTTCTGAAAGGCAAAACAGCATTTTTGTTTACAAAATATTTGCAATAGAAGGCAGTTACTTGACATTTAGAGTTTAAATGTGGTTTATATGTTAAGTCTATTACGTCTAATGTACAAGTGGACCAGCGAGCTCCATCTCTGCGCTCTCTGCCAGCTTTGGAGTAGGAAGAGAAAGAACAGACACACACATTCCCATGTACACCCCTCCCCACACATAGCTACAACCAAAGAAGAAGGAGGGGGGAGTGGAAGAAAAACATGGTTCTCGTTCTGAACTGGTGGTAACCCATCCATAGACCAATAAATCCTCGTGATTTTACAGGAGAGACTGACCATTAATGGCAGGGGGAATAAACGCCTATCTGTGTATCTGCTCACGCATTTTACCGCAGATGTAAATGCTGTTTTCCAACTCACGGTCCCTTTCTTCCCTCTGAGGTGGTAAGGATAGCAGAAAGAACCAAGAAGGCACCTTCTCTGCAGAGCAAGGCTATATTATGTGATAATGAAATCAGGTTACGGTGTCATTTCTTAAACAAATCCATAAACTAAATAACGTGAGTCCTCCTATAGTGTACACTACTGGTTACAACCTTGCGATCTCAGTGCTTGCAGCAGCACAGCTGCAACAAAGCCCGAAGCGCTGAGCTTTAGACAAAACCTAGTGGGACTGGAAAGACCCACCGAAGCCTGACGTCAGCCGAGTGCATCCTGTGCTCTGCCTCCTTCTCCAGCAAACTCAAACTACAGCCAGCAGGCCACGTACTACACACAAGCATGCAGAAACAAAAGATTTCAGTGCGGTGTTATATGTACGTTTTTTAGCAGACACAGATCCAGCTATCCCTGATCTCGGTTGTCTTTTTTCCCCCCTCATGCTTTATTATTTCTTTTATGGATTTCTTTATTTGCCAAAAGGCTTATAGTACACCTAGAGAAAATATGGCATACTACTGGGGCACTGTAAGATATGCAGCAAAATAAATAACTGTAACACATAAAAGGCATCACAGACTGACGTGGCTAGAGTTAAGGAAGGATCTGAATGCCAGTAAATCCTGACTTACTGGGATAGAATGGGGAAGTCCTTGTTTTGGTATTTTGAAACTGAAAAAAACCCAAGGAATAATTCAGCTAAAGTGCAACAAGCATTTGACTAACCTTATAAAGCAAAGGTGATTGTCCTAGCTTCAAAAGTGCAATTTTTTTGGTCACATTTGTAATGGCTTGAATCCGGATCAAGTCTTCCACGGTCCCATACTGTATATCAACAAGTTCTGCCTGCAAAGAGAAGGCAAAGTTCAGGCTACATCTGTAAGCATGCATCATTGAGGGTGCTCCTTCCACAGAAACAAAGTTGTTTGCATAAGTACAAGCACCTGAGCAGAGTTCTGCAATTACCTTACCCCCACTTCCTAATCAGGTACACATGTAATACCAAAGAGCTTGAGAATTCAATCTGACAGATAAATTTATATCTTTGCAGTTTTCATCAGCTGTGATAAAAATCCAATTTTTTTTGGCACTGGTTATAATAAGTAGTGCTGATTCTGATATGAAGGTCCCCTCGTTAGCTACAGGAATGTATTTAAAACCATGTAATGGATACTAACTCACCTCTGTTAATCTTCTTAAAAGGAATTAGAGTCTTGTAAAGCATTTCAGAAAATGAGGGAATGATTATACTGGTCACGAAAATACACAGATAATACATACTCTACCAATACACAGTTTTATTAAGCAGTCTCATATGATTCTTGAGCAGCCTGCCTTAACTATTGTAGTATTTTCTTATAATCCATCAGTTATCCAGACACTTTACTCCGATAGCCATACGGATAACAGACTACGTCACTCTGATGCATAAACTTCTCTATTAACACACATTTTTAAATTATTTAGAGTCACTTCCAACTAAATTAAAAGCGTTTAGAGCACGAAGATCTTCAGGTCTTCAGTTAGGACTCTGCAAGAATATGTAGTAAAGGCCTAAGTTATTATTAAATGTCAAGCATTGGCAGTGATGGAAAAATAGTTCAAGATGTGTTTGTGATGGTGTGTTCCCCCTCACCCCAACCTGACCTTTATTTCCTGTAACCCTGCCCAAGTGACAACCACCAGTGGCGGTCGTAATGGATGCGTCCAGCTCAAAGTGGATTCGGGGGAGACGGAGAACCCCACAATAGCCAAGGGCTAGCTGAGCACGCAACAACCGGAATACGGCTTGTATGGAAATACAACTAAGTCAATCATCGTGCTCCATAGCTAGTGGACAGCCCCGGGCCCGCTGAGCTCTCCTGCACAGCAGCAGGCTGCACGCCAAGATCTCCCTTTGAGTAGGAGCGTCTCTCGAGGTAACTGCTCCTCGAGGCTGAGAGAATCCTTATCACGCCAGATACCCGGTAAGGGAATGGGGAATAAGCATGCTGAAACTCTGAAAATCTTAGCTAAGTGATATAAAGGACTGATTGTGCAGATAGGCATAAACCGCTGACCAAGTCTGGGATTAAGTCTGGATCCAGCTGCACCTAGACTCCTCTCTGAGAAGGAGTTCAGAATGCAAGGGGGTCTTTTCTGAATCTCATGAAAACGGGAGGGTCTCCCTGACAGTTTTGTCTGACCCTGTCCTCTATGCAGTAAATAATCAAGTGTACCTTGCCATCGAATCTCATTAAATCACTGTCGCCTTTACCACTGAACTTTAACTCACTGTTTTATATCAATAAAATATATTGTTGCTTCTTTCTTGTGAGTGAAGTGCATCATTCCATCCCCAACAGTGTTTTCAAGGATTTTTTTTTTTTATATACATATATGTATATATAAAATTTATGAATGACCAAGGGCATTTTTGTCACACATTTATAGCAATAAATTCTGGTGAAGACCAAATATGAGGATAATCAGTCTGTACATTATTATTTTAGAATGTTATGAAGCTCTCAGGACACCACCGAGGACATTCTGGAACCCCTAACATAAAACACAAATACAAGAAGACATAAGAATATCACATGAGTGTTTAAAAATTAAAATAAGTGGAGCAGTACAAGATTTCAGTTCAGTTTGGGTAACTTAAGTATGGATTCATTGCCAAAGGCAACAGTTCTGATTTTGGGCATCTCTCTACGCAAACGGTTTAAATTCTAACAACAGCTGTTTGGGATATGTATGTAGGATGTGTGAAATTTTACTAGATTGCTGAACATGGGTATTTTAGGACAATATTTACCCTTCTACAACTGTATCCGAGTATTTTATCTGAGTTTGCACCTCAACGTTTAATTCATACAAAAAGTTTGCCAAGGTCCCTGTCTTCTTAAATTTTTAAGTTAACAAGATCCTAAGTCTATAACACGTCAACAGTTGTATATAAACCAAGTATTTAGAAAGGTCAGCCAAAGTTATAAAACATTTCTGTAACAGGCAAACATCAGATTTAACACCAAGTACTGAAATGTAGGAACAGAAAATCCTGCACTTCATACAGTTTCCTCTGAAATATGTGGGGGTTTTAATGACTAAAAAACTTGATAACTCAAGTAGTGACTACACGCTGAAATCCAGTATAAGTTTTTTCCCGTGTGATCATTGTATTTGAAAAGTATGATAAAATCGAGTGAAGAAGTTTTTACACTAGCAGAAGCTATTTTATATTTTATCTAATCTGATGTGTCTGGTTATGAAGAGTTCACCCCAAATGAGGAAAGGGTATTAACCAGTGTACTTCCTCGAAGCTGACACAAATTTTACCTCATTCAGTAGATATCAGCTTTTTTTTTAATTTGTACCCGTTGACATGTCAATAGATACACTTTAGTGCAATAATTATTAGGGTCTCAAAAGTCTTGCAGCTTGAGAGGTTGTATCTAGGCTGATTTCCTTTGGACCCGATGCCTTTCCCACTCACCTTCAAGCCAACTGAAAATCAGAGTTTTCATCATTCGTATGAGAGAAACTACACTGAATTTTCCTGAGGCAAAATCAATACGCAAAGACATAACATAATGAAGTATCAAACCATTTGCTTCTGCAGTATGCCTGTGTCAAACTGAGATCCCTGCCCATCTACATTCATGCATTTCCTCTCTTCACAGCATTTTTGCTAGCTACTCCTCCAAGGTGCTATGCACCACTCTGTAAATGACAAAACTACATGTTTGCACAATTATTTATGCACTTAGTAACTGCCCTTGGATGTCCTTAGTTAATGTATGGATGCAAACTGCATCTTCAAAGAGCTGCCCACCTGTCTTTTCCAGGCAACACGAGAGCTCAACAAGAGCAGGCTGAATAAAAGGCCCTACAAAAGCAGAACTCATTTTTTAATTATGTGAGAACCAGAACTTGACTCCCTGCTGCCCTAAACACTCTGCAAACCATGTTCTTTGCTCCATATGTTAAAAGTAAGCCCCAATGCCAAAGCTATTAAACATATTCATACATTGAGAGTACATGTAAGAAGTCATTACATAATGAAGAAGCAGCTGGGTATAATATAACAAAGAGTTACATGTGCTTTCATTACACATCTCCCACACAAAGGATATGTCAAAGCTCAAAATATTACAAGTCTGCTTTTGCACTTGCCTGAAAATAAGTATGACCTATGCCTCTTGTTACTGTCCAACTTTAGGGGTACTTGCACACTTAGATTTCACTGTAACTTCAAAGTGGTTCTCTTCTCATCACAAATAATTTCACCTTTTGGGGAACCAAGGGTAAAAATATTGCACATGCCTACCAAAGTAATTTATCACATCCTGGTAACATCACATATAGCCTAGCAGCTGCAGGCTTGCACAGCTAATCTCAGTTCTAACTTTAGTTAAAATGACCAAAAAATGGAATAAAATCCTCTCTTGAGCAAAACTACAGATGGCTCCTCCCCTCCCAAATGAAGTCAGCAGCTCGCTGTAAGAGTTTAGAACGAAGTCATAACATTTTGGCAGTACAGTCCAGAAACTAATAGGTAAACATTAAATTGTAACAATAGTTTAAAAAATTATTCCTACTCCTTCCTTTCATCTACACTCCAATACTTTAGTAAAATTTGTAACAAAAAGCAAAACAAAAACAAAAACATCTCATCAAATACAGTACAGCAACACCAGCTCAGAGTAGTCAGTTTTGTTTTTATTTAATACACTGGGGCTCAACTAATTGGACTCTTTACTTTTAGCATACAATATTGAAGAAATAAACCTTTAAAATAATGTTAAAGAATCCTATTGAATCCAAAGAGTGCTACTCTCTCAGTAATCCACCGAGAAATTAACAGTCCATTTATGTGCCATGAAGTCCTGTTTTACTCACAACATTCCTAACATCTCAAAAAATGAATAAAGATTAAATTTTCTATTCTCTCTTTTTTCAAAATGCTTACAACATGACATAATCCTCATTTTACACATTTCAGATTTTAAAAAAGCAAAATACCCCACCCCTAACTACCCATATTCGATAAACTGCTTTCCTTTGGCAGGATAATTCTGTTCAAAAACAAAAGAGAACTCATCCTTTTATCAGGTGCCGAAAAAGAGCACTTGTGTACTTGGTTTAGATATGCAAGGGTAAATCCTCTTACCCTAAAACTGGGAAACTGCTAAAGAATGAGTTGTTTTATCCACTTGAATTGGGTACTTACTCTTCGAATTGTTTCATGCTATGCTGTTTGAAAGATATGACTATTTAGAAACAAATTGCAATGTGCAATATGGAGTTCAGTAGTATTCCCCCATGCATGAAATGAAGTAGGGATAGGTAATAAACCAATCATTTTTAGAAAAAGTAATTATTTTGTTAGACTTATTATTAGTTTCTAAGTCCCTAGATGATGCTCAATGAGTTGTAAATATTCTATTTTAAAAACTATGATAAAATCCCCCTAAAACATTAAAGACAAGCACTTTGAAAATGCCACAATCAAGACAGTCAATGATCTTTTCCCAATTTCTTCTACTTATCTACAAAATGAAAGAGAAGAAAACAGCGTACTTCATCCGGTCATGAACAAAAAAGAGTAAGAGAGGTCTTGGAAAGGAAAAGTATGAATAACTTCATGAAGCAGGTGGCAGCTGCAGTCTTGAAGATGCCAGATACTATTTTAAAACTTTGCTTTCTTTGGAAATGCTGAGGCAGTTAAAAAAAAAAAGATAGTTTAAATAGGTCAAAAATAATAATGGAAATATGTTTGTCATATCTCATTGTTATCATTCAGTCCACTTGAATGAGGAAAGGAATTTAATAACAGCATTATACATCTGCATCCAATACACTGGCTAAGAGACAGATTGTGGCTGATTTGCCAGGGGCACATGAGACAGGAAAAAGATTAAGGGAAAAACCCACAGAAAAAAAAACAACCAACCTCAAAGCCAGTACACCCAGGAAAAGATGTTTCTCACAACCACCAAAACGGAGATAAAGTCAGTGCAGGTAAGAAGGTAGCTCTTAAATGCATCTGCTCTAGTTATCAAGGCTGGGAATCCCAGGGTAGAAAAGCGCCACACCTAAGCAAATAATCATATTATTATTTCTTGAGAAAACACATTAAGGTCAGTACTGAGCAATCTCAAAGAAATCTTATCTGAAAGGTGTAAACTTATGCAGAAAACAAAACCAGAAGTAGCATGCAGAATGGCTGTGGTGAAAAATCTTCTCAATATTACCTGTTGTTAGTGCCATAGTTCAGTAACTTCAAATTATGAATGTATTTTATCAAACACCAATCTGTTGATTCATATTAATGAACAGCTTCTGCTTCGATTTGGAAGGTCAGGACCATAGACACCACAGCTATGAAAATAACCGATATTCAGTAGCAAAGTCAAGCTTATATTCTTGCCAGTTCTTACCCACCCACCAAAAGAGTGTCAGAAATGGATGACCTAAAAAACCTCCAAATATCAAAGAAAACTAAATATTAAATGCTATGTTGTCTTGGTTTGAAAGACAGGTGTCTGCCAAGGAAGGCAGGAGCCCCCCCTGGAATGGCAGATGCAACCCCC
>JAVJGG010000085.1:35923428-35942625 GCA_035590195.1 Aviceda cuculoides
AGTGGTCATCTTAGAAGATTATATTTCAACTTCCTATTATCACATCCTAACACAGATAGGAAACCTTCAGACTTGTTCTGGATTCTCAATGCTACTTTAATTTCAAAAATATTAAAAACACCTTACCAATGAGGAAAAAAAAGTCCTGTAGAAAAGCATTTAGTGAGCTGATATTATTATATACAGAAAAAGAATCAATTATTAAGGTTTTGACAAAATGTTGTCCAATATTGACTGTAAAAGTTATCCTGGCAGATACAGACAACTCCTAAGATAAAACACATTGCTAAGGCTTCAAGCAATAAGATTTATCACACTGCACTGGAGATTAAAACAGTCGCTCCTGACTCTTTTCAGCTGCCAGCTCTAAGTCACAAGAGACTCCACCATTATTTAGACTTTTTCTCTATTTTCAAAAATAATCAAGTGCAGTATGTCAGAAAAGTGGTTTTGCCTTTTTTTTTTTTTTTTTTAATTTTATTACAGTGATTCTCACCCATATTCTTATGGATGACTGACTGATGCCTGGGACTACCAGTGTCAAAATCTTATGACCATGCCCCCAGGTACAGGATGTATAAGCCATGGTAAGATGTAATCTGCCTCCAACTGCAGATGTTTTTGTATTACTAATGTTCTTTAAAATGTTTTAGGACTTGCTTCTCTTCCTCAAAAACAAGCTAAAAAAATGAGAACAAGCAATAGCTTAATCAATATTGCATTTTACAGTCACTCATAATTATCATAAAGCTGAGTAGCATCCAGTTCTTTATTGTTTACGCATGAAACTACATTTTTTTGAAACAATGAAGTTACATAACTAGCTTTAGGGACAAGAATTGAGTATTATATAAATACAAAAATGTTTTGTTACTGTTCTCATTATATCAGCTGTAGTTGCTTCTTATGTTGTTTTTCTCATCCTAGCAATTTTTTAAAAGCTGATAATATTTGCTTTATAGTCTCTCTGTTGGAGGAAATCTTTGCTTTTATTTTTAGCATAAGCAAGATCCCTTCAAGGAAGTTTTAAACCTTCAAAATACTGGAGAAATTTAAAAGAAAAAGATCCCTAAAACTCAAACCAAACACCTCACAGCAGAAGCAGCTTTTTACTTGGAATTCCTCCTCTGAGGAGGATATTGCCTTTGCAAACTTAAACTGAACCACAGGTATGTTGTTGGCAAGTTCATATTTACTAAGAAAATGTAAACGAAATTACAGGGAGCCGTTAAGATAGCACTACCTAAGCAAAACGGGATGCCTTGTGATCTGCCAGAAAGATTTCCGCTTGTCTTGGAGTAACTTTGTATTCAGGTTCTCACCAAACACCCTCAACAAAAAATGGGCATGAAAGACGACTAACTGGGGAGGTATCAACCCAGATACTGAACCGCAGAGGTGATTGCAACTTACGAGGCCTAAGTCATATAATAAAATAATTAAAGAGAAAAATATTCCTCAACGATCCATGCACTTGCAGAAGTTACTTCCATTTGTATTCTCTCACAGTGACTACTAACAGACAAAATTCAACTCTGGTTAAAAATTAAGTAATTCCCATTGATATCAATATAAATTTAACTTGCACTAAAACCTGAATAAAGCACCAAATCCGTTTCCCAAGTCCTCAGTGTTTGCACCCTTTAGTTTTTAGCATGTAATTGGAATATAAATAATGTTTATGGTTCAGTATTGTTCCCTCTCAAATATTGTACAGAGGCCTTACTGAAAAATGCCTTTAGCTGATTATGTGCAACGGCATGGAAGTGCTCAGTGATCTGTTCTATCTGTAGATATCAAGATGCCTCACCTCTCGCTTTCTTCCATTTAAAAACTCCTATTTACTAGTAATGACATTATTGCTAAAATGTCATTACTAATATTTCATTAGTAAAACATTAGTACGGTATTGACTTTCAATTATAAAAGAGCAAACATTTTGCAGCAGTAGCCCTTTGCATCTTTGAAACTCTGCCTTTCAATGATGCAAAAAACTTGCAGCAATATTAACTGAGCTTTTGTGCATGATGAACTACCATTATTTTTAGGGAACTGCACAATTTTATTTATGAATGGTTATGTGATATATGCCAGGAAACTGACAGGATGTTCTGCAGGACATCTCTTCAATGATTGGTTTTGTAGTCCTTGACTGCAATTTAAAATTATATAACCTTCACATTGCATTTCACAGCTTTCTATATGTAATTATAATGGAGTGCCAGCTATGCTGTAGTTAATGTTGAATGCTGTTTTCTGTTTAAAGGTCAAGTCTATTCTAAAATCCATATTCTTAGTGAGATTGTCTTGAAAATTTGCTGTGCCTACTTGGTATGCAGAGCAGTGGTCTACATTATGATTATTCGTGGAAGAGGTTTCTGAGAAACTCTTCTATAAATAAAAGATAAATAAAACTCTTCTAAAACATCTACATGTTATAAAAAACACATGATTCTTCTAATTTGTGTGTGTGTTATTCAACCTATAGCCCTAACCATCTGCAAACCAATTTCAGTTGCTAGGGATTCATTTTAGCTAGTACGGGTCTCTTCAGAGAAGAAATTTTAGAAAATGTTAATAAAGATAATAATGAACTAAATTGGCGTGCCTAAAAGAATTAAATGCACACATGTATCAAGATTCCCTCTAGCTTGATATTTTGCACCAATGTGCCATCAAAAATGACTGAAAGACTTAGGGTGAGATGCTGTGATTATTTAATCTAAATTACATGCACTCTCTGCCTTTGGAATTCAAGATGTGCAAGTGAGTATGCTGCAGAAGGCTCATTTGGAAATTTTGCCTGGGGATAAAAATAACCTGTGAAGATTTTAAAATTTTCTAAAACCAACCCGCTGACACCAATCTTAATTCAGAAATATTGTTAAGGAAATTACCACTGATTAGCTAGAGGGAAGATAAAAGATAATAAGGACGTACTAATCACATTTCCAGCACAATGAAACTGAATCAAATGAAAGCAAGCTGTTGGGTCAAGGACTTCCTGACGCATCGTCCCTCCAGAGGATCGCGTAACCTTTTGGTGCAGAGCTGGAAAATATAGAGAGCTGCAAGTAGTGCAAGGAAACAGCACTGCGGTACTGTAAAGTCCTAGCGGAGAGGGGAGGGGACTGTAGGGCACACAAGTGGGGAGCATGCCGTGAGGGGGAAAGCTTAGAGGAACGGGCGGTAGAGGAGAGGAAGACTCCCATCTTCCCACAGAGTGAAGGACCTGGGAAAGAAGGGGATGGATGGGGAGAGAAGACATCTCTGCACAGCCATAGGAAAATGAGGTATCTGATAAGTGAGCAAACCCCCCTTCCTTGTGAAAGGGGATCTGACGGCAATCCGAGTCCTGCTTCCCTTATTCCCATCTTGCCAAGATTGAAAAATGGTGGGAAGATCACTGAGTGAGCTTAACAGATGGGTTTGTACTTCTCGTATTGCTTCAGGTTGCATTAATCTCTGCGGTGGGTTCTCATTTAGCTGAGAAAATGTCACCAAAACAAATGAACCGGAGCAGGCTGATACGCTATCAACAGATGTAGAGAATCTCTTCTGCATACTGTAGATAGAGGCAAACAGTCGGCATTCTCGCTTGTCTGCTCCCTGCAGCCCCTCCAAAACTAATCAAAGATATCACTGGCTGAGTTGCGAGTATAAATGCCTAAAATCGGTACACACTTCGAACAGAGAGATGGGTAGAATCAGTCAGGGAATGTGGACGATGGCAGGGAAGTGAAGTGACATAGCAGAGGAGTCCACGCAGTCAAGAAACTGGGACAGAGAAGGGGTCAAAGTACAAATGAGACACAGTTGGGTGTTGGGACAACTGCACTGAAGACGGGCATGACTCACTTCTGTCCATGAAACCACCAAACCCCTGCCTGCATATGCATTCCCATTTAAAGAACATGACAGTACTTGCTGAGAGCGTCCATGATAAAAAGAAAAAAGAAAGGACAGAGGACCAGAAAAGGAATTTGGTGCATTTAGTAGACAGTTATTCCTGTAGAGGCACAGGAGCGTAGTGTAGCATGAGACAATGCCATATAACAAGAGGACACTAAGTATCTCTGTTTAAAATATTAAGGCAGAGTTAGGACTGCCAAAAGTTCCTTAACGCTTCCATAAGGCAAAGGGTAAATAAACTTAAGGTGAAAGGAAGGTGACGAAAAGTTCAGGTCACGCAAACATAATTTCAGAAAATCAGGGAATACAAAGCAAATACAATCTTCGTTTTGCTTTAATTAGTCTGCCCTCGAACGCTGCCCCAACAACATCTGCTAAGATTTTCTCTTTACAGTTGCTAAAGGAACAGGTTGCAGAGCAGACAAACACTGCAACACCAAAACTGAACGCTTGCTTCCTCCTGAAGTTTGCTGTACTCAGTGGGCCTGCTTTAAACCAACTGCCCAGATGACCAGAGTACCAGCCAAGACGTACCCTTACTTACACTTCACCGCACTCGGGGGTCACTGCTGTGTGTGAACAGATGGGCTACAACATGCACCTACGCTGACACTACTTACCGATGCGGTACCGAGGAGGACGCGGGATCTCTGGGGGTTCGCACACACCTCTCCTCGGCTCTCGCCGATGGCTCCCCAGCTCATCCCTCCACCGCTCCGCCGGTGACAGCACAGGCGGCCACAGCTCTCAGATCACAGCGCACCGCGAAGGCAGGGAGCAGCACCTTTGCATTCACCACAGTACACTCGCCGGGAGACCGGCTAGATACTCTTTGACAACACATTTTGCTTTAACGCATAGATTTGATGCAGTGTAATTTCCCTTTATGTATTTACTCTGTTGGCCAGAGCGGCTTTCCTGTTTTCATCAAGCAGACAAAAGGTTTAAACTCTATAAAAGGTGGATGATACTTAAGTTTTAATAAAAATATATTTTATGTATGTCATTTTTTACCTTAGACTGACCTAGCCTACAATATATTATTTACATAACTGCTGCAATATCTACTTCGAAACCGACTAGGCAGCCCTCTCCAGAACTGTAAGCTGCCCTGCCTGTCACCGTGATGGGTAAACAGTGTCACCTTTTCAGGGCCTGATGAAATATAGACAAGTAGGAAAGTGCACCATCCATCACAATGGCACTAAGTAGGTTTTTGTAGTAGATTTCAGATCACAAATGCTCACATTTTTACTCACAAATGCTGTTTAGACTCTTACCAGAAAGCACAAATTGGATGGCTCACATACAAAGGCCGTATGATGAATGGACATGACAGGTGGTCAAAGAAAATGAGTCTTGCTATTCTACAAATAACCTTGTCAACATGAAAGTAGAGCTGTAGCTCTGCTGGTAGCCAGACTGCAATAACTTAATGGTTTTATTTGCTTGAACTTCTAGCAAACCAAATATACAAATGAGATACAACGAAGCAGCAGCATCGAAGCAATATTAGCAATTCAACTTGATTATGTGACACACAATAGAAATTTTCTACTAAGGATGTGTCACATTTGAAAGAAAATTATTCGGATTATGAGTAGCTGTTACAAAAATACCTTTTCACCAGAAAACCTTCATGATTTTGCAATCACAACCCACTGCATGGTTTTCAAAATATGCGACTTGTAGTTCCACTGCAAGCGATCAAGTCACCCTCTGATGGCTGAACCCAGCAACAGCCACCACCTGCTACGTCTCATCTAGAGTTTTTCTGCTTCTGCTAGTTTAAATAGTAGAGATCACAGTGTAGCACTGAAAGTCAGGAAGGTTAGATCACTACCAACTTATCTGTAGCCTAAACAATAAGGGAAATCTCCCTTTTAGGCAAAAATCTAGATCTAAGGACACGCTGGGTGGACTTTTTGAAAAATAAAAGGAAACATCTGAAGTTTTGTGAGGATGCTAGGTATCTCAAAGAACTGACTGTAAAACTACAGAGTCATTCTTTGTGTGCGTAGTTCTCATTTCTGCAGGACTCAGAAAAAAACCTGCCCTGAAATATAACTGAAAGTGGTACATGTGTTGCTGGTAATAACATCAATGATTTTTCCCAGAACATTGGATTTCCTTTAATCCGATGACTTTGTTAGCAACACATTGATTTTCATGAAGTAAAATCTCAAAGGCCACAACTGTACTTTTATCTCATTACAGTTACACTTATTAAATTAAAATGAGAAAATAATATTACATATTGAGTTTCTAAGTGATAAATGTAAGAAGCCAAACCCATCCATCAGTACTTTTTACTTGCCCATGGAAAAGTTAAAGCGTACATCATGCAGGTTAGGACCTACACTTGCCTACTTCATTTCACCTCTTAACAACAAACTTCAAGTTAAAGTTGTTGTGGTGATAGAGCCCCAGAACAGAGGTTGTATAGAGATAATAACCGTGAGACTCAATATAGAAATTAGGTACATAAAAACAGGAGATGGAGAGAAGTCTCTCTCCCAAAGAAGAACAAGAACTCCATTCCTTCTCCTCTCTGGAATAAATCCCTTGGACTAAAAATCTTCAGTGCTTTTAAGAAAGAGAAGCTGAAGCTTGTGGACTTCAGGATGAGAAACTTAAGGATTTGACTTTCTAACATCCCTTGTATTTCCTACAGTCCAAAATTCAAAATTATATTAATAGTCCCTAAAATAGGTTAGTTAACATCATGCAACTTTGCCCACTTTGACTCATTACAAGATTTCCACAGTGCATTACATGTTATGAATAAACATTATGGGCAAACACTGTCACGAGCAAATGGAAAATACACAACAGTTGCATTTTACTGTTAGAAATTCAGTAACTGATGTGCTATAAATATTAAGATATTGATAAAGTGTGAAGGTATTTTGGAAGAGATATCCTCCGAACTCAAAGCCATTCACAATCTGTTCCTATATAGTATATTAGTGTTCTAAGTCATGAAAACAAACATCTTTTAAACAATAAAGAAACTAAAAAAACCCCACCCAGAACCCAACCCTGTATCATTGGAAAAAGGCACAATATTTTACAAAGGAGAAAGACAACAGCAATGCAGTTAGCAGTGAAATTGCAATCTTTATATTTCAGAAATAGGAAATCTCAGCTAGAAGAGTAAACAGAAATGATGACCCCTTCGTGCACCCCCAATATATTTAGAAAATAAATATAGGAAGGCAGCCAGTGAAGACAGTAAAGAGGATAAACCAAGGTAATCGAAGATCTTATTTCACTTGACAAGTAACAAATCCCAATAGGCAGGATCTTTTCACCGACAAAACTTCCTAACAAAAGCTACAGTGAGATAAAACTACAAATCGGGATTTTCAAGAGGAAACAGAGCAGATGTGTCAATTGAGTTGCCATAGAAGAAAGCATGTGAGATCCATGACCATAATTCATGAGCTCCAGGTATTAGTCCAGCACTCCCACCAGTCTCACTGCAGAACACCTCATCTTAGCCTTCCTACAGGCATCCCTCAAACTAGCAGCACTTACGCATCAACAAGGATAAAATGTAGTTCTAGACATAGCTTTCAGGTTTTTACACCCAAGCAAAAGATGCCAATTCATAAGCTCAGATACTTAAAGAAAGAAAAAAATAATATGAAGCATTGAGATTGGCCACATCATATTTTATCTAAATATGTTTATTTTAAAGCTGGGCATTTCACCATGTGTACTTTGCCAGCCAAGTTCAACAAAAGCGAATGTTTTCTAACTCTATTTCACCACAAATGACAGAGCCAAATGGTCACATTACCTCAAGAGTTCCTTTGGCAGAGTAAGCTGCATATGAGTACAGGAGGTCTTGACTATGAAGCATTTTGGTCTCTCTGTTGCATTGTTGTCCACTAGGATAAAAGCATTCACCGCTGTTTTTCAGAGTTACTGTGTTTGAAGAAGAGCCTGGTAGGTCAAGCAAAACGGAGTAATTTAGCACCTGGACATCTTCAAGGCCTTGGGAACTCCACTGACCCAGAATTTTCATTGCAATGTCTACATCATCTTCTCTAGGGAACTGTAACAAATCTCTGGAAAAAATACCCAAGTAAACACAAGTTTAGTTTATTTCCCACCAAGACACTTGTACCTTAGTATGCATCAGTCATTATATCACATTACTCATAATCATCACATTATTCATAATGTGTCATCAAACATGCAAAAAAAATTTTGCAAATAATTTCTTACCAATTATGAGACAAAAGCAACCGCTTTTGGGAAATGCAAAGAAGAAAAAAAGTTACAGGAAACATATCCAATTTAAATAAAGAATGAAGAATTCTACAGAAATTATCACAGTAATTGTTTCAAAAATTCATCTCTCTGGTGCTGATCAAGTTTCTGATATAGCATCAATTTAACCAACCATTGAATATGAAGAACACAATCTGAAGTAACATTTCTGGGACTTCAGGGAGGGCATGATGCTGAAAATTAGTTGTAATTATATGTTTGGCTTAAATTCATCAAGTAAAGCAAATTTACTAAACAGAATGGAACCGTTCCCCCAAATATTGTGCTAGCTGTCAGAAAGTTTTACTCAATTTCCTACCTGCACTGAAGGACTACCTGAGCCAGCTTGGCAAGCATATGACACGAGCCTGGAAATTATTTTGGCAGTATCTATCAGATGGGCCAGCTGAGACTTCAGATAGGTTGGTCTGGGCTTGTATCGCCGGGTTTGTAACACTGTTTAACACCTGCTACCAGATGGCCATAGGATGAAAATGGTGACGGCACTGAACGATCAACCCTCCTCCCCAGCAAATGCCAAATGATACAAGATGTAGAAAGTATTTTAAAGACAACTTTTGAGGACAAACACGCTGAAGGGACAACTAAAGACTTTCACTACTTATGTAGGCAAGTGCTTAATGTAAGCAAAGCAGGGCAGAAATAAAAAGCACTGTTATTCAAATAGAAAGCACTATCCAAATGCAGTAAAAAAGTTCATGGAATATTTGGTGAATTTTGTAAGGATTTTCTTTTGGGGTTGGTTTTTTGGTTGGTTGGTTTGGGTTTTTGGTGGGGGTTTTGGGGGTTTTTTTGGTTTGGTTGGTTTGGGTTGTTTTTGTCTGTGAAGCTCTCAGGACTGAGAAACAAGACTAAGGATCACAGAGGTATTGATTTCCAAGCATAGAGATACTGACACTGCCTGAAACTCTTGTTCACAACATTCTCTTCACAAAGAAGCCAATTATATTTAGATGCTTTAGGGTCCTTAATAGAACCTTAAAAAAACATCCTGGCTGTCTTGCACACATCAAAAGCAATGGCTGAATAATGCATAGTCTTTTTAAAACCATTATTGCAAATGATAGGTATTCAAGAATCCCACCAAGTGCTTTACAGACACCCCCGTGCCATTCAGAACCCAGCTGCAACGCCGCAGGCGGGATGCTCCCGGCTGAAGGTACCGGCACTGCTTCCATCGGGATCTGCACTAACCCCAGGGAGAACTCCACCACGGAAACCTTATGACAGAAAGCAAGCGCAAGGGCTCCCTTTTCCACCCCAACAAAACTATCTTGTGGTACACCAGACCTTTAAAAAAAGAACATTTACTGCCTAGATAACATCAAAATCTTAACAAGGCAAAAAGTGAAGTTATAACACCTATTATAGCCTAGAAATGCCTCAAAAACTGGTACGCTACATTCGAATGTCTAATGCCCATCATCATACTACATGGATGAAATAATTATTCCAACATCCAAAGGATTTAAAAACTATACAAAAATTCTGTTTAAAGAAATACACTGTATCCCAGGCTGCATTGCAACAGCAAGGTTATTCGCGTACAAAGTTCAAAATCTTTACAAGAACACTGGACTTATGTTGAAGACTTCAGAGTTCCTGTCAGGAGGAATAACTGTCTTGCAGATTTCATCTTTTTAAATTATCTAAAATAAGTCTTCAAGCAGTCTACACAAAAGAGATGAGTTAATCCAATCTGTAGTATATTACAAGTTTCCAATTTCATCTCCTGTGCCCGCTAATGTAATGACATAATCTTGGGCACTGCAGAAATACTGAAAGTTGTTTGATTAACGCAATCATTAACACAATATCTGCATTTCCCTCAGGTGATAGAAACATTAATAGAATAAATAATTGAAGAAACTTATCTTGGGCCAGTAAGGTTATGGCACATTGCATCAAGAAGTATTCAGTTTCAATAAAAGGAATTGAGCATCAAAAGAAGAAGATACAATAAGCAAATCACTCCCTTAGTAATAGAACTAAAGTTACTTTCCACTTCATAATTAAATAAGCATGTCTTTGAAACTTTTGTGACAACATATCTGATTAAGTTAAAGAAATGAGCACAGTCGCTATTTAGTCCACAATGTCTTTATAGCATGTTAAAATCAAACAGCAAATTATGAGCACACGTTATATTGCAATAAATCAGCACATATTAGACTACTGTGATAAATCTTACGAACATCATCAGCAAGTTTGTTGGGTTTTTTGTTTGTTTTTTTACAGATTTCTTACAATCACTGACTTGCACTTGTCTTTGATGTAATTCTGCTGACTGCATGGATTTAAAGTTAGAGGTAATTTAACTCATTTTTATTACATACTAGTTGGATAACAAGAATAACATGTAAAAATAGTGTTTCCTAAACCCAAACAAATTCAGAAAAGTGTAAAGTTTGGCAGTTCGTCCTAGAAAAATTCTGATGCTTCACATGCACTTCATAGTCCTTATCTACAAATTGTCCATTAACTTGCTTCTTAAAACTTCCAGGGCACTGAGGTTCATAGTAGTAAGATTTAAGCAGTGGAATAAAACAGGCCCTCAGGATGACTGTGTTTCTCACTTTTGCAACCAGCTGCACACTCAGGAGGAATCAATAGCAATGTGATTGCCAATTTTGATTTATAATACTGCCTTTAATAACGTCAGCCAAATTTTTGACTCCCTTACATTAAAAAGATACTTTATTCAGCTACTTGGTCAGGTTCAGTCAATGGGAATAACGGGTACATCTCAGTTGCTTTAAATCTGCATTATTTATTGAAGTGGAGCCACCACAGACTTAAGATTTGGACTCAAGTTAGAATCAATGTTAATAAATACAACAATAACAGTCTGAATAATCCTGTGCCTTTATCAGCTGCTCTCAAAGAGATTTCCATAAGTTACTTGCCTTTACTTTCTAATATAGATCAGATATTGAACTAATGTACATCTGAACAGGACAAATTTGTTTCACGAGTATTCCGCTCCGTCTCAAAAATGCTTGGTTCCTGAACTGAAAAACAGATGAAATTTTACTTTAAACTCAGAAAGCATACCCTACTTCACTTAAATAAGGTAAAGTTTTCCCACTTTGATATGATGACAAGATCAAGAAAATGTGTATGAAGACATATGCTTAGACTTTCTGCATACACAAGAAGTCAAAGTCATATTTTACTGCCTGATCAGCTGAATGCCCTGGCTAGCGAAGAGCAGCAGACCATGACTGTTGAAGATTCAAAGTCCTAAAGCTAGGAAAATAATTTGAAATAAGACAAAGATACATCTGTAATAAAGCCAGGCTTTCTGCAGCTTCTGCAGCTTCAAAAGACCAGTCTTTAACAGACAATTATAAAAGATAAATGAACACACGCACACACACACAAAAAAAATACAGAAATTTCATTTTCAAATTGGTAACCGTGGGGAACATGGAGCTGCAGCAGCTTAATGGAAAATCATCTGCTATAGCAGCACTTTTTTTGACACAGCTTGCTAAAGAAGAGAACAAGGTATTGCAAATAAGCCAGCTGCTCATTGCTGGAGATACGCTGGGATACTGCAGAACACCACTCAAAGGACACTGAAAAATTACAATAGGTCAATAACAATCAAAAGATGGAATAGTTCAACTGTATGACACAATTCCTTTGCAGACAATCCTATTAAATTGCTACAAACCCCCTCCAAACAAATCTAAAGCTACAGTAGGATTCTACAGATTTAATCTTAAAAATTTACAGGGACAAAATCTTCCCTTAAATATGAAGAACTTCAAGTGTGGGCATTGGGGGGCTTTTTCTTTAAATGTCTGTATTGCAATGAGAGAGGGAAATTGCCTACACTTCATGGCCTTTAAAAAACAAAAATCTGAATTCCAGTTTTGCAGTTACAAGTTTACATCATGTCCTTATTCCCCAATTTTGACTGTAAATTTTTAAGTCTTTGTTTTCTACCAGTTCATTGAAATTGTTGATAAAGCAATTACTGGAATTATAGGTAAGAACTAGGAACAAATATAATTTTGGAATTTTTATGGACCAATTTTTCAGCTGAGTAGTTGTTTTCAAATTTTGGGAGTCACAATGAATTCACCAGACAACATTTTCTGTAAAGCTACATCAGATCAAAGTGTTATCTTGCCTAATACACTGTTTCCAACAGTAGCTGGTAGCAGAGAAATCAAAAAAGAATGCAAGAAACGCATCATATGGGGTTATTATATTTAGAGGCTTCCACGCATATGTCTTTTTTCCTGCCCACAAACTTCGTCCAGGCTCAATTTTAAAAACGTTTACATATGTTCAGGATTTCAGAACTCATTTCAGTCCATTAAGAGCTGAGATGTGGCAGTTTCAGCAGTGCCGGGTGAGCGCACAGCACTTGCACAGACCAACTGCTCAGCATATGCGCAAGTATTTTTCGCAGTTGCAGATAGAGTATTTATTTGTATCCATCACATACAGTTTGTACACACAGGAAACCAAATGCATTCAGGAAATACCACCTGCCCAAGCCACATCTGCTTAAATTTTAATTACATGTTCCTGTTAGTTAGGGTGCTCAACTGGCTGGTCTCCAACCTGCCCGATCGGATTTCCCATGGTCTGAACTCACTGTCACAAATCTGCTGATTCCAAAATAAATTAAAAAAAAGTCCAAGAGAGGATAAATATTTATCGGGAGGTTGGAATATGTACGAGAAACATCCTCACGGTGCAAACAGCTGACTACATGCAGTTTAGTGCAGGATAGGATCCAGAGCCACTTGAGGCTCTTGAGGTTACGTTGCAAGGCCTCCAGCAACTGCTCCAGAGAGCAGATCCATGACACGTCCTTTGTCACATCTGCCATCACTCTCTATACATTCTGGATATTCTGGACTTATTTTTAGCACTGATACTAATTAATTTTGTGGCAGCCATGGGTCACAAGAAGTGAACAAAACTAACAGGTAAGTCTATTCAGATACACTTCCTAAATCATAAACAAACAAAATAATACCGGCCTACAGCATGAAAGCAATGGAAAGCTCTGCTTAAACATAACATATGGACACTAGATATGGGTCAGCCACTATGTGACACGATGTTGCTTCTTCTGTTTGCCTGGGTTTTGGCCAGCCAGTCTCATCACCCACAGCAGCCTCTCCATTGGAGATGGACCTCTCACGGGAGGCAGGGCTTTTCGCCTGCCCAATGCTGTCATCCAGTTCTGCCTGATAGTAAAAATTATACATGGCTCATCAGAACACAGCGATGAATGCACGGTCTGTCCTCATGATGGGAAAGCTAAAGCCCCGTTCATTCTTGGGTAACAACATATTGCTTTTGCTATCAAAGGTAGCATTTACAGATCTGCACCTGCGTATCTCTACAAATGCTACATAGTGCCTACAATATAGGTACCACGCTATTAACATAAAGCATATAGGAGTGATATACGACAGCTTTTACTTTTCACAGACACAGCAAAAATGTTATTCACGAAACCATAAAAAATACATAATCTCAGATAACAGAACACTAGCTCTAGATGTGGTTGCGCAGTTCTCTAGCAGAAAAATGCTTTTGAACTTTTTTTTTTTTATCATTATGAGCTCTATGGCTTTTGGGTATTTTTGATAAAAAGAGCCTCAAGTCATCTATTTAGAAAATTATACCACGAGCAGGCACAAAAGTACTTTTAAACAAAACTTCATAACATTTTTGTACTATGTTTAGGTCCACCTGGGTATTAGACTTTCACAGGGGTACCTGACCATATGCACCCTCTCCTCTCATAGTATAATTACATGCACAACAGCTTCAGGCCAAACCTCTCATTTTCCTGAGAAGTTCTTTGTCATGGGATTGAAGAACACCCTCAGATCTCAGCCCATGCTCGCTTCCAAGCTTAACTATTTTGTACTTTTTTTTTTTTTTTCCCCACTACAGGGCTACCAAGCATATTCCTACTACCCACCACATCAGACAGTCAAATGCCTTTGATATTTTTTAAATAAAACTAATGGGGATAGTTCAAATCTCACATGCCAACATCAGGATACAAGCCAAACTTGCATTCAAGGCAGATGGTGGAGGCATTGAAAAATGACTGGTTCTCTCACTCTCCGATTCCACAGTTTATTGGAAAACAAGCAATTCATTGTTCCTCTATACTAAATATTGCGAAGTCATAAATTGGGCATAGGTGAGCTTTCCAAAGCTTTCTAAGAGACTTGGATGTCAGTTATACTGGCATCTAGCCAGCAACCAAATCTTCCAAATGCTTCAGAACATCAGAATGCTGATATGAGTTCCACCAAGGGTCTACAAAATGATTGCCTAGAAGAGGGTAAAAACAGGGCAAGCACACACAAAATCCCTTAACTACTCTAGAAGAGTGTTTTTAAGCTTAGAAGATTTTTGAAAGAAATCTATAGCTCTGAATATCTGTGACTTCTTAGAGAGTATTCCCCTTACTTTTCAGCAATAACATGCCATTCTAAACTGAAAAAGGGCTCTTTCAGATCTATTTGTTTAATAAACAACAATTCTTCCAGTTATGCAATCTTTTATTGCGGAAACAAACACCCGTGGTGAAACCCAACGGCTTGCCTATTCTAGAATCAGAAACAACATAATAGTATTTTAAAACAGTGTTAATGTAACAGCATGCTCTACAGTTCAGCCGAAGTTCAAGAGCTCATCGCATTTTAATGGTCTATTAATGGAAAACTAATGATTACATCTTGTTATTGATGGAGAAGGAAAATTGTTGAAAACTGTTATTGAATGATGTAAGTGCAGGAACTGAAGCAGTCATACCACTTTTGAGTTAATCTAATGAGTTAAACTGTCACAACACAGAGTACGTGGCCAGATCCTCCAATAAATCATCAACTAACACTTGTAGAAATCACCTCAATGAATCCAAGGCATCCAAGTTTTGAAAGGTAAATATCTGTCAAGAAGCAAGCCATCTGCAAATATATTACATTCAAAAAAAGAAGTTCAGTACACGTTCACCATGTAGAAATTACGTGAGTCTATATCTGTTATGAATCCCTTCACTCTGATTTTCAGTAATTCCTGATACGTTAAGTCAAATTTCAGAGGCAACTGTTGGTATAAATTGCATCCCAGCACAAGGAAGGTTCTTGTTTCACTCTTCTGTGTATAGTCTTCTAAAGCAACATAGTGAATGCTCTCAGTATTTCATGAATCAGCAGCATCTGCAAGTGCCAGTCATAAAAATCCCTCATCTAACATCCAAAAAATGTTACATATGTACGCTAGCGTTTGAGTCCAGAAATTGCTGGGCAAAGAACTGAAGAGTTTAGTTAATTCAGATCCTTTGCAAGTCAGCCAAAAAGACTTCGAACATATGCAAAATATGTTATCTGGGTTGTAAATTTGATAGAAACTGTTTTGAAAACATCAGACTTTCAAAAATAAAGACCTTCTTAATACAACTTTTATTTGCAGTATGGAAAACGGATGGCACATGATCAACATTACCACAGTACTTTATGAGTTCACTGGCTTATCAACAGAGCACAAAAGTACAGTAAAATGCATTGGCTAGAGTGGAGGTAGTTTAAACGTGTTTAATTTGCAATAGACTACGAGCATGTGTAATTAGCTCAAGTTCTGCTGTCATGCAATAACTTGTTAAATTACTGCTTTTTGATCACTTACAATCATGCAGGCAAAATCTGAAAGGCAGTTGACTTTGATATTAAACCAGATGCCCAAGAAATGACAACCACAAAACTGTGGAAGTTTTTGAAAACATTTGGTATAACCAAATAACTCGAGGGCAGACAGGTAGGCAATGGCAGAGCTAGGAACAGAAACCAGATTGCCTGATTCACACTTGTGGGTTTCAGCTATCAAAGCACCTTACACTTTACTTAAAATCATCCTTAACCTTTTTTTTTTTTTAAAGCACTCGCTTCTCTGTGACATACACCTTTCTTAATTATCCAGTGTAGAGACAAGTGAGAATGTAATTTAGCATTTCTCCCCCATCATTCTGGAAACACATAAAAAGCCCAATGGTAATCACTATCCATTTTCAGAATAGTTAAAGAACCGCAGAAACCTTAATATGGAGAACAACAGCTCCAGACCCTCAAGTGGGCAATTTTTCAAAATCCCAAAGACTGTTGGTTCCAGATGGAGAAGAGGAGATACTTTTACATTTTATACTTCAGCGCAAAAGAAGACATTGCCATGATTCGTTGTTCTTTTGGTTACAAGAGGGTTTAGGTGAAAGGCTCTTCTTTTAGGAAAGAAAGCAAATATTGCTGCTTGTTAACACTGAGTGCTCAAGTCTTTAAATATTTACAACAAGCAGGACTGATCTACTCCTTCATACATTTCTTGTTTTTAATACTGTAAACTGTTTTCAACAAACTGTCTGTAAAAAAAGTTCTTTCAAAATTTATATAGAATGGAAATAGCTACAGAAGAAACTTCTTTTTTTTTTTCACTAAACAATCTCTTGTTCACAAGAGGATCTCTCAAAATGATGCCATTTTCTTTCAAAATCAGTAAGATCACCACAACTATTTTTTTCCTTGTTAACTTCCACGTTTCAGTCACAAGAGGCAGGTTTTCCTCTACGGTATACAAAATCATGCGTGTGTGTCTAACATCACAATCTAGCTCTTTGCACAATTCCATCAAAAGTACTTTAAATAACCTTGCAATATGCCTGAAGATACAACAGTGCTCTGTGTCACTTAACCCGAACTTTTATTTTGGATATACAAGGATATCCTAGCCTCTGTTTTAAATACAGCACAGGGAGTATAATTTTCTTCAAAGTTTATAGGTCTAATCGTTTACAAAGGGCTTTACTACTATTTTCTCCTAATGCAAGAAAAGAACCAGGTCGCAAGCTCCAAACGACTGTGCCCTGCATTTTCCAACAGGTTACAACGCCGAGGGCAATGCATGCTGCAGCTGAAGGAGGACGGGAAAAAGCCAATCCCCCACCTCGAAAGTGTTTGCATATAACCCTGCATTCACAGACAGAGCACTGACCCAGCAAAACTTCACAATGATATAACCTTCTTTTCTTCCCAGACCACAGGGAATATGTCAGTGTCTCAATAAAATGTGACCAGCTGCATAATCGAGTCCAAGTGGTACCTTTTACTGTCGGAGACAATTACATTTACTTACAGCAAGAGACCATTTCTGTATGTATGTGAATAGATAGCCGTGGATGTTTCACTAACACTTTTCTACACAGAAAACCTACTGATAAAAAAAAAAAAATGAAACCTTGCTTTTTATATAGAAAAATCCACTGATTAAAAAAACCAAAAAAACCCCACCAAAAACCCCAAACAAACCACTACTTCAATACTGCCCAATTGGCAGTATTTTATTCCTTTCGATTGACAATCATTAGCTTACACTATGAACCAAAAAGCAATTAGATTGAACGCTGGGTGTTATTCTGACAGCACTGGACATCTTTATTTGAACTGTATGATTTAACTTTTGAATAACATCCCAGTTCCCAAAGGACAATGAGGAATTTAGAGGGCACACTAACCCAAAATACTAGAAAAACTTCGCAATGCTTAGAACAGCTACCTATTATTTGAAAATTTAGGGTTATTTGGAATTAGATAAATCCCCATATAAATGTTTGATTTTTAAAATTAAAGAGAAGGTAAAACCTTCATTTTACCTCATGAATCTCAGGAAGTTAACCCTATATAGAGGAAAGCCTAAGACAGCCACAAGATGATGCCATGCAGCCTTTCTGTTACCAGCCTCCTTTCCTTACAAGTATATGTTAACTTACCAGTGCAATTCCAATGGGAGCTGGAGATATTTCTAGCTGATATGTCAGCTCAGATGTTTTGTGAAAATATTTAGAAGTGCAGTCAGGTGTATTAGTTAAAATGAAAACTGCGGATTAAAAGAAAAATGGGAGAAAGGATACAATACCATTTCTACGTACTTATGCAAGGGAAATGTTATCATGAACGTCATATGACACGGCTTAGTTCGGATAACCTCCATCTCACTGGCTGAACTGCATTTCGGCGGAATTTGTTTCTATCTGAAAATACTGACATCTTTGAACTGACCCTTCAGTTCTAATATACAACTGAGGAAATCAACACTGATAACAAAAACAGTGTCCCAAAGTTATTTATGCTGGGCTGCAAATCAAATTGCTTGTGGATATACAAAAAGCTCTCTTCAAAGGAGCAAGCATACAACCGTACAAAGCGAGGCTTGGGAGGAGACCACAGGAGATCATTCGGTTCAAGGCAGGCTCAGCTCACCCGACTGCCACTCCAGGCAGATATTTTCCTGCTCTGTTCCAGATACAGAAAGTCCTTGTCTGTCCTAAATAATCACCCTACGTACTGCTGTATTTGAGCACACTTTATTTTCTCCTTTCCTCCACTGATGTTGAGAACAGACCGATCTTTTTCTCTTCGCAATGGTTTTTTTTTTTTCCATGCTTAAGGATTGCTCTTCTGGCCTTCCCTCATCTGATCTTGTCTTAAGCCAAATGCCAGTCTTTTCATCTGTTTCCTCAGAGCTCCTGCTCCTGAAATCTGATTGCCCTCCCTGATCTCTTCTGACCCTCTTCCAGTATGTCCCCACCCCTCCTGAAACTGACTTCCAACGAACAGACACTGTGAATATGCCACTTGCACTGGAAATGAATGATCAGTATCCAATTATCATTTGCCTCCATCAAAGTCAATTATTACTCCTCTGCTGTCCTTTATTCCGATTTCACCTCCATACTTCTCCAGTAAGTTCATCAAGTCCTTTAGCTCCGTTGACCTCAGAGGCCTCCTCATTTCATCACTCATTTGCTGCAAGAAGGAATGATCCTGAACACATCTTTATGCACTGTATAAAACAGGTCTGATTTTCAAAGTGCTAAGAATCCACCATTAAGCCTGGCTTGGGGGGGGGGGGGGGGGGGGGGGGGGGGGGGCCGGGGGGGGGCGG
>JAVJGG010000085.1:35943946-35978667 GCA_035590195.1 Aviceda cuculoides
CCCCCCCCCCCCCCCCCCCCCCCCCCCCCCCCCCCCCAAAGACCAAACCCAAAGCAGAATCATTACATATCAATGGTAAATTTCAACAGGATTTGGAAATTCAGCAGCAGAGCCACTTTTCACTGGGTATGCACGTACAGATCATGGTCACGTTATCTACACTGCAGAAAACAAAAATATTGGCATGGTCAACCTGCACTGCTTCTTACATCTATTACGAAGACAAAGTCGGCTACTAAACTATCTACTAGCTGGAGGAATTCTGGAGGCAGATGGTCTATTTGTTACTAACATGACGTGAATACTTGTATTCTTGGTGAACTACCTACATAGATTATGCAGACACAACATTTCATCAAGTTCCTTAAAAATCTGTGACATTAACACATCTGACACATTCACTGGCACATAAAAAGGGTAAATATCAAAATGGAAAAACTAATAAGGGGTTGGAAGTCTAAATATATTTAAACAAGCTGAACCATACAGAGCAGCTTCAGATTTTTTTAATCAAGGGAGAAAGAAAAAGTAAAACCACAGCTTTAGCAATGTAGCTACAGTCCAAAATGTATAATTAGACAAAAAAGTAAAAATTGACAATTGTAACTATACCTGAAGCAATAGCCACTAAAACACACGTATCTGTAAAGTCTGTGTTTTGGGGAAACTAAAGATAAATTGAATTGAATTTTACTGGAATTCTTCAGAAAACAAATCTACCTTACTTAGTAAATATGGGAACACAGTAACAGTTTCACTGCAGTCCAACATGGATTGTGCCCATTCAACTTCTTCCTCCACCCACACCCAAATGGTTCAGATTAACAGCCCGTATTGCTGCGTATTCACTGATGCTTTCACTGCGGACAGAATTCTGCCAAAAAGAGAAAAACACGACAGCGAAAGACTCAACAAGTCATGTGCATTTATTCCTCAGGGCAATACATCTTAATAGCAAGTTACAGATTTTGCATGCATCTATTTTAATAAAATGATTTAAATTATACAAGTGCAAATCCATACATAGACATGATTTTAAAGTAGTTGTTCTGTTTAATGTGAAATCATTGGAGGCTTTTACTTCTCTCCATTTTCTGCTGGCTGAAAGCATGCCCACAAGCAGTTTCTGTAACTCCACTGCCACAAAGCAGTAACACGTCCCCTCCGCGCAAACTGCAAGCTCTCCCCCAATCCCAATTAAAACTATATCCAAGTAAGCTCCTTTTAAACCAAAATATATACACTTCAATTTAGATCAACTCCTTCAATTTCTTCCAGGGCAGAGACAGGGCAACTAGGATAGCATTTATTGAATTCTGAATTTTGGTTAGATGCTTAATCAAGTTACTTTTAATTAAAACTTCACTTTAAGTACAAGCAACAATTACTATGAGACCTGAGCAATTCAGGACATGTTAGAAGGCAAAAGGAGTAGGGAGACTACATTACTGTGAGCCTTACTGCTGAAGAAAATAATGATCCAGAAATGCATGCAGTATTGAGTGAAACAAATTGTGGATTTTATTCAATCTGATCGCCAATTAAAATAAATATCACATGTGGTTAAGCTTTGAAATTCACTTTATCCAAAATCATTGTAACACAGAACACAAGGGAAGATGCTAAGCATATTTTCACTGAAGTTAATAGTTTTGTCAACAAAATACACTATTAGCTGTGATATTTATGTAAGCAATATCTTCCAAAGTGCCTACAGGATTTAGGAAAGCAAAAAGACTTAAGCTTCTATTTTGAATTGCATGTGGGAGCATCTTTTCTATATACTGTTTTAAATAGCAAATTTCCTTAGCTAATAGCAGTAACACTATGTAAATGCAGAGTCTTGGTATACATAGAGCAAGAGCAAAAAGGCTACAGACACCCAAATATGTGCCAGTCAGTGTGAATTAAGATAAAGTCCTTAAAACCAGTTATTTTAAAGAGAAAACTCTTTGCTTTATCTTTCTCGTTGAACTCCATACTGTCAAGTCCTGCCTACACCACCTCTTTCTGAAGTTTGGCGATTTGCTTGGATTTGGAGTTGTGTGTTGGGGGGGGTGTCACCTCGTGTCACATACTTTTTTTACCATTCTTTGTTAGAGTTCTTCTACCACCTCTCCTCACCATGCTCCTCTTCCCACTACAAACTGTCCTTTGGTCACCTCAGTCTTTGATGGCTTCACATCTGCTCTCTACCACATTTCACCCCTGAACCGTCCCTTGTCAACTCCAGCCCACCATTCCACTGTAACGTCTTGCTCTGTATACTAAGCTGATAGGATCAGCAAACAAATAACATAACATATTTGAGCCTTGGGACCGAAAAATGACTGATGAGGCAAACACACCTTGAGTGGGGAAAGAAAAAATTCAACTTGACAGGGGAGCTGGACCACATACGCCTTCCCCAGCCCTTCGTCCTGCACATCACGAGAGAATAAGGAAATACTCCAGAAGTATAGCTTATAAAAATAATTTACTTGGCAATATCCAGCTGGTGAGTGGGGAGAGGAATAGCCTAGCTTGTTGGAAGTGTTTTGCCACCTTCAACTCAGGTTTTAAAATTTTACTTAAAAGTGATGTCACCTGAGATGACAGTTTGCTCTCCAGGCTCACAAAAGGCAGAAATTCTTACAAAAATGAGTGAAATATTTTTCCAACTTGATAATTAGGTTCTAAATTTTATTTGACAATATTACTTATACACTTCATGACTAATACCCCACCTCTCTTTTGGAGAAACAAAAGAGCAGCTTATTTGAGAGTTTTTTGAGGGGGGGGGGAATCATTATGAGAAGATTTTGTACAACTCTGATATCCAGAGGCAGACGTGAACATTTACAGAGTTGAGAAATGGGAAATGAGAATAATCTTGCTCTGCATTATCTTATCTCTGGCTAATATATTAGGATATGCAGTTTAACGATACATTTATATGAAGACAACAATAGCTTTGTAGCTTACTGTATAGTACGTTGCTAGGATGCATTTCTCGAATCTTCAACAAAATTACCCTCTCTAGGTATATATTTAGTATGCCTATCAACAATTGGAAAAAACGGATTAATCAAATTGCCCCTAGCCAAGAGTACTTTTTTTTTTAATGGATGCTTAACATTAGAATCCCAGATCCATATTTAGACATATAAAAACTTGAATTAAAGATGATGAGCACTGAAAATGAGGTCACATATGTATAAGTTTTATTAAAGTAGCTGGTTTAGAAGCCTATTTCCTCCTTGGTTATAAAATCTTCCTGTGGAAGACTGACAAGTCAGCAACCTTGGGTGTTTCTGCGGACAAGATGCATCACACCTTTCGGTACCCAGCCAGTTTATCCTCTTGTACCCGCTCAGGCCTCAGCCCTAAGTCTCAAGAGACATACCAAATACTCTGCCTTCAAATATGCTGCTACCTTATCAGTACTAGAAATTCACCCAATAAATTCATGCATCTCCAGCTGCAGCTGTTTCCACTAAAGGGATTTTTGTCCCAAGCCCTCCCCTACCCCTTTGCCCTCCACCTGAAAATTACTGTTTATTCAGGTCTGTTGATGGAACAAGGAACCTGCCTCAATCAAAATAGGCTGGGTTTATTTACACATTTTAAAGACTATATATTTGTTAAGCCAGCTCATCAACTAGCTAGCAAACTATTTTTCTGCAGAAAATCCTCTCTGTAGTATTAACTACAATCTTTTCACAAGCCGCCATCCCACACAAGCCCACTTCCAGCATTTCTCTAGCACCCACAGTAGGCACCGGCTATTCTGTTTCCTGAAATGAAATCACCGCATCAAAATCTTCTAGCTGAATGGGCCTGACCTTTTAAAAAGTGTGCTATTAATAAGATAAAATAAACTGCAGGACTCCAGCAACCAGGTAAAAAACTCAGTAAGTAGCCAGGAGATGACATGAAATGAGACCAAGTGGTCTCTACTTAATGAAGTAGACTATCTCCTACAACTAAAGCAGTTTTCAATAACTAACATATGCTTTTACAATACAAAGATACATCTGTGTTGGTGAATGAAGAGAAAAAAGCACAGTTAAAGACATTCGAAGGCATATTGTTTCTATCTGTTCATATTACCAGAACCATGATGCATGAGACAATGATTGTTAATATACAGGTTTCCACATGCTGCTAAATTAGGGATAAACCCCAATCCAGATTAAGTGTCAGAGGAAAATGCCTACTTTTCTTCCTATAAAAGTGCAGGTCTCTTACATAAACACGTCATTTTAAAGCAAATTTTAACAATTGCATTTTCTTCGTTCAAAAGTCAGATAGATTTCTAGAATATATATAAACCTCTAGGCATAACTGGTAAGCCATGCACACGTGTGTGCGAGAGTGAATGCGTGCATGCGTGTGCACGCAGCGTTAACTGCTGTGACTGGAAGAAGCCTGACAACTGCTTAATCTGCAGCTGTTATTTTCTAATTTAAGGTTGATTGCAGAAACACCAGAAGATTTCGATGCAACTCCAGATGACAGCAAGCAAACAAGATGTTTGGAACACAACCTGCTTTCTCTACCCTCAGACACTTCTAGCTACAGTTCAACTTGTCTCCTGCCAGATGAAGCAGGAACCCCAGGAGACACAGCTACAACCGGCTGCTCCTTCCCCCAGGCAGGGTCATTCACCAAAGCCTGGGAGAAAGCCCCACGACAGCTTTAGTTCCCTTTTTAAGAAGGGAAAAAACACACATTATGCTGTCCTGCTGGCTAAACATATTCACCTGTTTCTCTGGCTCTCTTTGTAAAATGAACCTTTAACTCTGCAGGGTCACAGCTGCCAAAAAGGTAAGACTGAAAGGGAGAAAAATAGACATTTTGTTACCAACTAAAAAGTTTAAGTAAACAAAAGCAACACCTGTTTTTCCCATTCGCAAAGATTAGTCTTCCTTGAGTATTTGGATTTTAACACCCTCAAGACCTGTATTTTCCAAGACAGGGGGAAAACTACCAAGCCTACTGATGGTAGTTTATGACTTCTTAGCATCTTTGGGAAATAAGACAATTACAGGACATTTCGGAGCTACAAAAAAAAAAAAAAAAAAATTCCACTATCCAACTAGGTAAAAAATTTAATGTAAGCTCCTAGAGATAAAAAAATTACAGGACCACCTCACATACACTGAACTCTGTCTATTTGGGTTAATTACAGAGCAAAGCTGCACCTCTGTATTCAAGCCCAGAAAGGTATGGTACCACAAAAAGAGTAAAGTTTAAATTAATCAAAGCCTTTCTATGTACTATCTTCATATTCATCAGTTCCACAATGTGATGTTCACATTACAAAATCCTATCAAACGTTGGCACATACAGAAAGTATTATTTGCAGTATGCTTCAAACATCTTCTAATGCCCAATCCAACTGTAATTCTCTCTTGCACTACTCCTAGGAAGCGCCCAATTCAAAGACACCTGTTTCTACCAGAAAATACATTTGTGTACCATTATTGTAGATAATTCTTTTGAGCAACCAAACCAGTATTTTGCCCACCCTCCAAAAACAGGTGGACCGATGATGTACAAAGTATTTTCTTCTAACAGCCTCCCTCAGTAGCTAAGTACTGAATTTTCATACATCTTCCCTATATAACTGAAAACATAAAAATGATACACCCGGAATCAAAGAAGTCACTTATATAAAAAGCTTTAAAAAGCCTGAAATAGACAGATGAACATAATCTGATAACCCACCTCCAAGCAAGTATTTCCAATTATTACAGCCCAGATTATCAAATAATTCCTGCTAAGCATAGCACTGGAAACATTATTAATAGTTGCAGTTGCCAGCTGATGAATGCATAATAAATATGGCATCATACATATGATCATAAGGAGACAATATTTAATGAGTTATTTTTGAGAGTGCGATACTACCAGTAACACATGAATTTTAACATTGTCATTTTTTCAATCTCCTAACACAGGCACACTCAGGAAGAAGCAGTAACTGAAAAATTCAGAAGGGTTTTGGGATTCTTGACTGTATCAATGCTATTATTACTCACAATACCCAGAAAAGGTTTGGCACATCCTCAGAAAAGGTCCAGTCAATGCTTCAAACATATAAAATACAGCTTAAAGCAATTTTATAAACACAAGCGGGAGCACAGGAGCAAAAGCACGAGACACAGCGAGCTGCCAAGATACCATTGTCTACTAAACAACTCTCATTTTAGGCACAACAGTGTAATGTGGCAAATTATTGGCAGGATTTTTAGAGAATAAAATGGCTAATACTAAGACAAGCAAATAGTACTTGAAATGTCATGCATGGTTCACAGTGGCGCCTTTCCCCCCAGGTTTATTCTCCAATTCCTATAGAAATGCCTATAGCAACAAATAAAAAGTTTCTAGCCATGCAAATCTGTTTTGCATTTATCTCACGTCTTGGCTCCTGGAATATTGTGATGATGTCACATTTTCAGCTTTTATTAAAAAATGTTTTAGCTTTTAGGATTACAAAGGAGAATGTGACAGAAATGACGCAAGAACATTCAGCACTCAGATACCAAATTAAAAAAAGTATTGCTATTTAATAGAATTACTTTCATTGCTTGAGCAAGTAACAACAGATAGAAGATGAAACACATAGCCACGTGGTGTCGGCAATTCCGCATCATGTGCTATTTAAAAAAAAATTAAAATAGCAAGACAGTCACACAGAGGAACGGCGGTCTCACGCTTCTTTGATCTGACCCTTAGCAAGCTGCAGTGGCACGACCCAACCTTCCCTGCGCTGCCAATGCAGGGCAGGTTTGGGGCCACCACTGCAGGGCCCGGGCAGAAATGTCACTTGCTGCTGGCCAGCCCTGCTGCCTTTGGGGTCCCTTTTCTTGCGGAAGCCTGGTGGCAGCTCAGAGGATTCGACAAGCGCATACCCAGAAGATATTCAATACACACGGGGTTTGGGACTCTGCCAGGAACGGCTGCGCCCCCCTAGTCTAGGCATGCAATCATAGCTAAAGTAAATCAAAGCAGTATATGGAATAGAAATACCCTCCACCCTCATGCTCACTGGATAGCTGCTGCGTGCCACACCATAGGATCTATGTTTCTGTAAAGAGATGGAGAAAACCAGAGGGGTCTGGAGTATTGCAAACACTGAGCCAAACCCCGTTTCGATTTACACTGATGAGAGGAAAAGGACATAATAAGATATGTATAAGCCCCGCTCGTGTCCTATAATATAAAGAAAACTATTCTAAACAACAAGAAGGCTATTCTGGAAAAACCCCAGGCTAACAATTTAATTTCTGACTACAGAGATATTACCTTGTTAAATCAACAGTCAGTGAAAGGCTTTTACTTTTTCCTGTAAATATGTGTTCCTAATCCTCCCCTTTTCCACTGTAATCCTGCCACCAGATGGAGGGCACATCATTTGGCACTCGCAGGGGAAAGAACAAGCAAAGCCACAACCCCACATACAGATTTCAACTCATTCCAAACAAATAAATATAGTTTAAAGTTACTGTCGGCACTTAAACTGAAGGGAGTATTGGCATAGCAGCGTAAGGAAACAGCGAGCAGTCCCTTACACACCGTTACTGATGAAAAAGACATACAGTAATGGTTTTAAGAGGAATAAAGTCATTCATTTGAAACCATGCTGAGAATATAGCAGTAATTTATGTAGTTACCTGTTACATTCTTTAGACTATAAGATGATAACCAGCCAACGCCATTTAAAAAAATAAATCTTGTATTTCCTTCTTGAAACAGTGAGCAACCGAAGGAGGTTATACTTTCGTTGTAAGCACTGTATTCATTGCAAATAAATTTACTATAGAAAAAAGGGAAAACAATTCAACTCTTCGACCATCTGCTATAGTGTCACCCTGCTAATTTAAGACACAGTCGAGCAATTTTGATGAAAGCAGAAATTTTATAAACTTCAGCAAGAACTCTGAAAAAATCAGCTTAACATAGGAGTGAGAAAACTCCTATTTACGTCTGGAAACCTCCCGTCTACCCCTTATTCACCCAGTCCTCTAGCACTGAATACGGATGTTTTCTTCTCCTGTTGCTTCTGACAGATTAAGCAATTCCAGAGTTGTCCATAATTAATTTTGGCATGAAAGTAACTACCCTTGCACAATCTGGAAGACAAATGAAATGTCAGACAAAGGCACCCCAGAGTAATTTGTTTCTTGCCTTATCTACAAGAAACAGGTGTAATTTTTAACAGGTGTGATAGGACAGCACAAGACAGTGGCTCACCACTAGACACTTAATAAGTGTAAACATAAAAGAAATACTTTAAATACTAAGTAAAGAGTAGGGCAAAAAATAAAAATCGATTAGTAAACCAAAACAACCTGACCCCCCCACCCAAATCCCAGAGAGTCCTTCAGTGAGCGTCACATATCCGAGCCATTCAGTTGGTTTAAGATCTGCAAGGAAGCAGCCAAGGAAACCCTCGTGATAACGGAGCAGGAGATGAACAGCCACCTGGGACCTGCGAGGCACCCTCATGCACTCCATAAATCCAACTAGGTACCTGGCGTGCAGGTGTCACATACATCCCTGTCCCATATGGCTCTGCCTCAGAGCTCAAACTATCAAACTAGTTCCAGGGCTGGTGGTACAATCTGAAGCAAGTCAGGATCAGACGAGTGTAGGATGAAGACGAATGTTTTGTTTCTCCAACCATCACGACACAATAATGCCTGGTAAGGATACAGCCAGCCTGGGCGCCTCTCGCTTGTGAAAAGGTAACAGAGCCTCAGCAGAGATCCTACAGTCCAGGTTAAGCAGCAGAGCAGCAGGGATATCTGGCAGAGACACAGCGCGATGTGCAACAGGGGTGACCAAAAGGCCCACCCCTCGTCTCCCTTCCCCGGACAGCAGGGTGGCAAGAGAACAAGAAGCCACCAACAGTGACAAGGCCACATAGGCCGGGCTCCCAGTTTGTCACTACAGGATTCCCAGACATACACTTTGCTGTGTTAGGTGGGATGTTCTTCATTAACACCAAAAGTACAAAGCTGTCATCCCCAAGCCCGTCTTTCTTGTTTACCTCACCTCTCCCCTATCACCTTAAATCCTGCTCTTCTCTCGCTTTTCTCAACTCAAGATTACTTTTGGTCGTCTTATCAGTCTCCTCCAGACTGATAGTTTCAAAAGCAGATATATCCTCCACGCATGTGTCTGACAGGTTCGGCCTCACTTTCTGTGACACCTGCGCTGACAGCACGTCACAACCACAGATACATACAACTGCATCTGAAGGCCCCTGTGGACTCTGTAACCAGAAAAAAATTTCTTACTTTTATACAAAGATTTCCATCGTGACCTTTCCAAGTGATATTAGTTACGAATCTAGCAAATCTTAATACAGTCAGAAAACACTAGTGAGTCAGTTCAGATCCAAGAGGCAGGCAAAAGTCTTCATTTCAGTGAATAACTGAAATGGCAATATCGACTGAGTATTACTGAAAAGACACATTACCCTTTTTCATCTCCAAAATGCTAATTTTGAAAATTTTCATCAGCTTTTCCCTGAACTGAAAAATAAGGAGAAACTGTTGTTTCCCCTCATCCTCAAAATCAGTTGGAAATCAAAGTCGATCACATCAAAGCTCTTACACATAGAGCTCTTATTCTTGGACTCAGGGAAATGAGCGTCTTCTATCTGACACTATGGCAAAATCCAGACTGTTAACTTGAAAACCCAGGAGATCGAAGGGGAGCTGAACAATCAACGCCTGTTCTGACTTTAACTGCTGTGAGTTCCAATTCTCCTCCATCCAAATTCTGCCCCTACTTCAAATATAACAAGCGCTCTTTTAAATTCAATATCACCTGAACACAAATGGCCTTAGGAAGAAAAAAACAAAACCAAAACCAACATTTAATTGACAAAGTCTACGAAAAATGTTAATAATTACTCCAGAGTAACCAAAGAGAGATCTAAGAATTTAGGATATCAGTATATCACCAAAAATTTATAAAAAGCACGGCCATCTTAATTCAGTACAAACTGACTTTCATTGCCCAGGAGGTTCACAAAACTGTCCGCCAGATGCATGTCAATCAAGAAGTAGGAGGAAATAATTAAATAAATAAATAAATATTCTACCAAAAACTTCCTGGTGACTAAAATTTCTTCCAGAGAAAAGCAAGACACGTTACCTGGAATAAACAATTTCAGAGAATTTTGATAGAGGCTGTAATTTTCTGGGGCTGCCAATCTGATACGTTCAATATCACTGATTAGATATTGAAAAACAAAATGAAAGTAAGCATACTACAAACAAACAATTTATTAAAACTAATACCAGAAGAAAACAATAAACTTATATACATACACAGAGAGGTTATGATTAAAATTGGAAGGGTGCATGCAACAACCTACTCGGGTTTTATCAATACCATGTTAACTTCAAATTTCCATATATGCAATGACAGTGTATCAAATGATTATTATGTGTTTTGCTGATAATTTTCCAAGGTATTCACCTGAACGCAGCTGATTTATTAAACTAAGTGGGGTTTTTGTTTTCATTTGTTTTTTTTTTAATTAATAATGTCAATACTACTAAAGGCAGGAAAAGGAGAGAAAAGATTTCTGGATTTCAGATTTACTGATTACCGAAGGCAGTTTAGCAATTACATTATCAGCTACAAAATAAAATAAAATCCCTCTGAAATCCATAAAAATCTAATGTCTATCTATAAAAGTAAACAGTTTAAAAGAAAATTTCAAAATAATGTATAAAGGTTGTTTCTGTCAGTCTCTCGGAATTTGTGTGTCCAAGAAAATACGTGAAAGATGACGTATGCTGTTTTACACCGACCATTCTCCATTTTTCAATAAGAAGTTTTGCGCCTTTATGGACCACGTGCCATCATACACATTTTGATAATGTAATCCAGTTTTGGACAGAAGGAATAGGACTTCTACCGCTGACCTCCCTAACTCAGAAGCAGGCAATGCTTCCCAGTGTTCCATTGCATGAGCAGAATATGCAATAAATAACCTCTCATCTTCTTTTTAAGTAATCTGTTTAAATTTAAGCTGTAGCCATATTTAAAAAAGAATATGAAGACATCTTTGTCGTCTTCTTAAAATCGGCAGTAATAGACTAATCACCACAAATTTAAAAGGCAACAGCTACTTATTAAAGGAATAGCATGGTTCAAGACAGTGATAAAGTTTGTTTTATTAAATAACGTTCTTCATTAAATTATGATTCTACATGATAAGCAATTCAAGCTTCATTTGCAAAACTAGAGGAAAATGGCTACACTAGCGTCATTAATAAAGCCTGAAATAACTAAGCTCTGGAAATAAGTACGTGCGAGAGCTATCTGGATTAGATCTTTAAAGAAACCCGTCACTAGCATCAGGGTATGCCCGGAGGAACTCGCTGCTTCACCTGCTGCCACTGCTGGAAGCGGGAGTCTCCGCAGGCAGCCCAACACCAACAGCCCTGCCCAGGAACGCAACAGCTTATATGCACGTGTTTTCCTCCGAGCACTCAATATCGTTATTGGCTACTTATTTCACCTTCTTCCCAGGTTAAGTATGTCTTGATTTTAGAGTGACATTAAAATCATTTCTAACTGTCATTGCAGACACATCTCAAATCTTACTGCTTCCAACAACACCCAGACCGCATGTAAGTTTGGCTTTGTCTCTGGAAAAATTTGACAAAAATAAAAAGGCTTGGTAAGTTTAAAAAATATACTGGATTATACGAGTGGCAAAACTTCCTTATGACAGGAGACCAAAACTTTTCTCTGAAGGGAGCATCTCCAAGGTTTCCTCTAACGTGGTTACAAGCTACTGCAAATGCTGCAAAGGCCACTTCAAGGAGCTACTCGCCCAAGAGCTGTCACATCCGCCACCACAAGCAGCTGTATGCTCTTTCCACTCTTCACCCAATTAAACTCCTCTCTTATGCAGAATTATCACAAAAATGATGTATGAAAGCTGCTTTTTTTTTTTCTCCTTTAATAAAAATATTGTTAAGAGCAGCTAGACAACACATTTAGGAAAGAATGATGCATTTAGATGGTTAATGAAAATATGCATTTGCCTTACAAAAAATAAATTTTTTTGCAGAAGAGTCAGAAATGCTTTACCTCAAGGCATAATACAACCATTAACTGAGCCATAATTACTGACTGTGAATTCTTACAGTATGCTCTGATGCATTTGGCATTGGTATGGAACAGGAGGCAGTAAACTAATTCAATTACATGCCTGATCTGTGAAGTTTATTGATCTTCAGAAGTGGGGCTAACTTGCACAGTCTTAACTGTGAAAGTTCAGATGATGCTGAAAATGTCTACTGTTTATCTTCTTCCCTTTTTGCTGCTGTTGTTTTTAATTAATTCACTGTGTTATGGGTTGCTAAACTGGAGTCCACACCTTTTATATTATTGGGCAAACTTAAATTTGGAAATATGCATTTCAAATTTTATCACTAATTCTCTATCCTCTTCATTTCTCATGTAAAAAAAATACAATGTTTTAAAACTGCTCAATATTGACATAATTTAACCTTGTATTATATTTTAAGCTTTAAGATTCTTACCCAACCTCTGTCTGAAACCAGAACATTCTTTAAGTGAGAAAGAATTTAAAAATTGGCTTCAGGAGAGCTTGCTCTGCTATCTCACTCTCAGAACCCACCTTCCATAATTAAGATAGACATTACAGGTACAATAAGTAGTACTCATGTTTCTCTTCAACATAATAGCAAGATCAATGCTCACTGGGCAGAATTTACCATGTTACCAAACATATTGCTGGTGTTGAAAACTTAAGTTCACATTTTCTCAAGTGGAATATTTTGCATCACCAATATAAGTATCCAGTGTTATGAGTATATAAGCAGGCAAAAAATATTGTTAGCATTTGGAAAACTTCCTTTTTTCTTCACTAGTCCTTATTTTTTTTCATAGAAGACCACTGCAATCAAGATGGCTGCTGTGACAAGTTATAGCCACTGCATTTCTTAGTGCTGACAATAGGGGTTTTTTTCCCTGTTTGAAGTAGCAGCATTACAGTCCATCTTTACAGATTTTATAAGGATGTTGATTCCAGTTTAATGAGCATCAGAGAGCATCTGGAAATTATACCCCAGAGGAAGACTAACTGACAAATTAGCAGGCCCACTGCAGCAAGGCCGGCAAAATCCAGTCTTTAAAAACAGCTCTTAAATACTCTCTCGCATACATGAAAAAGTTTACAAAGAAGCAACTCCTACTTTATTTTGAAAAACGTTAGTAAGACAATTAAGTGCCATCCTAGAACAAAACCCCTGCCTGGTTCTGGTTCTTTTCTAAATCAGATTTTCCCAGTTGCACAGCTCCTCATATGGATACGTAGATGTCCAGCAGGAAAGTCGGGATCACAAGTAATGATAAAACATATTCACATGAAGTCTCAAGTTGATAAAGTATATCTGATAATACTCCAAGGCTTTAATATCTTGGCTACAGTGAAGAAGAAAAGAGCAAAACAACCCAACAAGTAAACTGAAGAATGGCCTCGCGGACCAACTGCTTCAGATCCACATACTCAGTGGTCTGTCCAGGGCAACAGGAATTACAGCCACGAGCTGCCCAACAAAGAGCCAGAGCAGTTCACTAGCGGGGTGGTTGCTGTATTGCTCCATTCTGATGCTTTCTACACCATAGAAAGAACATTTCAAACACAAAGTCAGAAATTAAGACCAAATTTAAGAAGAAAGCAAAAAGGAAATGGGGAAATATATATCTGAATCATGCTGTCACAAGCAAGCTTCCAGTGTAATCAAATGGACCTGTAATTCACAGAACCACATTATGAACAATGTTCTGAGTTTAAAGTGTAATTTATCTGCTGTTATTACAATATGGATAGGTAATCATTTATAAACATGCAAATCACTTCAGGTATGTCTGAAGTTGTGCAATATTTTCAAATAAATTGGAATAGGAATTATCTGCACAGTGTCAGTGTAGAAGCTTAGCAAATGTTGATTTTATTATGGAAGGGAGTAAGAATGGGCCACTACAATTTCCAGGAGAAAAAGCTGGTAGAGAATGCCAGGAATGGAATGGGCAAAAAAAACTGTCGCAGGAGAGCGTTGACATGCCAGCTAGCAAGACAGCATGGGAATTTACCTGGTTACAGGAAGTTATACAATCAAGCGAAAAAAACGTTGCATGGAAGACATAAAAATGACACAAGTTTTTGACCAGGGTTAACTGATGCAGTTATATGAGGGCAACTGAGACTAAAAATTGACCTAGTGCACTGCATAAGTACAGTTCAAAGACAAGGTGCTCAACAAATAAAAAAGGAGAATAAAACTAAACAGACCTTTTCATCCAGCAGCAGTAAAACCAGAGGGCAGAAAACGATGTTAAATCGCTTATGCTTGTTGCATCAACAAACCATATCAGAAAGTTACAAAATATGTGTCTCATGGTAACCATTCCTATGCAACACATCACAAAATAATAAAGCACTTGCATCAAAGTCAAGTTGAACCCACATAATGACTCACCCTGGGAAACCTGGGCACTGGCGGTGTGCGAAGGAGGAAACGATTATGTGAGGAATGCAAAGCCACTAGAAAGTAAAACAATATATAGGCACTACTATATTTTCCACTACAAGTGGAAAAGCCAGAAACCACAGAGGGCTTGGAGCACTGGTTAAGTAGTAAAGCAGGTAAAAAGCCATCTTAACTAAATAAAAGTATCACCCTAGAAGATGAAGGGCATTCCATTATTTTAGTGATTGTCAAGCACAGTCAGCAGTTCACTGTGTTCATCTGGCAGTAAGTGCAGCCTAAAATGTAAACTGAGGACAAAAGCAAGTTAAAAGTACAGAGGTCTGGACAGCACAATAAGACAATTTTAGAAATAATTAAATTATTAACGATTTGTGATTTCACTTTCCTCTTGGCCACCTGAGCACTTGTGGAGCTACATGGATAGGGGAGCCGATGAGTTTGAAAAATACTAACACATTTCTAAGCAGCTTCAGGCAAAGGATTCAGAAGTTCAAATAAAGAACACTCATTTTTAGTAAGATAAGATTAAAGTTGTGTTTTAAAGGAAAAAAGCACCAATTTCTAATGCTGAATAAATACAGATTATTATGAAATTGTTCTTACTACTAATTTTAGATTTAAACTGCACACTAAAAGACATTAGGAGAACTTTACAGTACTTGTATTCTTAGTGTGGGATGCTTATTCATATTCAGTCCCGCTTACTCAAATTCTCCTCATACCTATCATATGCAGGTGTAAGATAAAAAAATTTGTCCTAGATAGTGTAAAGATTAAGTATATTTGATTGAGCCCCTATAGACCTAGGGAGAAGGGAGATTTCGCTAGTGCCTGCAGTTTGTTCCCAGATACATTAGAAACTTGTGTTGTCTGAGAAGTTTTTAAGTGTTACTACTGCAAACATAAGCTTTGAAAAAAAATGCTAAAACATTGGTTTGCATCAGACTAGACTTGAGAAATTTCACAAGACGTTCATTTCCACTTGTGCATATGTCCAAATACAAAGCTTTAAGATGAAAACATGTTATTTACTGTAAACAAATCAAGAAGTAACAATTTTTTACTGTTTCAATGAAAGGTGGTTCTTATAAAAAAGGATGTTAATTCCTGGTATCAAGTTGGACAATTCAATTAAAATTTCCAGAATTATTCTATTGATAGGATTTAAATCTATCTCTTAGTAGATTAAAATATTTGTTCTATAATACCTCTGTAAATACATAAATTCCCAACATCTCAGCCCAACAATACCGTGCCTGAAAATGATTCAGGGAGTTTAAAACACAACCAACCAACCCCAAAAACAAACCAAAGCAAAACCAAAACCCTAACACCTGAGATGAACAAGAGCTAAGGCACTTCCCTTCCACTAGTACGAAACCCAATGCTTATTTATGAGGGGCTCTAGGGCACAGTGTGAAGCATATTTTGGCAGCATTCACAACTGCAATGGAACTGGTACTCTGAAGAAACAAAACATTTTGCATTTACAGTCTCTTTGCTCTTCTTTAACCTTCAAGCTGCTTAAAAAAAAAAAGATTATTTTTAATCTGCATATTGCATGGCATCAAAATAGCACATTTCCAAAGCTGAGAAAACATATGCTGTCAAAGAACAAAATGATCTCTTTGATTCTAATACCTGTGATAGTAGCATGATAATAACTACGTGTGACAACTTCTCCCTACTCTCAAAATAATTATGGCTCTCTAGAATTCAACATCTGCGTTACCAGATGTTACTGTCAACCACGTAAGCAAAAGCACTGCAGAAACCTGGCCAGACTCCAGAGTTTTTGTCTCAATACCTCAGCAGATGCAGGTGGTTTTCAGCAGTCCAATATTTGGAGCACCAAGCCATGCAAATCCACTTATGTAAACAAGGAAACGGCATCAGCAAATAATGCATCATACCCAAACAGGTTCAACGTAGTCCGAGACTGACATTTCTGCCAACCTACCGAGAACTCGGATCAGTTTTAGCCTGACGCAAAAAATAGTAATGTCACGGCATGTTTCTGAAACCCCATTTCCATTAAATTGTTTGAACTTCAACATTCCCTTTCACACATAGACATAGTACGTGCCAGCTGCGTAACACACATGCTATTAAAAAACAGGCATGCGCAGCAGAATTTTAAAATGTTATATCAAAACCGTAAATCATTCACTCTTGTAACTTAGCACCAAACTCCTTGCCTGAACAGGGTGATTTACATACAGCACAGCTTTTATGGAAGATTTTTTCTTCTATCTATGTACTTCTAAACTGCTGCAATCTGAAATCAAATTATCTTCAACAGGGAAGCAATCCAAACTCTAGCTGAACTTTCTAAGTGAAAAGAAACATATTTAAAATGGAATTAACTGTAACCAAAGGGTAACAATCTTTCAGAAACGTGCCTGAAGCACTTTTGAAGCAGAACCTTTTTGGTGTCGCACTTCTTAACTATTATACCAGCAGGTTTAACACAAAACCAAAAAAAAATAACAAGTCTCTTTCTACTAATGACTCCTTCACCATTTTGTTTCCACAACCGGCCAGAGACGACCCTGCCCGGTCCTATTTGGCTGCACTTTCCCTTCTTTCTCAGGTCAGCCTGGGACATCCCTTTCCCAGGGACATACTTGTCCCAGAAGAGACAAGCAGCATTTCGGAGGGCAACTCCAGCTGCTGCAGCATCTCTCCAGTGCCAGCACTGCTCTCCATCTACGAGGGATACACCTGGCTGAAAGGTCCAGCTCCTCTCTTCCTCCCCATAACGTACTGTGGATCCCCGGGGGTGCAAAAGCATTTTGGGAACCACTTAACTAACACACTGATAGGCACATAGAAGGACATTGCTACAAATACAGAAGGGCTTTTCCTAAAGCATTTTACACAATCAGCAAACGAGGTCTAATGTGCTTATGCCATTTATTAATAAATTAAGGAGGTGCGTGTGGGAGGCTTAACTTTGATATGAAATACTAACAAGAAGAGAATCCATCTCCTAGATCTTAGCAGAGCTGTGCAGCCGGAGAGCTGAAGTAAAGCAGGATTTGTAGCCAAAGAGCGCATCCAGTATTTGGTACTTAGATATGAATCTCTAAAGGGTAGTGACTGTGTATCAGCCTAAGTGTTCAGATACATAATTAAGTCAGAAATCATTAGGGCCTTTATGACAGCAGGACTCTAGGCTGTACAATGCTAAAAGCCAAGGTTTCCACTATAAAACTTCTTTTTCATGCATGTAAAAAATAGCTGTCAGAATTATTTTTAGGTTCAAATATGTCTTATAAGCTTTTCACCTTCAAGCAAATTAAACTGAAGTGCCCAATCATTTTGAAATGCCATAAGTAGTAAGTGTTAGGGGGTTTACAGTCTCTGATACAATTCTGAATATTCAGCCTTTAACTTGAACTTCAACAATTAAGGTCTCATTAGCAGCAGCAGTTTCACCCTCTCTCCAATTCTGTGCTTACAATTGTCTCATTTTCTACAATTATGGCTAAGTGCATATTCGAAATTTAAGTAGCGTAAGCTACACATGCAGGCATTAATTTTAGGAAAACAACAGCAGTGTTACAACTGTTTATTGGTATTTTACTGGCTCAAAACAGGGGAATTTGAGTTCAAGACTCCAGAAAATAGGCCACTGTCTATACAGCTACTAAAAGTATTCGCCAACCCAAAGAGTTTCCAGCCTACGTACCGGATAAACCAGATTTTTAAAATCCATGCTCTCATGGTCTTAGTTATTTTGGTCCTTCTATGCACAGAAGTATTTCTTTCAACAGATTTCAAAAAACAAGTGCATATCAATGTTATAAAGCAACTTAATTTGATCTTCCTGGGACCCATCTCAAAATTATGTACAGTCATGGCTAATTTTTTTTTTTAACTTAAAAAAATAAATCCCAGTGTGTTACTCCATATTGCTCAGGTGTACCAAGACATGCTAGACATCTTACCTAACAAAAAGAAAATATTAAAATGGTCACTCTGTTAACCATAAATAATGAAGATTTAAATAAAAGACTCTGAACTCAGGTACATGATTGTAAATTCAGAACAGCTCTGGGAAATTCAGGAAAATAAGTGCATACTAGGAAACCTGAAATTGAAACCAAGAACAAATTTAAAGAGAGTATCATTCGCCTTAGTTCATCACGTGGCTTTCTACTCCTCTCAGAACCACAGCTCCATTTTAGTGATCTCTTCAGTATATTGCTTAAAATGATACCTACAATTCATTTTAATTCATAATTCATTTTTATTATGTTTTTAAAGTTCTTTCTATCTATAACTGGAACCATAGTAATTTAAAAACCAGCTATGACTGAATCCATATTTAGTTGACTACTCCCTTCTGCTCAAACCTGATGATACAAGATGATGAGAAAAATTCTGCACAATATTCAGGAAAAAAGGAATTTTAACTAAAATATTTTATTATTTCTTTAAAGAAGGGTCTAAACAGCATGAACTCACACTCTTCTGATTCCCAGTGCGTAGTAATGCTCATGTAATAATTCGTGCCTGGTTTTTGTTTAGTTGGGTTTTTTTTGGTTTTTTGGGTTTTTTTTAAAGGACAAATCAAACAAACATAATTAATCTGATGAAATCGAAACACTATCATAGAATACACATTCTGAAAGGAATGCAAGTAGAATACCATCAAGGAGTCTTTCTTGTCTTCATCCAATCTTCATTTTCCCTAAATAATTAAGCCTCCTTTGAAAATTCAAACTTTCAACTATATAGAGCGCGCTACTTTGTGAAGCTATACTTTAACATTTCCATGTATTCAAGGCTGGTAAAATATAGTATTTCCAGTTGGTCTGAAATTCTTCTGGTAAGCAGGGAAAAGTAACTGCAAACTTTATTACATTGCCTTCAAGATCAAATAAGGACTTCTCCGCAGAGCTTTCCTCCATTACATACACTCAGAGCCATATAATTACCTGTAAGCAAATACTCATTTTAATTTTCCATATCTAGTAGAATATGGTCTTTCTCAAAGTTAGTGCTCAAATAATACTGTAAGTAAAAACCATTTGATTTTACTATGTATTCTCAAATATTCCCAGGGCAGTTTAAATACGGTCTCAAAAATATGCTAACAGAGATCGATTATCTCCCTCTCGGCTATAACAATAATGAACAAATCTTGAATACATTCTAATGCTTCCATGATTTGAAACATCGGTGGGGGCAAAGAAAAATAAGACCTTTTCTGGCAAACTTTAATAGCATTTGCAATTGAAAGAGAAGCTAATACGTTGCCTGCAATACAAAAAAGCATAAAGATGCATCTTCTAGCTGGAGGTAAATCTAGAAGAACACTAATTTTCCATTACTATCAAGTCATCTATTTAAAGGATTACAAATAGACAGTACTATGATATGCTTTTGTTGCTTCTGGAATAGCTGCCCTGTCATTCTTGCTAAGGTCACACTTTTTCTTTGAAGTTATCTTTTTACTGTTTTTATGAGGCACAATTTACATGCTGTATCATAGTCTGGCATAAGAAACTAGGAAACTATTAGCGTATGACTACAGTAAGCCTTATGACAATTATTACCATCTTTCTCTGTATAAAATTACTTTCCCCTCATTCCAGAAAAAGTAACAACTTTTGCTTTGGGGTAACGTGTCTCAAATTACTGGTGGAATATTGCCATTCTCATCCCAAAGTCACTCTTCGTGAGTGGCACAACAGCATATAACAAATACTTAAGACGCCTCTTCAGATAAGTCTGTTTTTTCTCTCTGCTGAACTAAAAGTCACATAATGTAACACAGCCAGCAACCAGTGTTTAACACACAATAAATAAAAGGCGTTAAAGTGTCTTTATGTACCAAAAGATCCAGTATATAACCTAATCTTAAAAGTTAATTCTTCTTCTGTAGACTGGATTATTCAGTACCGCATTTCAAACACAAACATCCTGAATTCTTTGGAGGATAAAATATTTCCTGAATAAGCATGTAAAGAAATTTATTACTGTATGCTAAAAGGTGCTGCAGAAATGTCAGCTGCTCTTATCTGAGATGAAGCAAACGGGACCAGATCTCAAAGAGTCAGCTGTTTTGGAGAAACCAAACACGTGAAAGAAGATGGCTCACATGAAGTCCCTCAGAAGTCAGAAGACAGCGGTGGCATCACGCCCTTTGCTGGGAGGAGCGTGCCCAGCTCAGCCTGGATGTCCTGGAAGGAGCCAGGGATCTCCCCGAGGTGGCTGGGGAAGGGTAACTGAGAAAAGGCGGCCAAGCAGCGAGATGTTTAGATTCAGTACCTACAACTCCGCAATCCTGCTAGAAAAACGTTGACACCCCCCAAAAATAATCTGGGAGTAGATTATTTTATATGGTCTCCAGAGCTCTGACCCCAGGTGCAGCAGCAGCACCCACACACCCACCAGGCCTGTCACACTCCGCATTTCACCCTTTCCTTTCTCTGCACCTCCCCAGGCCACCGGGACAGCTTTTCACACATTTGCAAGTCAACACCGTAATCCCTCTCCCATCCGTGTCCCACCTGCGCCTGGGACGGGGAGGAGAAAAGTGGCAGCGGTCCGGCTCGCTCCCTGCCGGTGGCCAGCAGGCCTCCTTCCCCGGAGGAGAGCATCATGGCAGCCGGAGTTTGAAGCCTGGGCCCCAGAGGACAGCCTGGCTCCCCAGGGCACCTCAGGGCTTCTCCAGCGGGCCCCCATGGCCTCCCTCGCCAGGCAGGAACAGCACTAGGCAGGAATGCCCCCGAAGAGTTTCCCCACTTACCTGAGGCCCTAATTTGGTATAGGATAATTTGATCTTTAATGTCAGTCTTAATTACGTTAACTAAGGGGAAGGAATCTAATCGTACCGCCAGCATTTAACTCTGGGTGTGACTCATCCTGAGCCAATTAACTGTTTCCCAAACAGCGAGACCTTTTTAACTTCAAGACATACTAAGTCGGGAGAAAACGAGAGAGACAGAAAAGAGACCTAAACCTCTGCGAGCCTTGCTCTTCCTCAGGGAGCTGCTGATCAATGCTGTCGCTGCAATCTGTACACAATTTCTGCAGCGACAATGCTGGCAAAGCTGTAAAAATAGAATTAGATTAATCCAGCCAGGATGTGACGACAGCATGTAAAACCAATTTCCAAATCCGTAAGACTAAAGTCAGATTTAATTTATTTAGCTTTGCATTTCTAAAATAATACCAAATGATTCTTGTTTTAACAGAGCCTGTTTAAAAAAAAGAAAAAAAAAGTTTTGCTAGCGGAGAGCTGCAAATCCCAGATAAAGCCCGACCGCCTCACAGTGCTATAAACAGCTCCGCGCGCCTTCCAGCAGCCCTGCCACAGCACCCGGCTCCGCCTCGCCTCCTGCGACCGCCACAGCCCAAATCCTCTGTTCTAGTTCACTTTCTTAATCAAAAGAGAATATTAATATCAAACCCTTTCAGGCATCCTAGCTAAAACAGCTCAATAATGAAGGAAAAGAAGAGATAACTCCAAAAAATGTAGGAGTTCAACGCTAGCATCCTCTGTCAGATGAAGTTATCATTGCCTTTTTTTAGAAGCCAACTGATGAAGAACTGCAGAATCCGAGCTCATCTGACCATAGCTGACAAGAGGCAGAGGCCGACAGCACAGGCTCGAGCCTTTAAAGTATATTTTAAGAACTGCTTTCTTCTCTGCCAGGAAGCCATGTGAAAGCAGTGGGACACTTAGCAGAATAGGGCCACGCTGCCATTCAGGACGATAGACTAGAGCGCAATCTTTTCTATCTGCTTTTAAGATTTTTCTTACTTTACTTGTTAGTTTACTTGACCCATATTGTAACGAGACTGGGTATATGCTGCATTCATGCAGTTATTCATTTAAAAGAGTTTTTACAAGTGCTGCAGAACACATGTAGAAATCATCTCTTGTGTTCCTCTGGCTGTCGTCTCCTGCTCTGGGTACTCAGAGGTACGGACACCAAAACGTGCAGGCTATACACCAACCCTCAGTTCGTAGATGCCAAGTGTAATTTTAAAACGTGGTCAAAAATTCAGAGTTAACGTTCTTGGTTTTTTTTAAAAAAATCCTAATTCAAAAAAATTCCTATTTCTTTGAGGCATTCAAAAAAGAGGATCCATATTCTGGGTTTGTTATCTGAAAGCAGGAAGATTTTTCATATTGTCCTTACACTATTATTAGGAAAAAGAAAGAACAGCACTACCTGCTGAGGAACTCATTCCACATCCAAATTACTATTAGTTTTCAAACTTGCACTCTAAGATCTTTTCCGTACAAGTAACAAATTTGACTGATCTTAGTATGCTTCAATAAAATCTTTGAAAAGACTAATGAGACACAGAGACTGGAAAAAACACTAGAAAGAAACCACTAAATCATCTCACCTCGCCTTTTCTATGCCACAGACATATGTTTTGCCTTGTATTGAACACTGTAACACAGTTTGCCTAGAGAACATCCAACATAACGTCATAATGAAATTTATTCCATTCATCACCTTATCTGTGCTGTATACTTTCATTTTTAATTTGATCTTCCAGCCATTGGTTCTTGTGGTATTTTTTTCCCACACCAGACGAAGCAGCCCAGGTATCTATTTTCATGCAGAAATATTTCTGCATTGTGATGGACTAACTTAATCTTTTATTTTATATTATACTTCTTTCAATAGGAATAAGCCCCCCAACCTATATTCATTTCTCATCAAATGCTAGACAAGTAACTTTATTAGGAGTTGAGGACCATCCTCCAGTGCAGAACTCTGTCCTTAACTCTCTGGGCATATGTAACACAGTCATCATAGTATTTTGAGTTCTTACAGTTTCAAAGGAACTGTGAATACAAGAAGTACTTCTGGCCCTGAGCACTAGAATATATGACAGCTTTGAGAAGTGTAGTGTAAATGAGAAAATTTCAGCTACTATGCAAAATTAGATCTATGTACTCATATGTGCACAAACCCCCATATACAAATGAATAGACAGCTATATAAATATATGTATTTCTGTCTATAGGAAACAGTCTTTACAAAACTTATTTCAATTAAGAAAAAAAAGTTTTCCATGAGAAGAAAAGGAATACCTGTATTAACTTCCAAAACACAGTCTTATCTGTCTTTTTAGCACATAGGCTGAATAATTTAGAAACAAAATCCCCCACCGGGTTTGTGCTAGGATTCTGAGGAACTATGCAGACTTAACTCTTTTCTGTCACAAGGTTTAAATTTCTTAAATAGTTTCTAGAAATATTAGCAAAGAACAACAAGCATGATAATAGAGAATAAAACCATTTGTATTTTTTAAGTCTCTATTTACACTGCTAGCAACACAGCGGCAGGTCCATTTGCCTTGCACTAAACATATCATGAATAATTCAGTTTCTTGCTTTGTTCCCTAAATAGTTGACAGGGAACAGAAACTTTATTCATGACCGTATGGCCTTTTTCTAAGCTTGTCTATTTATTTAATAATGCACATCACAGGGCCCATCACCTAGATTAGCACGTATTAAAAATAAAAGCATTCAATAACTATTACTAGCAAATAGCCATGAAACAAACAACTTCCCAGAGCCTCCACCTTTTGCTCACAAATAGCACTCAGCCAGCTATTTAAATAATTAAATGGTCTCAATCTGCACTGCATCAGCCTTGGCTCACGTAGCCTTCGACAGGAAACAGATTCCAGAACCACTGGGAACGTGTTCCTGCCTCGGCCACAATCATAACTGTAAATATGTGAGCTCTGTGCTAAATCACAGTTGCTCTGTTGGAACAAAGAAAACAATTTCCATCAAAAGCGTACTGACATTTTCATGACTCCTTATCCATTTTTAACTATCAATCCTTTTTCCCACTGTCCCCCTGCTTCACATTTTGGAGAAGTCCTGGGCTTCTCCAGTCTACAGGCTCCAGTTTGCCACTCGAGCAGAAGCAAAATGCATTACTGCTTAGAGCATAACACAAGTATTGGATAGTTGAGTCAAGGCAGCATACTTCAAAACTTTGGTCAGTTCTGTATTATATAGGAAGATTACTGCCGCCGTCTTCAGCCACACCCTAACTTCCAAAGGAAACAATCCCAAATTATTTCCTTTCTCTAGATCCAGATCTCAGCAAAAATACTACAATTCATACAAACTCTGCTCTGAAGAGCTTTCTGAAATTTGCTGGAGAGAAGTCAATCTTCAATGGGGTCTTAACCACCACAGTAATAATGACCTTTTCGCTTAAACCTCACACAACCCACTTAACCCGCTGGCTAATGAAGTTTGAACACCCATTAAAAAAGGTAAAATGAACAAAACCCTCAAATGTTATCTGCTCACTTCTGTTAATGATATCTTCTCCATTCTGTTAAGTAACCAACTTTCACAAAAGATAAACAAAGACATTAAGTTGGTTGAGAACCAGACACTGCTTTGGCAGGAAACGTCAACACACACAAAACTCCCCAACTAGGAATAAACATCCTGACATTTCCAAGACACAAGATTTCCAAACTATTTTACTTCTGAGCCATTTGAACACTTTGATTTGATAGTGACATTTCAGTTCACTTTTCCACTGCTATATTTTACTACAGGAAAAAAATAACAGATAGAGAAAATTCCACCCAGCTGGACTATTTCAACCTTTTCACCCCTGAAAAAATACTCATAAAATAAGTTAAGTCAGTAATTTAACTTGGACAGGAACTAATTCATCCGGAAGTCATATGTATGTAAATTTGTGCCAATTACATCTGTCCAAGGGAAACGTCAGTGTATACGAAGCATGAGACTTCTTGCATGTTTAAAGACTACCCGTTACTGAGACTGAGAAAAATGAGACATACAGAGACCTCCTGCATTATTTAACTTCTTGTCCGTAAACAGTACTCTAGAAATTCAAAAAAAGCCAACCAACTTGTTTAATTTTTGAAAAGTATAACACTGTGAAAGTTCCAATATTACTGGAAAAAGCCCCAACTTCTCAGTATATTTCCTATTTGTTTCAGTGTGGCAGCTACTATACTTCAGAAACTCATCAGCTTTCAAAGAGGATTGAACTGAGAATAGAAGCCCCTTAATGCAAGACTACTGCAAAAGACTCCTATTAAAATTGATTATTATTCAGACAATATCAATTTCATTATCCCTGATCGATTCCTAGCAATGCTCCTTAGTAGCCTTCAGTTACAAATGCTGTATGAACAGTAACTTAATATTGCACAACAAATTGCAGTCCTGCTGCTCCCAGTAAATTTGGTAACAGTCTGACTTATTAGCAGGCTTCTAGCAAATAGCTGTCATAGGTGCTGACTGTAAGGAACTGGATGTCAAAGCACCACCAAAGAGAGCTGAGAAAACTCCTTCCCCTCGAGGCTTTGTTAATTTGATTTATGTGTACAGGCAGGAAACTAATTGCTAATTGTTGCAGAGCATACCATGGAATTACAGCACTCTAACGCCATATCTCAAGAGTACCAATAGACTTCAGTTTTACACTCTGGTGATGAGAGATGCATCCTAAACAGGAATTTGTGAGTGTTTGGTGCTTAAGAAATTTTACAAGAGAACTCTTTGGAGTGCCCTGTGCCACCATGTCCTCAGAGAAAACAGCCACCCTCAGAGCACACTGTATCACTGAGAAGTTGAGAGCCAATACAGTTAACTCGGCAGGAACAAACTCTTGCAGTTGTTCAGGTAATTAGTAGATAGTCGGCATATCTAGTGCCACTAATTAAATTGTTAAGGGGTTTTGTTCTGGAAGATTTGTTTTTCAGTATCTTTATAGGTACATGCCTAGGACCGCTAGCCAAAATTGCTGATTTTCCTTGTGTTGAGTTGCAAGGACTGGACAGTGAAGGACAACTTTGTCCAATTTCTGTATCCTCTGGTATTTCCCCATTGGAAGCAATCAGTCTAAAACGAAAACTGGTTGTCATGTCAGAAGGGCGTGTGCTTTTTTCCCTCAGATTCTTTCTGTTAGAAGAAATATGGTTTGGTTACATCTATAAAACCGATGGATGGCAACGTAAATAAGTCTTTTGCCTCTAAACACTGTCTTTTAGCCAGCACTAATGTCAGAATCATTCAGAAATATCTAGTTAAGTATTCCTCTTTTTCAGGTAAAGTCAAGTACAGGGCCTACCACTCACCAAAAGTTTTTTAAGAGGTACGGATTTTTAAAATCCATAGATGTTTCACCATCTGTTCCAGTCTGTCATGCTGAAACAGAAACCATCCCCTGAAAATTTAAGGCTTCTGAACAGCCCCAGGCCAAGGGGAGAGTGAGATGTCCTGGGGCAGCCCAGCAAACAGGAAGATTCAAGGTATCATCAGCCCCTCCCTGATCCCTCTGCTACTCCAAGCAGGCAGGAGCAAGGTATGCCAGACCTTGAAAAAGCAAATTACTCCCTCACCCATGCTGACGCAGCTCATTTCATCATCTATTAAGAAAAGTAGTACTTGTCACCATCCAGAATTGCTGTTCTAATTGGGACTAAATTGCCCCACACTTTTCAGCAATCATGGTAAAGAGGTAGATAGGTAACGGCCATGGAAATTGGTTCTCTCTCTAAACCCTAACCACAGTTCTGCTATGATGAGTTTGAGGCAATTACAGCAAGGTAATGTTTAGTTTTAAAATAAGTAGGATTATGCAATCCAAAAATAAGTCATCAGAGCAAAATTCGTTTACAGTCTGGAGCCTGTCAAAAACTAGTGTTACTTTTTCTTAGAAAAAGCGATGCCCTGTCCGAACACGGAGATGTCATGTAGGAGAGCACTGCAATGGGAGAAGTCCAGGTGCCAGGTCCTGTTCCACCTACTGCAGAACAGGACTGTGACCCTCAGTCCCCTGTGCAACCCCTCGGCAGTACTGAGCTGTCCCCCATCTTCCCCCTCTCGAACTGCCAGCCTGAGCCTAGGAATGCTGAATCGAAACAGACACTGCACCACAAAACCCGGCAGATTTAAGGGGCGGGGTGGGGGGGAAATCATCTTCAAAACCTCCCAATTAGCTTATCTATACATTTTGCTTTTCCACAAAATACACCTCCTGGAATGATAAGTTCATAAGAAAATACTCAAAAGCCTCATTCTCAGTTTTCACACTGATGACATATGATGTCCACCCAGGACGTCACATAAACCACACAAATCCTCCTGCTTCTCTTCTTTTGAGAGAAGGTCTCAGAGGTTTGGAAATCTCTCTTTTACTTTCTTATATCTCAAAGACAAAATAAAATACATTTTTTGTCTTTAAAGAGTTTCTTAACTGGTCCAACTGTGATTTTTCTATTTTCCCTAGCACAGAACTGTATGTTGGTTTTGACAAAGGAGCAGTAAGACAGAAGCCATTCTTGTGGGCTGTGATAGATAAGGAAATTTATCAAGGGACTCTACTTATTATGCTGATGTGGCATAATAGAGCTTATTGGATCTAATTCATTATCACAGCAGTGTATTGCTTAGAAAAAATATTTTAAGGCAACGCTGTGTACTTTGTTTACAAAGGACACAGCTATAATACAAAAATCAGACTTTTACTGTAAATGATTTCCCAAATCAAACATTTAAAAATCAATTTATTTTTATGGTTACCATTAAAAAAAATAATCAACCAAGAGAAAAAATTGTTCTCAGTGAACCACACGGTGGACTTGAAACATGAAACATGTCCCCTTCAGTGTTAATGGAACCATAAGCTAAAATGTTTTTCAAAAAGGAAGAGCAATTTTATAAACATATGCTGTAACTGACCCTAACAGTAACAAACTTACACCTCCTTGTCAAGCATTGTATCAATATAATGCTTCCTTCTTCCATCTACAGAAAAACCAAATGAAAGAGCTATATTTGGCAACTTATTTAAATAGAAGAAAAAAAAAAGGCAAATTGAATGAAACCAAAGAAAACTATAAACCAGACAAGCCTTTCTATTAACACCTCTGAAGTACAGATATCACTTCTTTTTTGGTTAAAACAGAAAAAAAAAAATCATATTTGACATAAGTGGGTATCTGGAGCCTAAATTTATCAAGTCACTGTTCCACAGATACCACTCGGGTCACACGGGGCATCTTTCTTCCACAAAAGACACCTCCTCGTGTTCTCAGAGCCATTCTTCCCTGGGGAGGTAGCAGGAGGATAAGTGGGAACTCTTATCTCCTTTCAAAAGGGGCTTTGTACTTATAAATACACATTCAAAAGTATCATGTGAATAAAGAGAATCCCAAGTGATTACAGAGTGTGGGAATAAAATAAATCTAGAGACCTCGCTTAGCTCCTGGTTACCCGGGAACGTGCCAACATCCATTTCTAAAGATGTAGCAGGAAGGACTTCAGACTCAGTCTAACTACATTTAATACTTGCATATACTTTAACACTTTTATGGCAATACAATAGATATCTGAGACTGATACAGGAAGGAAGAGGATGACTTCCCACTGAGATTTGCTTTTTGCAGTGCATTTTTCAACAGCTGGCACAACAAAAAAAACCCAGAATTTTCTTGTGTACAGGGGACACAAAGACAATGGCTCAGATCACAAGTGAGCAGTGGTCTAGGCCAGCGGACTGCTACCATCAGCCACATAGATGTCAGTACGTACCTATTAAATAACAGAAACTGTTAACAGCAGTAGGGACAAAATGGGTCTTTCCTAAGCGAAGCAGTCACCAGAGCCCTCCCTTCTCTCCTCATACCCTTCCTTTAGAAGGAGAGGCTCTGCTCCTGCCATAATTTCTCATTCCTGGGACAGCAAAGGCAATTTTGCCAAGCAGCAGCCTGTAAATTTAATTCAGTCCAAACCTCCAGAACTGAAATTTTCCAAGAAGTTCTAGGCTCTCTTTGCTTGTCAGGTCTGTGTTTCGCAGGCTTTACCTGAGAAAAAGGTCTGAAGCTCCAAGGTTTTAGCACTACTGATTATAACTGATCAGGGACAATAAACACTTGTGTATGGAAGTATCTCAGTTCACTTTCAGAAGAAACAAGTAAACTCCTTCTCTCACTGTGTAGGCACTTTTGTTTCTTTGGCCATGACCGTGTAGGAGAGCTGCTGCTGCCTACTCTCCCAAAGCCCTTTGAAGAATTAAGCTTAAGTTATGGATGGCATCAGGCACCAGTGACAAATCAATTCTTGCTAGAGACGGATTTGGGAGATTCTGCAGGCGATATTGCCAGCTGGAAGAAGGAACAGATATGCCTCCAAAGGACAGTTAGTTACAACTAGATGTATTACGAGGGGATTTAAACCTCCCTACTGCTCGAGGGGGAAAAAAAAATGATAGCGAAGAAAGCATTTGAGTCAGAATATACAGGATGAAAAGGAGAGTTGAAATGTAGGAGCTGCTCTATAGACTGCATGAAGAGCAAAGCAAAGACTCTTCCACCTGTGGCCCCCAACCCAGTCTTAATCATGGAAAAATGTATCCAAGAAGACTGTGAATCTGACAGTAACCAGGACGTACGACTGCTGAAAGGAATTACAGAGTAAAGCAGAATAAGGCTATAAGAATTTTAAAAATAATGTTTGAGAGAATTAACTAATCTGACAAAAAAAGGTATAGCTAGAGTTATCATTGACGTCAACACAGCTGTCCATTTTTCTTTAGCCTTATTATTCAATGTGAACCTTGTTTATCAGTTTGACTTACACAAGTCAACGCCAAAATTACAACTTCCTAAAAAAGTTACCATAGCCCCACAATTTCCAAACAAGTTAGGATCGTTTCATTTTTACCTGGAGCAATAAAATTAAAATAATTTCATATAAAATAAAAACACCACCTTTTGTATTTCCCCTATTGAAATGCTCGGCACTGTTAAACATGCAACACAAAATATTTTCTTTAAGAAAAAGATGCCAAACTGGATAGCAGTAGTTACTATAATCTTAGGAGTCTTTGACAAGACTATTTCTGCTACTTTCTGTGCTTTCATTGCCTCGTCCCTTTAGATTTCGTTAATAACATTCAACTCAAACCTTAACTGAAAACACTCACCAAAGTTCAGCTTGCACAAAACTCAAAGATTTACCCTTCTAAAATACAAAAGCTTAGCAACACGTATGATGACCAAAATCTTGGCAGCTAGTGACAGTAACATTGAAGTCAGTGACAATGCTCCCTCTAACTCCAGACCAGGGCGTCTCAGATTTTTTCCCTTCTCTTCTTCCTGAAGGTAGGCAAGAAAAATATCACCCAGGAGGCAGAGGGGACATTACACAGCACAAATGGCACACCCATCTTTAATTTGGGGAAGGAGGAGAAAAAAAAAAACCAAAAACAAAAACAACAAAAAAATAATCAATCCACTCATTATAAACACAAATCTGCTGCAAATAATCCAATTATGTGGTAACGACCACTGGATAGCTAACCTGCATCTGGTGGATGCACAGCAACAGGATAAAGATATCCTTCTTTAGCAACCCCCTTTTACATACAGCAAGACGGAAAAACCAGCTGAATTTTCAAAAGCACTTAAGTGGAATTAGAAATCTGAATCCTATTTTAAGAAGTAGCTTAAAAAAGTCAGTTTTCATTGAAAATTTGGCTCATTTACTTTTGAGAATTCAACAGTGTGCTTAGCAAAACTGTTGGGAATTTCCTGTATTTTTCAAAGTCTGCCACTTATGACCTTAAGCATTTACTATAAACTTTAGAGACTTCCACATCTAAACGCACTCATCACTTTCGAAAACAGGACTTTTCCTATTCTAACGATTTTATTTCAGAGCTGCAGACACATTCCTCAGGGAGCAAGACAACAGACTCAAAGACAGATGTCTACCCCCCAGCTGTGCTCTCTTGACACACTCTCTCTAAAAGGGCTCCGAAAACTCAGTCTTGCCATGGAGTCTCAACCTAGCTGTCCCAGGAGATAGCCTACTTTCAGCCTACAAATTTTACCAGGTTTGTCCACCTGTGTTGCCCTGGTAAGTTCTGCTGGTTACAGATATAATTTTAAACAGTGCCCAAGGTATTCTGTATCTCGACTTCTATTTGGTCTCTTTTGGATGTGGGATTTATGCCCTTTTCACATTCACACTGAAGGCTTGTGGGAGCCAAGTTACACCAAACTTGAACTAAAACCTTTTCATGTATCTTCCAAAAGAAAACCGAAGAGAAGGTGTATTCATGGCACAAACAGACATAATACTACTAGATTCCTATCAGCTCAGTGATGTTTGCAGAATTATGTCTGGTTTTACCAGTTCTGACTCTGCTCGTACTATGGAGCAGGTTGTTTCTCTGAGCAAAGTTAGTTTTCACACTCATAAAATGTTAGATTTACTGATTGAATACTATTAACAATATTTGTCCTAATTTTTGTCATCATGTAAAACGCGTTGTGCAGGGTAAGGAAAAGTCTTAGGCTTTTTGCGGTGACTCCTTTCTCCCTTTCAGGCACCTCGGACAATTTAAGCCCTCTTGAAACTTCTGAAACATCAGGAGTAAAATGATTTCTGCTTTTTATCATCAACACTATAAGCACTTCCCTACAGGGGGTGAGGGGAGATGTTCAAAAAAGCTTACAGAGATAATCTTTACTTAGGCTGTATCATTAATTAGGCAACTTGATCAAGGCCAGTAATTACAACCGTGCTAAATTGCACTGAATTTCTGTAGCATTGACATTTCATGGGAAGCAAGGTGCAAAGTTGAAGGAATGAAAGCCAGCACAATAACTTTTCTTACCTAACTGTTTCTAGTATGTCTGCTGGGAAAAATACTTAACACAGATCTGGCTGATGTAGGCGGCCAGTATGGGATTGACAGAAGAGCAGCACACAAGCTCTCACCAAGAGCCTCCAGTGGAGAAGCTGGACAGGAACACCTGCATCCTCCATTTCAGCAACCCCAGTAGACAAACTGTTATCCTACATGGTCCTCCATTCCTCACACAGAATGGCAGAGAGGCTTCATTCAACTCGCACAGAATCCGGTCCAAATCCCGACAAAACCAACACGAGTTCCCTGGTGCACTTCCACAACATCTTTAGAAGCCCAGTGGGTCCCAATCCTCAAAGCTTCATCTGACCGTGGTGGATTTCATCCCAATAGGAAGTTCCCCCTCCACACCTCCAAGCACATTAAGGTGATGTCTGCATGGGCAATACAATTGGCACTGCTCTGTCTTTTATACGTACTTTTTTTTTTTTTTCTCCTAAGTCCTTTATCGGGACTGTTAGCAAAATCTCTTACCATTACTGAGTCTGACCAAAGTAGTAAGCTAAGAAAATTAAATTAATGTCATTCTCAGTAACATTTAGAAATTGCAAGCTAAGCAGCTGCCACTTATTCCTAATAACTCAAAGTATATTATATTGAAAGAAATCTTACGATAACATATATTGATTTTGTCAGGTTTGGGCCTTTTCTTTCCCAAGCAACATATGTTGCGTGCTCTGTATTTGTGGGGCTACATATACGCAGGTTTCATTGCAGTAACTCTGACTCTTGCCAAACAGATGTTGAGGGAAAGCAACTTAACACAACATGGGATAAAGACTGTCTCAGATCAAAATGCTGGGTGAAGAAAAATCTTGTGGCTAATGTGGTATACTAAAAACATTGGTTATATATTTATATACAGAATCAATAGGTAGCTGAATTAATGCTTGACCACATTTGTTGAAAACATGCTATTACATAGAAAAAAACTACCAAATGCTAAGAATTATGTTAGTTAAAGGATAGCAGCTACATAAGTTTTTCAAGTTCTAAAGTATTCGTATAATTCATTTTACCTCAAGTCCAGATTCTCACTAATAACCTAATAGCTAGCTGAAATAATTTGAAAAGTGAAGAGGAGTTTGAAAAAGAAGGGTTTTAAACACCCTTTGAAATAATACAATGGCAAGTGATTCCCGGTCCCCAAACACAATGTATTGGAGTATTATCCTGAGACTGACAGACTTCACTGCAACTTGCTGTGATTTGTGTAATATCCAATCAGCAGGGCTTCGTTTATTGCAATATGTTGTTCATGACCAAGCCTAATAACAGAATTCTGTTCAATTTACTCTCTGAGAAGACGTTTATATTTTACCATTCAGAATCAACATTTTTCATCACCTATACCCTTTTCCATTATGAAAATAATTAGATCTATATAAAGTAGAGACAGTTCATCACATGAAAACTGACATGAAATCCTTCTCATCTATTTTTTTCCCTTGACTTTAGTAACAGTGTTGGCTTAAAACATGGTAGTAACTGCTTCAGGATTTTAGGCTTGATTTAGCAAATATAATAAAAGACAAATTATGTTAGAAGACTTCCGTGGTTACTTTCAACATATTTCTGATCTACACAAGAACAACTCTTTGGATGTCCATGACAACAATCCTTTCTAACCTCACGTATGTTAAGTTCTGCTGCTTCTGAACTGGTACTGATCAAAAAATCTGCAATGCGCTTCCTTTACCATGAAAAAGGAACTTGCCATTCCAGAAGCCAGAAATAAGCTCATCTCCCCCCTCGTACAGAAATAACTTTCCAAAGTTGGCAGGAAAACCTAGTTTCTTCCACATACACTGCTACAGAAGAGTTATTATACTCTGATACGAACATGTTATATAAACTCTCAAAGCAGTGAAAAGATTCCCCATGGGAGAAAAAATTAAAATCAAACCCAGTCAGTAGATATTCTACATTTTATATTCATAAAACAGGTACTACAGAGAAAAAAAAAAAAAATCATTTCAGAGGTCAATTTTTCCATCACAAATCCATGCAGACTAAAGGTTTACTTCACTGTATAGACTGAAAAATAAATCAGGATTCACTTATTTGCCAGAGACTATATAGGGATTTCTTAAAGCACCAATTACAAAACACCATCTAAAATCTTGCTTTTCAACAATGTTATCTGACAATCTACTGGATCTAGGACAGTTGTCTATCGTCTGTATTTCTATTCACCTTGAATTAGCTATATTTTTCAATTCAAATACATTAAAGCTAATATTAATATATTTAGCAATAGAACATAATTAAAGCAAAAACTATAAGGACTAACACAAATCCACATTGTTAAAAATTACTCTAGTTTCATATATGTTTATGAAAGCTTCCCAAGCATCATGAGAGAACTGAACATGAAGAAAAAGTCAAGGCTTGTGTCCTGGTTTCAGCTGGGATAGAGTTAATTGTCTTCCTAGTAGCTGGTACAGTGCTGTGTTTTGAGTTCAGT
>JAVJGG010000085.1:35978767-35998939 GCA_035590195.1 Aviceda cuculoides
AACGAGCAGCTGCGTGGTGCTTAGTTGCCAGCTGGGGTTACACCATGACAGCTTGTAAGTAAGATTCCACATAAAAGAAATCACAAAAAGTCTTAACATTGGCTCCTAGCATTTAGACAAAAAGATGTCAAGGTACGTACCTGTAAATCTGTTGAATATTTTCAGCTTTGATTTCCTTGAGAATTTCATGGTAGATATGAGGGTTATTTGGTTCTTGAGATGTCGGGGAAGAAGGGCATTTCTTGTGTGCATAATATCCTATCACAATTCCAAAAATAAATAAAATCAAAGCAGTGCAAAATACTTTCAGTATCTGAAAAAAACTGCAGCGGTTGCTCTTTGGTGCCTGTCTTGTATAGTGTGAGACATAGTCAGGGTCTTCCTGAAGGCGCTGGAATCTTCCCTTTGGAGAAGATGAAGGCTGGATAGGCTCGAGATCAAGGTCAGGGCTCTGGGAGTTTCCCAGGTGATGCTGGATCACACCGTCCAGTCGGAAATGGTCAAAGCCAGGCTCCTCCAGCTCTTTTTCCATGTCCCATTCCAGTTCCAGCGCTGTGGCTTGGAGCTCATCGTTGTCAAGGTACGGAGAGTGCCCCTGAGGTCTCTGGTCTGCATTCACTTTGTGATAGGCCATCTTTTTATCTATTAAAACAAAATTCAAAAAAACCCTAACTGTTTGTTTCCTTATGCATACATAAACAATTTATTTATTCTTTGTACACCTAGGAGAACTAAACATATTCGATAAAAAGTAAAAAGGGGGTTCCCAGTATTTCACTCTCTCCATTTCCATCATCCCGTCTTCTTCTGTAGGAGATCAGCAGTCCCCTGAACACCGTCAGAGGGGAAAGAAGTTGTTTAATGGAATATAAAGTATTGTAATTATACGAATAAAGGGAATTTACAAGTGCCAATCGCAAAACACAAAAGTTATCTTATTATTTTGTCAGTCCCCAAGATAATATTAAAAAATTGAGTGAAGACACAGAGTTTCCAAAACAATTATTTACTACCTGGAAGTAATTTTAAAGCTTAACAACTGTATGTATCAATTTCATTTCATACACCATACAAAATAATGCTGTTAAAATAAAGTTGAAAAAGTAGAAATAATATAACTCGGCTGATCTGATTCTAAACACAAGGAAATAAGTTAAAAAAGAAATTTCAGGGTGACACTGTACTTACACATCAATAAAAGGCTTCCATTTAGATGAAGCATTCTATTATTTATAGGTATTTTAAATGCATAGTTACTGAATGACTGATGAATTTACTTAGAAATTGTCCCAGCTGTTTTGCTCCACTTATTTTTCCCATTTTGATGAATCAAAAGCACTGCCAGGTAAGTATTTATATCAAAATCATTCCTTTAATGGCAAAGCATATCTGTGGCACTTTGAGATATTTCTATGGAAGTACAAGCCCTCTAAAGGGAACTCTGACCTCCAGTACAAACATTCAAAGTCAATTTTCAACAAATCATTTTTAACAGACTGCAACAATAGGGTGTCGTTTTCTTCTGCACCTTGACAATAGCTGTTCCATCACATCAGCATCTGTAATTTAGGGCTTTTCAAACATCCAACTCGCTCATCAATTAGAATAAAATGAAGATAAAGATATTAAACCTCTCACAGTGATGGATATTGGACTGACACCTACAACACTACATTATCCCTCCATTTTTACGTTTTAAGGCACTTTCTTTCTCTAAGACTTACCTCCAGATAGCATTATTGAGGCTACATAATAGATGAACCTACTCTAACAGCAAAGTAGAATTTAGCTTTTTGAAGCTCTCTGAAGAGAACAAACTGTTAGAAAGCATTAATATAATGAAACAACCCATTGTCCACTAAAAGATTAACTTACTCTATACAACACCAATTTACAGATCGTATTTCCTTGTACAGCCATATAAATATCCCACGCCTGTAAGCGTCAGGCAGTCTAGCAACAGTCAAGAGAGCCCACATTCGACGTATATGTTTCAAGTGTAGCTACTGTACACATTTTGCAAACCAACTTGCCACCTGCAGTCCAAATTCTTCTATAGGCAGTAGAAGCAGCACAAGCTAAACTAAAGCACCTTAAAATCGCGTGAAAATCTGCATTATTTATTTAAATAATGGTAACAAATATTAGTCTTTAAATTCCTGTTGAGTCAACAAATGGCTTAGCCTGCAAAGCCGTTCTGGCTGAACTTGACAGGCTTTGTCAGCCCAGCCCTCAGGTTTGAGAAGGTGCCTCTGAACTGTAGTGCTACAGTCCAGCAGGTCAACCTCTTCCCCCGCCGTTGCGCATTACCTCGAGATATCCCAAGGGAGCATGCTGTCTCCTCATCCAGGTTGTTAAGGAAGATATTTAAATAATGTCAGCCCCAGAACCAATCCCTGGTGCGCTAAGCTTCTCACCAAGCACCAACTGGACATCAAGTGATTTATTAATATTGTCTGGAAATTTGAGCAAACTAATTTTCAAAGTGTTTATCTGCCCTTTTGCTTTATCTCCTCCTGTCGGTGGAGGGATTAATTTGCAAACCATCAGTGACAGAGGTCACTACTAGATAATAACAACTGCCCAACAACCTCATCTTTCCAACACCTTTTCATACTGCTTTTTATTAGAAATTTAAGGCAAGTGTTTTGTCCTTTAAAGGCAATAAAAATCACTACTGTATTCCATAAATACATAATTTTGACTCTATAATTAGTACGGTCATTTAACAAACTGCTTTAGACAAATAAATAAAACCCTTAACAGATTACTACAGTATTACCCATAGAACAGGAATTAAGGCAGTTTTTCAGATACAGTTGCATGGCAAATATTAATCTTTCTGAGTTTATAAATGTTGACCATTGCATATCTGTGCTAGCTAAGTTTTCTCTGTATGTCATTTAAAAATGTTTGTTACTGTTCAATGGACTGTATTAATAAAGGTTATTTAAATCTACACATAAACAAATAATAAAAATTCCGATGGCATTTCTTCAGATGGTTGTTACCGCAGTTGAGTAGCAACCACATTCCACAGCTTAGTATCTCAGCAATTTAATTTTGATACAAAGCACCAAAACTAGTTACCTCACTCCAGGAAAAAAAAACACCAAACAACTAAACAAACTAAAATAAAAATCAATACTCAATTCAGCTTTATATTTACAACCAGCCTTTGGAGTATGGGATCTTCTTAGCAACGCACGTCCTTTAGTTAGAATGCAAAGAATCCAAGAGTAGCCCGAGTTAACGTCTTCACTTTTTCTACTAATATTGATAAGTTCATTATCTGAGTGTAAGAACACAACACAACTTACCACGAAGTACCCGAGATTAGGGCCCACGTTGTATTTAATCATGACAACAATGATTTTAAGAAGGGTTTCTGAAGGCACAAGTCATTTGTACCAAGTAATCTATATTACCAGTTCTGGTTAGTATTTGTCTGGTTAAGGAAGCAGGCATGATTTAATGATTATATATCAAATGTAATTTTAGGTAGGAATTAGATGGATAAACACTACATGGAAAATTAAAAAAAAAAATAGACAATAGAAATATGGATAAACTATGAAGTCAAGAAAAAACACTATGATACTCTAGTTCAGTCTTCTCTGTAACAGACCATAAAATGAACACATTTTTGAAAGACACTTTCAAAAACTTCAGGAGATAGAAAATCCATCCCATCTGCCAGCAAGCTGTTTCAACATTTAACTGTTGTTAAATACATGTTTTATTATAAAGATAAAAGAGCAACTGCAAAATGCCAGAAGTCTGAATGTGCACTGAGTGAGCTTTAAAGCCATTCTATAGGGACAGCAAAGAGGATCATAAACTCTGCAATACTGGACAGAGCCAAGCTGATGACCAATAAAGTTGATGTGCATTTCTATACTTCCACTTATTTGTGGGGAAAATGTTTATAGAGAGGTATCAGATCAATACTAAATATCCTTTCAATTGACTCTACACAAGAAATCAGGAGAGTCAGCTTTATCGGATCATTATTGCCTCAGTAAGCCCATTTCAAAACCATCTACCTGTTCTCTGATCTTAAAAATAACACTTCCGATAGGTACATCTTGTTATGAAACAATCAAACTTTTTTTTGTGATAGTTTTCCTGCTTGAATCCCTTATCAATAATGGCTTTGAAAACTGTATAATAAGGACTACATGAAAGGCGTTGCATCTGCATCACTACCACTCTCCAATACCTCCACAACAGAAAGGTCAGCTTATACAAACATTTTATGAAACCAACAAGGGAAGATCACTATGAATATATAACAGTAAATTCTTTGTGACTGCTGCTGTAGTTGTTAAATCCCGTTCATAAATAGCTGAGATGATTAGCAGGCTCACTCACAGAAGGAAGAGTGGCAAGTGTTAACGTGCTGCCCATAGCAAACGCCTTCTTGGGCCACTTAGTGTTCATTACTGAAAAGGCAGGTTTTACCCAGGAATTGCACTAGAGGCATCATGGCCTCTTTGTATAGCCATAAAACCAGAAATCCAGGATTGCTGGCTAATCTCATTTTTAAAGGTTCTTTAATTTTTATTTTCTTCTCGGTATCTTCTATACAGAGTACTTTTGCTTTAAGTCCTTGTAATCCTTTTGTGTCTAGGCAAACCCCCAAAGCAGATATTGTCACCTGTTTGAAGGGCAAATAGCTGTACCTATGGAAATCAACACCCACCACACATACAAGTCTTTAAAGTGTATCTGACAACAATTTAGTACTTTGTTAGATGAGATGATGCCAAGTTTCAGGCCTAGACAATTTCTTCAGGGTTGTAAATACATGACAAAAGTTCTTTGCAGAAGAGATTATGATGCCTTTGTCAACAGCGGCATTACACTACACTGTAATTTAAAGAATAATTTGATATTTCCGTCACCGCTTCCTTAATTTTCTGCAGTAATGATTTTTCCCTTCCCTCACGTTTGGGATACGGGCTTGGCAACCACTTCAGTTACAGCAGGACAATTAAGTTCCTTGTCACTCCGCACAACCATCATATAAAAACAAATGACAAAACTTACCAGTTGTTCACGTTTCACTAGCTGACTCAAGACAAACACAATCTGGAAGAACGTGCAGTGTTGTAGCAGAAGACAGAACAGAGAGATCAGACTTGAGAAAGAAAGTGTGTAGAACACAGGTAAGTTGAGTCCAACTTGTCTCTTCACATAACAGTAAAAAGTACTTTTTGGCATATGTGAGGGATGCAGAATATTTAACTTCAAAATCTCTCACCAATTTTATTATATCATGCACAGCCGTACAGACCAGGATATTAACAACACAAAGGATAACTACATGACAAGAACAGGGTCTATAATGCACCTTGATTGATAAGACTTGCACACAATGGTGTCACAGTTGGAAGCAGGAGCTAACTTGCCTGTCAAAGCAGTCACCAAACACATCGGTTGCTTGAGCTAGAATATCCTGGGCCATCCAGGTGTGCACAGGTCCACACATATGTATTTGCCTGCTGCATTTTCAGAACCTTTGAAGGCCTGGGGCTCAGAACAAGAAGAATTGCTAGGAAGCTCCTTCTCACCGAGTAGACAACTATCCCATAAAAATGAGGCAGACCCAGCTGGTCTCTAGTACTCTGGGCATGTATTACTAACATAGATCTTTTCCATCCTCAGACATGTTTAGTTTGCAAATACCTATTTGCCTGAAAAAAAAATCAGAAATATTTACTGAACTTATAGTAGCTAACAGCATCTGTGACATATGCATAGCCTACCTCGGAGGTTTATTAAAACTGCAGCGTAATCAGATCACTATAAATGACTCTGTTACAGAGTCTATGCACTTCTTGTGGTACGTGCTGTGCTGCTGACTTGGCTTTGCTTCCATTTTCAGAACAGCTTTGCCCTCCAGTTTGGGTGGGTAACAGCTCAGTTTTCTAGCTGCTCACTCTTTACCACACTCACTTGCAAACATCATAACAACAGGTCTCAAACAAGGTGGGAGAAGCCCCCCACACCCTGGTTCCTTAGTCCACGAATTAATCACTCATCTTCCCTTTGGGCTCAACACTCAGATCCCACTGTTCTCCTTGGGAAGGGCGTTGGACAGCATTATAATGTTTCTAAAAGCATTATAATGTTTCTAAAAGCAAAATAAGTAGATGGAGAAACAGGACTCCCAGCGCTAGGAGGTACGCGTGGTGTATTTTTCAAACTAGGTATAAGAGGAAGAAATGAGGTCTTGCATCTTTGTTCATTTGCAGCAGGTAACAGCCCTCCCCCCCCAGCCTCTCCTGCCCCCAACCACCTCCCTGCCATTTACCTTCCCATGCTTGTGCCTGAGCTCCTGTCCAACCCATCCCCAGCATACTGGGCCCTGCTCCTCCAGAGCAACCCTGTCCCCCCCCACCACCAGCCCAAAGCCCCTCGCTCCTCCCTTCCCTGCTAACGGAGCTGCCACCCGGCTGCAGCACCTCTTCCTTGGCTTCCCCAGGGAACCACCACAGCTGATGGGGGGGCAAAGCCCACCTGACACCAAGGGTCCCTCAGGAAAAAAAACACTGGAGTTCTTATCCCTGCTTTGGATTCAGGGACTTGGCAACATGATACAATTGCTGCAAACAAAACGCATTCAGAAGGGATGCAGTTGCAAAAAAGTAAGAATATCTTTCCTGCAAAAGAAGAACTTTGAGCTCTGTGTTTCAGCCAGTCCTTGCCATAGTTTGGTTTAAACTGCAGCCACCGCTGGATCCTGGCTGAAGCCAGCTGTTGAACTCCTCTGCCCCTCAGTGGGATTTGGGATGGTCAGCAGCAACCACCTCTTCCCACAGAGCCATCAACCCACCCAAAACTCCTTTGAACACATTAACCTTTCCGTTTTCCCATCTCTCCTCATATCAACTGCCTGTGTACTAACCTAATACTCAGTTTGCCTGCATATGTGGTTTTTTTCCAAATTCAAGGTTGCATCAATAATATATTTTGCATTACACTTCCCCAGACGTTATAATTGCCTCTGAAAGAAATAAAACATAAAGCTTTACCAAGACAAAACCTATTATTGGGGCATTTCCATTTAAGCTTATAGTTGAATTTGATGTGAAATAAAATTATTGTAAATGGTGTTTAAGTTGAAAATGCTGACAGCGATAGCTGCAATAACAGGCCCTAGCAATTCCTAAGAAAGTTAATTTTATATGACTCATTTCTGCTTTGGAAATTTTTACATTGCCAGTTGTTGATTTGGGCACATTCCACTTCAGTTCCCGACCCTCCCCCCCCTCCCCGCTGTCTCTTTTTGGCTCGTTAATTACAGTCAACCCCATTTAAATAACTGTAAAAAATAAGTAATTTTAACTTTAAAAATTTGCAAGCTACACTTGCAAGCTACTACACTCTAAGAAACTGTGCTAATGGGAGCCTACTATACTTCAAAAGGTGCAAATCAATATTACAAAATACTATGTGATTTTGACCATGTCTTTTTTAAACCAAACCAAAACCAAAAGGTCACTTTTCTGGATGAGCTACAAACAGTAATTTGGCCTCATTGTGAACATAGACTCCATTCCTGGTTTTTAGCAATCATTGCCAAAATCTAGGAATTAAACTATTAACACATACTTCTGGGGGGGTGGGGGGGGAACAACCAACCAAAAAAAACCAAAACAAAAAAAAAAAAAGAAAAAAAAAAAGCTAAGAGATGGACATGAGTCAGCCCCACAATTTCAGTCTAACCCCTGAAGAGATCTACCTCCTGATAAAAGGATACAACATGCAGCAGACCTGCAAGCGTGCGACACGCTCAGGACCTACAACCAAGTTTCAGTAAAAATGTAAATTGCAGACAATAAGTTGCATTCACATCTCTTCTACTAGGAAACCAGCTCTTAAGCAACTGAGACACTTTAGGACGTCATCTCCAAGCAGAACGATCTCAGATACATAAAATGAGCATACACGAGATAAAGCAATTTAAAAAGAGACAAGATTTCAAATCTGTTTTTAAAAAGAATAAATTTACAGACAAAGGTTTCCCTCTACAAAACCTGCACGTGTGACTGACCTGTGCACAACTGTGTTCCCACAGAAGAGCCAGGGCTCCAGCTGGAGATGCCAAGTACTCTCAAAACCCTGGTTCTACGGCTTCTGTTGACGAGACCAGAGCTGAGAGGCACGGGGGAGAGCACAACGGACTCCATCTGCGAACTCCCTGCTACTCCCATGATTCGCAAGATCAAATGATCTAGGCTGGTTTTCAGAGCTTAGGATGAATTTCACAAACCTACCTGGTTACAGAAAACAAATCTTCCCATTATTAAGATTTCAGATGGAAATCAGAGATACACTGACATATGAAGCCCTAATGTCTCATGTCAAGAATAATTTTTTGGATAAAACCAGCTTTCAGATGATATACTTAAAATATTGATACACACAAATAAAGTGTTTCTATTGTCACTATCCTGTGGCCTTCTAACTTGCTGTAGAAAAATAGGTCAGTACTTAAAATTTTATTAAAAAAAAATCATTATTTCAGAGTACATTCTATAGAAATTTTTTTTTCATTTCTTGCTCAGTGGGGCTTTATTGAGTTTTATCAATTTCAGCAATGACATGGAGCCCTTAAAAATAAAATATTATGGAGCAAAAGATGGCAACATTTACAATTTAGCTGTATTGGAATTTTACTATATTTTGATGGATGACAGCTTTAATGATTCTGTGCGTGGTTTATAGCAGAAAACACAGTAAGGCAGTAACAGAATTTTCTGCTTTTTTCAACAATCTGTATCCAAAGAATTCAGAAAACAAGCAAGTTTACTTCATAATCACGCCAAATTTATTTTCTGGGTGAACTCTCGAATGTTAAAGCTCAAGTACACAGAGTGATGTTGCCATGGCAACTGCTATTGCAACCCAGGATGGGAACATGTTTATGAAAGCACATTTCTATACCCGTATACACATGCCGAGGCACACCGACGCTCCAGACTCCCGTCAGAAGGCAATCGAGCTATTCACGTGTTATCGGTCCCGATTCGGCTCCTGGCAAGGCAAGGGGACATTCACCGAAGCCATTAAGCTGCAGCAGCCCCGTGTATGATAGATACAATGCAAGGTTGTTTCTGCATATTGTGGTCACGAAACCTTCAAGCCATTACTCCTGTTTCTAGGACCTAAACAAGGAAACCTTAATTTGCCATAAGATGTAATATTAGATTTAGTGTTGCTATAGCTATAGGCGAAGAGTGAAGCAGTAATATGTTTGGTGTCCTTTGACCTTTTTTTAATAAATCTCTACTGAAATAAGCTGTCAAGTTTGAGAAATGTCAGAGTATGGTCATTTGAGTCTGCCTGGGGGTGTAATTTTGCATGGTGTACAATTCCTGTGAATTTATCACAACATGTTATTTCACACATAGTCAACACGGTGCGACATTCAGCATCCTGAATCTGCCAATATCTACATGCTGAAATGAGTTTATGATTTCTCTTTAAAAGAAAATTCAAGGTGCGTTAGTTCAGGTCAACAGAGGAATCTTCAGCGGATTTCCAAGGATAAAAATCAAAGGAAGCATCCCTTCTTTCTGCCGCTTCATCTGCATACGTACCTGTCAGGCAGCTCTGCCACTCTTGACACCACCTTTCCACATCAGCCAGCATTAAGTTCAGTGTGGAAATATATTAAATTAAAAACTGATTTGCTCCTTTAGTTTAGTATCACTCACTCCGCAACACATTTCAGATCTGTGATGAAGTACGTCTATACGTAAAGCTCTATACAGCAGTAATATATATGGTTCCAGTAGCTTTCCAGGAGAATTTTACAGTTTCATGTCAGCCCTTACGGAAATAGTGTCACAAAAACCAGCCAGACCTGATGCTTTTTCAGCCAAGTCCTACCCAACTGTGACCACAGCCTTGGGAGAAGAGGCACAGCTGCTTAGCCTATGGTTTTGTGTTCAGCCTTTGACGGACTCCCAGTCATCACTTACAGAAATCTCTCAGCCTTGCTGAGATGTACGAAAATGAGAGTATTACATTAAATAAACTACAGCAGTCCATTATCCTAAAGACTACCTCAATTGTCAATTGTCCATCTCAGCCTGCTGTAGTTGCTTTTGACACCTACAAGCTGACAGTTAAACTTTTATATATGCAGAATTTATCATAGGCTGCTATTAGGCTGAATGCTGAGCGGTTCTTGTTAACAGTTCATCCATACTAATTTCTTAAGGAATAATTTCTTAAGAAGTAAATATCATACTTCTTAACCACAAACAGAGCAGTCTTAGGAGCACAGTACATACTTCACAACCTAAAATAAACAGATGAGCTGCTTTAGAGGAAAAACGTTGAATAAACCTTGTTCTTTCAGACTAGGCCAGGGTTTGTGCATAGCTATTAGAGCTTAACTTGTTTACACTGTAGTACTTTTTGATTTAGAGACATTAGCCATTGAAGATAAGCAAAGTGTGCATTACGACAAGAACTAAGAGGACATATTCAAGAAACATATAGCTTAGTATATGAGTTAAAGTATGCTATAAACTATATAATTGATGCCTAGGGCACTTCAGCACTTCCTATCTAAAGCAGGAATTGTGCATGAACAGAAGGACTGATGGTTTGTGCTAATTCAGCTTTATACCATCAGCTAAACATGTCTTGATGATCTTTTCAGATGCTGGATACCCATGTTCAGGTACACATTCTTGTACAAGACGACTAGTGAGGTTTGGGAACTTTTCAACAAAGTAATACTAATCAGAAAATTACAGTCTGCTGACACCAAAACCCTTAAATAGCAAATGCCACAGAAGAGCAGCTGTGGATGACCAGTCGCTGAGCATACTTTGCTTATCAGCGAATAGGGAATACTATTTCCTCTCTCCAATTTCCTTTAAAAAGCAACATTAATCCAAATTGACTCCAAGCAACAGCTTTGAGAGAAGACTAAGCCCTCTCTTCCCTGCTTTCAGCTATAAAACAGAATGCTATTCACGTCACAGTAGATGTTACAGCTTCTTAAAAAGATGGGATGATACATCAGTTACACTAATTCTCTTAATTCTGGGAAGTTATATTGAAAAGTTGACAATTCACAGAACCACAGAAATTTTGGCTGGCAGGGACCTCCAGAAGTCACCTGCTCCAACCTCCCACTCAAAGCAGGACTGCTGCCAAGAACAGATCGAGTCACCTCATCCTTAAAAACTGGACTCATCAAGTATTCAAGCAGAGCTAAAGGGTTCAGTATGAACACAAAAGTTTGCCATTTCTCTCCCTTTTTTTTTGCTGCTGCTGATACATCTGTTTCTTAGTAAAAGTAGCACCCATATGCAAAAATAAAAAAACCTCAAATCTGTAATATAACCAGTTGTTAAAGTACACACAAACATTCCTGCTTAAAAATAAAAATAAAAAAAAAAAAAAATAAAAAAGCCAAAAAAAACCCAAAACCCAAAACAGAAAAAAAGACAGAAATGGAAAAAGAAATGAAAGTCTTAACACACAGACATAGCAGCCACAGCATGAAAAATTCATTTCCATTAATGAGATGTGGTAGTCCCCAGGCCAGCGCCCTTTGTATGTGAACCATGTTAATCAGATTGTATGAGCATTTGCCGGAAACTCCTGGGATAGCAAGCAACTATAACTATATAGCAAGCATAGCAGATTAGCAGCTTGCTAAAAACTGCCTGACTTGTAACCCTTGAAGCACAAGAATGATGCAGATTTCCTGAGTCACTGATAAATGAAGCACTTCATTTACATGGCTCATATTTGTTGCAGTCTTTGACACAATACGTACATCACCAAAATATGTACAAAATATCCCTTTTAGCGGCATGTTTACATAAGAAAATACAGAATAAACAAACGAATAAGGGCTGTGTCAATTCAGACTTGGTCACACATACATCTTGTACGATGCCTTGCTATTGCTATCCTACATCTCCAAAAAACCCTTCCACAACTTCCACTGAGTTGGAGTGAGATGAAAACACATGCGTTCCCACCAGGATGCACTGCAGAAGCTCCGCAGGTTTGCATATGGAGAACAGGACGATTTCCGGAAAGACCAAACAAAACAGCAGGATCTAGCCTGACCAAGCAAACTTTTTCTTTCTAAGAGATCCTATTAAATGAACTCCTCATCCTGGAGGATGAAAACCATCAGGATTTAGGCTTTCCTTCTTTCATCTGGCACTAAGACATTTAATTGCTTCCTAGCTTGGGCTTTATCTGCTGCATTTTTCAAATGACAAAAACAAATGGAAACTCTTGCTACTCCAGACAACTTTGTTTTCAAAACATTTGAGAGTTTCATTGAAATTTTGAAGTTGTTCAATCTGCAAAGCTTGACTTTATTCCCAAGCTAATTTTAATCTCAGTCACCAGTTCACACTGTTTGTGAACAGAGTTAGAAACCATTAAGAAACAAACTTTCTCAAAAAGTAACCCACAAAATTAAGAGAATCAATAAGCTAATTTCCAAGAACACGATTTCACAATATTCGGGAAAATATTATCTATAACTGACCCTGAAAAAGGACTCCAAGAAACACGTTATTAGTGACTCTGAATAAGATAACTGACTATTAAATTCTGCAGTGTCCTATATGAGTATTTTCAACATTGTACCAATATTTTTTGATCGGAATATGAATTATAGTCCCATTGCCTGCCTTCTTTTCTACCACAATATTTAGGTGTCTCCTTGAAGGAAGAAAAGACTTCATAAAATAAGCAAATGTATAACTGATCATCATTCACATGCTGCTTCTGTCTTTCTGCAGGCCTCTAGGAGATTGTGTAGATTGCTCTAGTGACTATCAGTATGTCCCTGGTCTCTCCTGCCTTTCTTTCCCTTTTGAAATATCAAACAAAAAGTACAGAAATAGGGATACAGATCCCCAACTCTATGCATATTTTCTTCAGCTTCAAAAATGGTAAACTATTTTTTCAGTTTCCCAAGAAACATCATTCAAAACTGAATATCCTCTGCTTTATTTTACATGTTTAATTATTCCTCTTAGAAATAAACATTTCCTCACTAAAAATGTGCATTTTGATTAAATTTAGTTTTTTAGGGGGAATATTTCCCTCACAAAACAACTTAATCAGCTTTATTTATACATGACCTAATTTCAAGCTCAGGGGGAGAAGAAAAAAAAAAAAGAGTCGTCAAAATACGCCCATGAGCTTCCACAGGAAGAGGATCAGGGAACGCAATTTAAAAAAGCAGAATTGCTTTCTTCATCTTTACTGGTTTTTACAGTGAAGTGTCTTCCACTGAGCTTCGTACTGCAAAGTTTTCCATGATTTACAGTAAGGAAAGAGAGGCAAATCAGTCTCTAGTGAAAAGTCACCCAAGCTCATAAAAAATTTAAAGTGACTAAATTTATAATTAAGATTAATCAAGAAACGACATTAGAAAACAGTTTGTACATTAACAGAAATTCGAGACTGAAAATTTGAATGCACTTTTTTTTTCCAACAGTAAACACAGAATTCCCTGTATTTTAGATACACATGCATACCTATAAATTTCTGTATTTATTAAAGGTATTTAAAATACAGTGGACTATTTTAAGTACATCTCATAGCTTTTATAATTTATTTATGAACAGGGACATTATTAAAAATAAATGATCTTCAATGGCACTTAAAAGCAATGCTGTTTTGAGACCAAATGTCAGGCAAATGGCATGAAAATGTAAAACTCAGCAAGTCATAAAACACTGCTTTAACACAGAATATTTATAGTACCAAAATACAGCCTGAAACAACTAGGTTTATTATAACAATACAAACAAAATCATTACAATTGCATTACATTTCATGTGCAATCATTACATTACTTAAATACTCAATTTTTCATTCTCTTTTAAAAAGTATCAAGCTATGACTCTGCTTCACACAGACACAAAGGCTTTAGCTGCACTGCTATATATTACAAAGGGTATGGTCTGAATATGCGTGATCAAAAGTAATCAATTCCATTACCTATTTTCATAACTTTGCGAAAAAATTCCAAATATAACCATTATAAAGTCATGACCAAAACCTACCTCATTGAATGTAAAGACAATAACCCCAAAGTGACCATTGTGTCACATCTCTACGTAAGTAACATGTAAACTCTCCATAAATCTGTTTGGACCTGGAATCCATTTCCATTTTTCCTTTACTTTTAGAACCTGGAAATAATTAAGCCTACAGTTAAACCAATTAAATATAGTGTGCCATTACAAAACCATACTGGATTTTTATCTTCCACTGCTAAACTTAGTCCAAAATAATTGCAGTGAATACAATTATCTACCACAGTTACCATCTGGGACATGAAAGTAAACATTTTAATTATTGCCATTGTAATTTGGGACCCACAAAGACCAGTATTTGGGCTACATATGGAATTTATTGTTATTGATTAATGTCAAAACAGGTGGATGCAACACTTCAAAAGACAGTTGGCTAAATGCCTGTAAACTTTGTTACCTAGTGTGGATTACTACAAAGAACTGGAGAACAGAATTTTATATCCATGCTGGTTGTTAAGCTGCTGGGTGATCTCAAAAACAAAATCCAGATAAAAGACATTGACCTCTGTTCTAAAGCACTTTTATCTATCATTGAAGTAGTTATCATTGAAGGAAAGAGATTACTTTCTCATTAGAGATGTACATTATCAAAAACTCCCAGCAATTTTACTGACTGTATTGAGAACTCTGTATGCAGAGAAAGGCGAATACTTTACTTCAGGCATTTTTGAGTAGATACCTATGAGTATGCACGTCTAGCATTGGGCATCAAAGTTAAAAACATATTTGTCCTGCAGAGCGATCTCTCAGTAAAGAGCAAAGAAGGACTGCAATCTAATTAAATTAATGAGAATGAGAAAAATAAATATATAGAGGTATGAAATATAGAGAGGGTATTAACATGAGAGTTTTTTACTATAGCACTGAAAAAAAAGTACTTAAATGCCTTTGAAGATAGTTTGAATCTGTTTTACCAAGGTCAAAATGACTGCAAAATGAGTAAGAAATTGGAAAAGTTACATAACGTCGGTAGTGCGCAAAAACTTCCTACGGGCTTATCGCAACTTAGACTTCACAAAGCTGAATAAAACCAGAATGGACTGACATTTAATGAACCTTTTAAGACTTCTGGTTTGTGACTAAGGTCTAAGATTATAAATGATTGTACAACAGCCTATTAAATTCCTAGCCTACATGTGTTTGAGAGGATCACTTCTTTTCGACACATAACGAACTCCTCTGGACTACTGAGGCTCCTTAACTCTCGCCATTATTAAAGGAAACTATTTTTCTCAGTTTCTCCAAACTATATACTAAATCCAGTGGAATTGAGCCAGCAATAGTTTTCCATCACACATCACAACTTGCATTATTATCTAATAATTATACTTGTTTTCTGGTTTCTTTGTTTGTTTAAACTAACAAGACAATGATCACCAAGACTTCTCACCATTTACTTTCACTATTTTAATAAAAAATGAAGACCGATACTGGACTGAGATAAGATGTAACATAAGATCAAAGCCAGTTTGCTGGCAACAAGCTCTGCATTTTGCAAGCAGCGAGCAGTACAACCCATTCAATTAGCAAGGATCCAGCTGCCTGGTAGTATAAGCTGGCATTAGAGCAATACCCCGATAAACCATAATTCACTCAGTATCAGACCTGGAACCAATGGGTGTTTTCAAAGATCTTCATGACCTGTTATCTACAAACAAGCATACTCAACTAACGCCCACCCTTACTGAACCTGGGGAGGATGCTCTTCTACTACTTTATTGGAGCCAGATTTTATTGTCCCTCTTCCACGCAGATTTCGTATCTGTAGTTTCTTCTCTAAACTGAAATTATACACTGCTTTTTGTCAGACAACATGCTCAAACTTTAAGCCTCTGAACATTCTAATCATTTTGAGTCAGATACCATAATGTTTGAACACAAACACATACCTGAAGCTTTAAGTATTGAAATCTAAATTCCACTTTTTGGCAGGCCTACTATGAGTATCCAGATCTATTTTGTCATTTTTAAGGTTTACCTATGGCATAGTGTAATGCAAGGAGTGAATTGAAATAATTTTAACTTAAAAGATAATGACACAACTGTTTTGCTATATACAATAGTGTATGACCTTACTAAGGAAATACATAGTGTTTATCTACAGACATGATCTTGAGTAGGTCTTCATCCCAGAAGGAATATTTTACTATTACACTATAAACATCTCCCCGCCATGTTTTGAAACAAAATAATTAGATTTAGAGAAAATATGCTTAATTATACCCAGAACAATCAAGATTGACTGCTTGGAGGTTGTGAGTTGCTCAGTCCATCTGCCGAGTACGTTCACGGCTTTTTTGGCACTTCCTTAAAGACATGAAGTGTACACACACACACAGAGGTTAGAAACGTTTCAAAACCATGTAAGCAGATGGTGATACAGCAGGTAATAATTTAATTACATAACTCCTAGAACATGTTTCCAAAAAAAAAAAGAAAAAAGAAAAAAAAAAAGAAAAGAAAAGAAAGAGGGAGGGAATAAACAATGTCCAGCCTGATCTTTTAATTGCAGTATAATAGCTTTTGTTGAATTGGCAATGATTTTCCACCCATCTATTCCGCAGTTAGAAACAGAAATAAACAAGTTCTATACCATGGTTTATTCCTAATGCAATACTTAAAAAAAATTAGCAATATAAACTGCAAGTTTAAGACACGAAAATAACTGTAATTATGTAACACTGAACAAGAAGATTTATCATTAGTTTTGCAGGTACAAAGAGGTCAGAAAGATGTACACACAACATCTGCTCTTGCATCAGCACAGAACATTGATACTGCTAAAGGGTGAAAGCAATGAAGTAAAGTTAGTCGTACTAATTCTTCATTTTATGCGGAAGCACAGAATCGCATGGAAGTGGAGAAGCACGATACAGACAAGATATCAGAGGTAAACCAGAAACTGAACGATTTTAATGAAAAGGGGGGGGGCGGAGTAAGATTGTGGGGTCTACTTAACATACCACATATGCCGATGAAGGCTGAAGGAGAAAAAAAGGATCTCTCCTGAATGCTATTATAGCAACTTCACTGTTTTAGAAAAGGAACTGCTGCCTCCGAAATAGTTGAAGATGCTGAGATAAATACTGAAGTACATAAGGTTTGATTGGCAGTCTACTAAGTTAGTGGGAGTCATCTTAACCTAAGGAATTCAGAATTGTATCACAGATGTATCACCCTTTGCATTATGTGCAGAAATTGAAGCATAAATGTGTAGCGAAGTGAATGCAAATGTATTGGAATAATCGGGGAACTGTCACTATGAGACCCAGACAGTAAGTCCCAGCCGCTGCTGGCTTTATGGTATGTCTCCTAGCGAGACGTTAAGATACAGGCAAAAAAAGGGGGTGTTGGGTGGAATTAATGGTTGTGAAATGTTCATCCTACAATAATACAAGTGTACATATAATATTTCAATTTTTTCATAGAACAGTATATATTTTGTCTTTATGTAAAGGTCAAATAGCTTGAAGGGTCACTATATCTGAGTCACAAAGTATAAGTAGTAATTCATATATATGTATATAGACATATATAAAAGAAACATTATAAAAATCACTAGTTGAATCTATTGGGTTATTTTAATTCTGACTACAAATGCCGTAGTTGTTTGCCTAATTTGAATTTAAAAAACTAATCTTAGGACTTAAGCAGCTCACAATGCAACCTTTCATTGTATTATTTTTTGATTAGTTCCATTTCTCAGCAAACTCCAATACAGCAATGGATCATGGAAGTTGGATTCTGGATTTGATGACACTATAAAATAGCATATGAAACATTTATTATTTAATGTTAAATTCCACAAATGAAGAAGATAACCTCTCTCCAAATTGTACACCCAATCAGTTCAGAATTAGGACTGGCTTTTCTGTTTGAATGCACAGGAGAAGAAATACAGCAGCACAGCTGATTGCAGTGTCACCTTGTCTTTGCAATATACTCATTTTTTCCTAGTTTTTATTGGCTAAGTAAATGGCATAAAAGAAGCGAGGTGAAGTATTTACAACTGCTTCCTTTAATTTTATTTTTTGATTCTTCCAATTTATTCCCCTATAAGTTAACAAAAGTGAACAAAAACATCACAAAAGGTCACTCTGATGTAGAAAATCCCCAGCATTATTCCAAGCAGGTTTATGACTTGTACCTTGAAATGCTAGGTAAACCGAGAAAAATATATTAAAATAAACCTAATAATGAAAACAATATATAATTACAATATAATTCTGTGCTGTGCTTGTCAATGGAAAAGGAAGTGCAAATCAAATTTTAATAAATATGACATACTACTTCAAAGTCTAATGGTGCATTTACCATATAAGATAATCAGGATTTTTTTAATTGAATGCTGTTCGATGAACCTTTAACTTACCTTTCAGTCTGCCTACAACAGAGTGTTGTGAAAAGACGAAGTCTGAAGTCAGAGTCTAATTAGAACCCTCTGCATGTCCTACTGCATCTATGCTGTTGTTGTTCGGAGGTTTTGGGGGCGTTTTGGGGTTTTTTAGGAATGGCTGATATTTTGTACATAAATTATTCACTTAAGCATACACAAATATATATGCGTACAACTGTATATGTGCATGAATATTCTATAGCTATATACAGAATAAATACAAATTATTATCTGGTATTTACTTACAAAACTACACTACTGCTGAACTATTTTTGTGGCAACAAATACCATATTCAAACATAAAAGTGACAGTAATAACTGTCAGGATTAAATATTTAGTGCCAGAGTATTGGGCTTCTGACTGTTAAAATGACCCTAAAACAGTCTTAAAGCTGCTGCGAGTGGGCAGCTGAGGAACAGGGTACAGGAAGCACCTGCCAGCACAAAGCCAGAAGAGCCGGCTGAGGAACAACCTACTTCTGGCCTCCAGAAAAAAGCCCTGAAATCCCAGAGTCCGGCACACAGGAGATGTCCGTACTTAGGTGAACACAAGGACAGGCGCGGTAGATGCAGGTAGCTCCCAGGACAGAGCCGCCGAACGGCAGCGGAGCTCTCGGCGTCCTCGCTGCCTCGGCTGTACCAGCAGCCTGGGGGCCAAAATGAGTTCACTTGCCTCCGAAAGGCAGTGGAAAGTAAACCAAAAGCCAGCTCATCTATCTTGTCCGCCTTCAGCAGTGACAGATTTAAAACAAATGAAAGTGCTACTTTTTCAGCTGCTGATGTTTTCTGATTAATTTTACCATCCAAAAGTTGCTTCATGATAGCGAATAGTGGTAAGCAGGAACAAGAAAGCCCAGAGGTACAACTCTATCAGGGAATGAAATGGTAATGAAGTGATAATGCTACCCCTAAACAAATTAAAAAAACAAACAAACAAAAAAACAACAACAACAAAATAAAAGCAAATTCTATCACCCCAAGCTTAAAGCTTTTCTCTAACAGGCCCATGGACTGTTGCTAGATGACAAACACTATTCTTCAGCCTTCCAGTTTTCTCTCTCTCCCCCTAGCTGCAATAATCTGACAGGCCATTATCCTGACAAACGAGATATTTGACATATCCTGATTGAGGCCATCACCGCAGCGTCAGTCACTCCGTGGGAAGGAAAGATGGCAGTGAGCGGTAAGTCGAAGGAGCAGATGACACAACAGCACGGTAATCCCCACACTCCCACTCTGGGGTTGTGAGACACTGAGTGAACATTACAGGTGAAAACCAGCTGTATTGAAACTGGAGTGACTGATGTAGCAGATTCTACCATAACCCTCAGATTTCACACGCCCAATGAAATAGCATTGCCAAGGCTTCAAAAACTATTTTGATAAAGCACTTAGGACCTATGACTTTATTTCTCATGGTTAAATAACAAGAAAGGCCAAGATTACAATGGAAGCCACGTAGGACTAGAACATTTGACTGTTTGGGACAGGTAATATCTGCTTTGTCTTAAAATAAAATACCAACGGGGGGGGGGGGAATAAAGTACTTTATGTTCAAAGAAAACACAATATTCCTATGATATGTCCATAAGGATTAATATGTTTAAGCAAAAAATATTTTACTTCATAACATTTTGTTTTGCCAGCAAAGCTGCCCCAAAAATA
>JAVJGG010000085.1:35998949-36027512 GCA_035590195.1 Aviceda cuculoides
CCAATAAAGTGAAAAGATGAAAATACTAAACAAGCTTCTTGGAAAAAAAATTAAAAAATCATAAATCACTACTTATTTTTAAGCTCCCTGCAATGCTAAACACCCCTGACAAAGTATAACAGGCCAGACCCGCAGCCGACAACTCCCCTTAGCTCAGCCCAGAAATGCCAGAGAAGAACCTGGCTCAGCATTTGACACCAACGGCGACTACGATCCCAAACTCTAATTGGATTTTAAATGATGCCAAGTTGATCGATGCGTCCCTCCTGATTTACTATATACTTTTTTTGGCTCGGTGAAGAGAAGTTAAACATGCAGAAGAGCATAATGTGTCAACTAGGAGATTAGTTTTACAATCTATATGTTGAAGTGAATAAATTGTACTTGCATTAACAGAAGTAGGCCATACGCCGAAAAAGTCATTGGATTCGCTTCACTGGTGAACTAGAGCAACAATATACAATTAGAAAGCCTCAGCAGTTCAAAAGTCTTTAAAGGCAGGTCCAGTGGTTATACAATTAATTTTTAATGATATTGTTCCATCTGGGAGATTCACTTGAAGTGCCAAAGGGGCTCCCTGAGCTAAAGTATTATCTTTAACAAACTCGACACATCTACAATGTACCTAGTACCTGTTTAAAATAGTATTAAAAGGTTTATGGGAATAAGTTATCATTATTTGTGCCTATTTCTTGTCCAGCACTTTTTAAGGTCCTGCAGTACATCCACAGTAGGAGACATTTGCAGCTAATAGATTTTTACTTGGCAATTTGGAAGGCCTGAAAGTTTACCATTAGCAATTATCATATAAAATCATTAGGAAAAATTAAGTTTTTTATTTCAATTGGATTACATGACGACCCTTTGTTTGGGGGTGGGTGGTGGGGGTGGAAATCAGGGTTTCCGATTTCAGAAGTCAAATGCAATCAGTATCAAAAATCATATCAAAAGTAATCCCCGTAAGACTGACCTTGTTGTAAATTTTCTATTTTAAAATTTAAAGGGGGCTTAGAAAGTAAATTCCTTTCTCTCAGAATTCTCACTAAATATTGCCAGTAATGGGTTTTTTCCCCCTTTCAAGTAACACAAGACTCAAACCAGCTGCTATTAAACACAGGATCCAACTTCCAAATTTTAAGCACAAACAAAAGAAAACAATATTTCCCTCCTTGTCTCAGAAATGTTAATATGTTACATTTTTTCAAATTTCAGCACAATCATTTGCTCAGTTACCCAAGCACAGTAGCAATGCTGAGATTTTATAGGGGGATTCAGGGATAAGTCAGAACAGTATCTTAATATATAAATATTTTAAGTATTTTAAACTTACAGCTTTCGTACAATTACAACAAAAAAATTACTGTAACATTGCTCCATGAAAATACGGGTTTTGAACAGGAAGCTTCTATTCTGAAAATGCTTTTGTCTCCAGTGAAATGTCAGCATTTCTTCAATTTTGTTGAAAAAAGTATATACATGAAGCTACTGAGCTGTATTTTGCTATTATATTTCTACTCCATTTGGACTTACATCACAACAGTGAGGTTGAAAAAGCAATTAGGCATACCTCTGGTTCATATTCCGAGTAGCAGAATCTTTTTCTATGACTATAGGCCTCATGACATGAAAGCAAAAACAACAATTGCTGAAAACCAGCACTGTTATCAGGTTAAGAACCCAGCAAGATAGAAAGCTTTCAGCTAAATGTTTTGGTAGTTTAAAAACAACAACAGTAACAACAACAAAAACCTTCATTTCTAAAACTGAAACATATTTATGGAAGCGTAGAAGTCTGCTTCCTTGACCCAAAGCACATTGTATGACTCATATTAAACGGAGCAGCTCCGAGAAAGAAGATGGGAAAGAGACCAAGCTGATTCAGTGAGTGCTTACTAAGGACTATCTGATTAACAACAAGAATTTTGAAGCTGGGGCGTCTCCTCAAAAAAATATGTTGGGAATTTAATACAAAAAAATACTAGCAGATAGTAGTCCTGGTATTCAAATCAAATTCATATATCCAACCCAGACCTGGCCTCATATTCTCCTTTTAAACAATTATTGCTCCAGCACAGTGGCTTTCTGTTCCTGTGACAAACAACCCTGCGCAAAGCTCACAGCAATTTTGGTCCACTTTTCTTTTTTTCCATAAAAGCCATTGGAAAGCAGTTGATACCCATAACTATATCAGTTTCTTTCCTTTATACAATATGTAAATGCTTACCAAATTTACATTTTAGAACAGATGTACATTCTACAGTCAGCAAACAGAAGTTTTTCATGGACAAAATGACACCTGTGCCATTTATGAAGAAAAACTTATATAGCTAAAAGGAAATAACACTAATATTTTCAATTTTGTGTTACTTCTACTTCATCAAAAAGCATTAAGAATTAAAGTAGAGATTCACAGTACCAAAGACAGAATAAAGGACTGAAAGATGATTACTCTAAAGGTCACATTATCTTAACAAAGTGCCACTTTCTGACAGTGTGACATTGATATAGAAGTAATATACTCCATTTACCAGAAACTGCTCTATGAGATCCATGCCCTCTGTACTCTAAACAAAGATAATAGTGATTTTCTTCAAAGGTCACTCGGCAAGCGTGTTATTTAAAATGAGGCATTCGCCAATGCCAGTAGGTATCTAAGAAATATCTGATCCGGGTCCTGAAGCGATTCTTAAAAATGCCACCAAAACTGAGGCAACCTTTCCCCAGACCACGCTTTTTTGTGCCACAGGACAAATTCTTGATCTCTTGCAGGGCAGCAGGCTATGGCATTTCGGTTACAGATCTGGAATCTGTTATACTTTCCAGAACACGTTTATTTGAAGAAACACTATCTCCCTTTAGCAGGCACGAAAAGCAGCAGCATCCGCTTTCCCAGTGCTACTTATATTACATGTATTTAAAAAATGGACCTAACGGTGGAAATGAAACATCAGCTACACCCCTGCCTGGCTCTGAATGTGAAATCCTGTACGTCAGCCTAAAGATAGGCTTGTTATATAAGATACACCCACTGCTAGTTCATGGGAACTGTTCCATAACAACAGACCATGACAGCCTATTACTTAATGTGCCACTGAGCTGATGTGACTCAGATAAAATAACACACGGGGAAATTTAACGCTGCCTGGAACACACTATACTTTCTACAAGAGTCCCTTTTCAAACCCTCAAGGCAAAGTAGCTGGTCTGCCAGCTACAACTGGACCTATATTTAAAGGTTATTAAAAGGGCAAGAATCAAGAAAACAATAAAGATCAGCTCTGCAAAGCTCAATATTAAAAAAAAAAATGTGCTGACATTTCTATATAAGAGGTGAAAGTCTAACATGGAGATAAAATGAATAGAAATGCATTCAAAGAACTAGATGCATGTTTTTGTGAATAATGTGCATCTTCAGCAGTCATTCACTATTCTGACCTTATCAAGCTTTTCAACTTCTCCGGATCTGTTAGAGCTGTTTAACACCAAACAAACCAGCCAACTGGAGAACTGTGAAAGCAGAGCATCTCAAGGGAACTCGGTTAGTAATTTGCCAGGAAACCTTATTTTCATAAAAACAGTTTATTAAAATGACACTCCCTTGAATATCTCCTCTAAGTTTATTGGGATAGTTACATCTGCATTTTACTGAAGATACTTGGAAAAAGCATCTCAACAGAAGTATTACTTTGGTGCAGTAATCTGTATACAGAAACCTAACACTGCCATAACACTGTGTTTGTATAACACAAACCACGATTTTCTTGCTGTTCTGCTGTTTAGTCTTAGACCAAAATTTTAGTGGGCTACATTGATCCTTCCACTTGTAAACTATGAAAGCTGGTGGAGGGGGAAGAAATAAATAAATCCGACAGAGTAGGATTCATATGCAAGACCTACAAAAGAAAAAACTGGGCTATGCCAGATGTTGTATGGAAGAGCTCTAGGACTGATGGAGAAATTGATCCCCCTCAGTTCATCTGCTTCTCCCTTGACCTAAGCACAAGCCCATAAAATTCAGCAATTTCTAGGGAGCCTCAGTTGCCAAGACAATTCAAATCCAAACCCATCTCTTAGAATAACAGTGAAGTCCTATATGACAACCTGTAACCTCAGTCTCGCTCCCCACTCATATTCCTTCACACTCACTCCTTTGTTAAAGTCATTCAGCTCTGTGCAGAGCACACGAGTATTTGGGGTGGGGGTGTGGGGTGCAAAAGGGGGAAAAAAAGCAAGGATAATATTTCCCTGCGTCCTTGGAAGTATGCTCTCCCTCAGAGGGACAAGCTCTTGTTTCAAGGGCTGCATACAGATTTTGCATTGAGTTGTCAGTGCATAAAATTGCAGACTGAAGTACCTAAATGCTACTTGAGGTATCAGCAAACACCTAGCTCTACACCTTTTGCTGAGCTAGACAACTTTCAGCACCAAGAACTGAAGTCCTTCTTCATGGATTCCGACTATTTATCTCATAAGCCTCAGCTTCATTTTTTTTTTCTTTTTCAAAACTAAGCCAGTAATACTTACCTGTCATTAAAATGAGGAGGACAAATTGATTAGAAGTTGTAAAGTACATTAATTTGAGATAATCAAATAGAACAGAGTAGGCAAATCCAAAAAGTATGTAGACCTCGCAGATGAGATACTGATAATATAAATGTACTCCTCTTTAATAAGTAGTACTAATATTGTTTTTTCGCCAAATCAACACGGTACTATTTTTTTCTGGAAAACTTTTACACCTTATTACAGCAATCACTTTTTTAATTTCATGCTTCCCTAACTTTATTACTGTTAATTTTACTCACTTAATTCTGGCTATTTTCTACCATTTACTGGGAAAACAGACAGAACTTCATCATTTTCTGATAAATAAAAGTTAAATGGCTTTGTGAAAAAGGACATCTATACAGTATGCGTCTTTCCACCACTGCAAGCCCTCTAACATCCTACAATATTCTTTATCTATTTAAGTAATTCCCATTAAAAATCCTGCAGCCTCAGAGCAGAGGACAAGGCGGAACGAAAGCAGCAGCGTGTGACCCGAAATGCCTGAATGGCTGTGCCCCAAGGAACAGGCCCACCCACTTCAATGCTGTTTTGGATCACATCTGATAGATCTTGAGTTTGTACATTCTCAAGCTTAAGTCTTCTGTCACTGCTGATTGAAATCCAAGCAGTAATTACTTAGTATTAGCCACAGTTGATCAACATCTTGCACCTAAGTATCTTTACCGAGAAAATGAGTCCCCCCCGCCCCCCCACTAACAGTTTTAAGTGACAAAAGGAGCAACTCAGAATTATTCAAATACTCATGATTTTGCAGTCAACTTGTTATTTTAAATGTACACCTAGTAAAAGTGAATTCTGTTGTGTTTGGGTTTAAGTTTAGCGTTTTCCTTTCCCAAGCGAGCCAAATGCTTTAAGATGTATATTAAAATCTACGACTCCATTCTTAAAGGCATTATATTAAAGAAGAATGATGTATCACACTACTACTTTTTTAGACAGCCAGGTTACAATGAAACAACACATATTGGAGTCGCGCTTTAGAACAAACAAACAAAAAAGTCCATGTCAGACAAATACATCACACTCCCAAATGAAAGTCAAAGACAAATGTATTTATGTAAAAATCTCAATACCCTTTCCCTTTACTTTTCCCTTATTATTCGCAAAGTGAGGGTACAGAAGAGCTGTAAATCAGTACAATTTCAATAGCCTAATGTAGACAGGTTTCTCATATGTTTTATGCCTAATGGTGGGCTATACAATGAAAGCCTAATATCTATAACTGAAGAGATATTTATATTCACAATGTAAAAGAACTGGAGAAAGAGTCTTTAGTATATTGTAGCTTTCAGTCATCTTGGCTTTAACTCCCCAACTAGCACTGGATTATTAGAAAAAAACAGCTGTATTTCCCTCTTTCATTCTGTATTAGCACAACAGTGGAAATAATACACTAACAAATATGAAATATGTTACTAAACTATGAGTCCTTACTGGTAGATTGTGCTTTATATGTTAATCTTTTCAATATTTGCAACTCTATTCGACAGCATTTTCTAAGCTGCTCCAGCAAAAGCGTTTCTCTAAAATAGCCAAACTCACTGTTCAATATTATCTTGCATTGATTCCCAGTTCTAATTATGAACGATACTCCCCACAAGCAAGACAGATTAGAAGTATTTCAAACTAAATGGGTGTAATGAGACATCTTTCCAGTTTCATTTGTTCTTATATAATGAAATGAAAGTTAAATGCCATAACCACAGCTCTCCGAGGTTGCACATGCCAGGTTACGCTCATTGTATTTGTTGTCTCCTTCAGAAATAAACACATTTTAACACAAAAAAGTCAACTGTTAAAAAAACTGGAGGAGAGTATTTTAAGGCTTGTTTCCTTGAAACAGACAATTCCCTAGAAACAAGATGACTTTGTGAAGCTTTTGTTGTGGCTAAAACTGCACCTTTGTGAAAGCACCCTGGCTCGATAATGCCATCCACTGGAGTTGATTACTTAGATTTGCTTTGAGTTCTTACAATATTCAAAAAGAAGCTCAGCCATGTGAGTCAGCGTATTAGCACAAATCTCTTTGGAGCAACACAGCTGAATTTTTCAAAACCCTTTAAAACACCGTTTTACAGAGTGGAAACATAAAACCAGTTGTGTTCAGCTTGTCTTCACAGAGATGCTTCAAACTTCTCAGCTTTTTTTCTCCTTTCTTATTAAAAGCACATTTTGCTTTCAGTACCACACCAAAAAGATTGTATGGACTAAACTACCGTGGTAGCAACCAATGTGAGCGACTCAAGAAACTGTCTCTCTGACCGCGGCCAGCTGAGAGCCTTCCACCCCGAGGCTGCACCTCCCAGCAGCAACCACCACCACAGCCCTCACTCATCCCCCCGCCAGAAGCGTTGGGTGCTGCCTTCCATTTCTGCATCCCATGATGTCATTTTACATTCACCATTATTATACGACTCAACAGCCAGAAGAAAAATCAGGTTTCAAACATTCTCTCGCCTTGTTTTCATACCACATAAATATGTGCATCCTCTCAGAAATGAAGCCAGCCACCAGCCAAGTAAAGCTGGCTAATTGATGATAATATTTTAATTTGCTGGAAATGAAAGAAATGGATGTGCAGACAGCTTTACCTAAACCTACTAACTGTGACAGAATGTGAAGGACCCTGTGTCCCTAAAGGCATACCACTGCATCAGAAACAAGCAGAGCAACAAACATCTTATTAAACAACGAGTGCAGAAAAGCAAAAGGCAGAAGCCTCCAGGGCCATGTTAATTATCTCAGGGTCGAAGTCGCTCAGAAGGCTGTCTCGCAGACTCCAAGGCAGTCAGATGGCAGTGCCAATGCACTGAAGTCCCCAAGGTCCTGCAGTTATAGCACTGTCATATTTCAAATGACAGGTAATACTTACGAACATGCCAACACTAACCTCCTCAATTATATTCAATGTCAAGGTTTTCGTGCTGAAGGAACTGCTAATTTCCAACATACACACATGCTGACAAAAGGTACTTTATCAAAGAAAGGAGTTTAGGGTATCTGCTGCAAGACACCGAAGAGCCTTTCTGACACAGTGGGAATAACATCCTTCATGCAAGCTCTCGGATGATGAAATAAATATTGCTCTTAGTCAAGCATACAAAAATCACAATATACTATATTTGCTTTGCTGACAGACAGTGCCTTCACACGGAAATCTCACTCTGCTATTAACTGCGGTATGGACGAGCAAGTATTCTCTTGATGGTTATTTGAATTTCCTCCAAAGAAAAAGGGTGTGGGTGTGGGCTATTGCAATGCCTCAGGTGCTCCAAGAAGCAAGACTAAAATAACAGAGTGCCTTCCACCAAACCCCCAAGAGCAGCCATGCGTGCCGTGGAGCAATTTAAGTGCAATTATCAAGAAAATAAGTAAGAACTGAATTTAGAGAAAGACGTTTGAACATGCCAACACGATTCCTTCTTTATTCTCATATTTGCTCTTTGCAGAATTTAACTGAAAATACAATTAAATGAACTTGATCCAGCAGTTAATATAGAAAAGAGATTAGGTGGCACAGATACAGCTATGGGTGAAGGAACGTGGTCTCATTAGAGCATTCTATCCGTTCAGGCAGCTTCTCCCACTTGCAGTCATTAATATGAACTGGAGACAGATTCTGCTGTGAGTTGCACCAATTTAAAACCAGAGCAACTCTTATCTGGCCTTCAATTTGCATTAATGGTCAGAGGTGGCACACTGAGATGAAGCACAACAAAGGCAGACACCATGCTTGGAAGGAGAAGGAGTGTTACACTAGCAAAGAGGCTCTGAATTTAAAGGGACACAGTGCTATATAAAAAGACACTTATTTGAAACATAATAAACCTGCTAAAATTAAAAATAACATTTAAAAGCTTTAAAAAAGTCTTTCAGTTATTTGTATTATTCTTTTTTGGTTTCAGTTGTGTTCAAGCAGTTTTAATGCTTCCTTACTATTATTTTTGTTAACATTTACAGTACAGTAAGACAAACATCCAAAAATGCTGTATTCCTACAGAATGTGTCTGGGTAGCATTTGACATTTTAGCAGTTACTTGTTCAAATGCTCAGACTAGAAGAGTATCAGATCTCCCCTAGTCTTCCTTCTTATATTGCAGAAACACAGGCAAATCTGTTTGTTAATAGGTAAGTAGGAACATCAGCAACCCCATTTGTAATTGATGTAAATGAAAATTGTGGCTATACGATGTAAGTCCTACAGGCTAGTCTTACCATCTCATGTTCATACAGCGATTTCTGCACAGCTTTGGGAGGAAAGCTATTACTTTCCTGCATCTCATGATCCAAGAATTCCTTTATAATAATGCCTATATCGCCCCAACCAGAACATGCTGTGCTACTAAAATCACAGAAGAGCTCGTTAGTCCTCCACTTTATTAATTCAGAGTCGATGGGTTAAAGAAAACACACCAAAACATGAGATTTATACACCTGCACATGCCTTTCCAACTCTATACATATGAGAACATTTTCCAATTGATCTGACTGATCCTCTTCAAAAGAGCTGCTGGAGTAATAAACCAATATCTACTTTCATAAAAGGGAATATTTCAGCAACAAGGGTAGCAATTTTTGGCAATATGTCTACAGATCCAGAGCTTGAAATTTTTGCTGACCCAGCAGATGGATTTCATAAAGCAATATGCTCTTGTTAAAAGGAAAAAAAAAAAACCACAAACACAAACAACAAACCAAAAAACCCCCAAAACCACCACAACCAAACACACCAAAAAGCAAACAAAAGAAACCCCACCAGACGAAAACATCCTCTCCCTCAAAGCCCAACATTGTCCCTGTCACTAGTCCAAGAAGAAATTCAAGGGTCTGAGACTTCATGAGGAAACTACATGCCTAAACTAGTAACATTCAGTAGTCACATGGACTCCTGAGAGGTCTGAGATCATTTAATGTCTAACTACTCAATCCTTTTTCAACAGTTTTATTCAGAATATAAAAACTCTGCAAATGTTTTCTATGAACAACACTGGCTTCTAAAGTCAAAATGTATAAGCACGTATTCATAATCTGCTCTGCTTTCACTGCTGACATTGAAGAACAGAACCCTTTATGCCTCTACATAAACATACCAACACATCAACAGTTTCCTCCCGACCTTAGCTTCTACTGCAAAATGTTCCAAGTAACTCACAAGAATGAGTTAGACAATAGTTATATCTTTTCCATCTGCCATTTTGTTATTAGAATAATACCCTTTTGTGTTGATCTGGCATGAATTGAGAAGACATCTTGTCAGATAAATGTAAATGTTCAATAGTACTAGAGCTGTTCACATCTTATCTTAAAAAGATAGCTATGCTGTAAAGAGAAACAAGAGAAAAAATATTTTCCTTCGATCTTTTAGATTTGAATAAGCCAGGGGACATTCAAGTCAGTAGTGGCTTTTTGTTGTTTTTCTCAACTTTTTTTTTTTTTTTTTTTTTTTTTTAGTATGGAAGCTGAGCAGGTAATACCACACTAACAAGTTCTGAGAAAGCAAAGGTTACTTTGGCTTAGGGAATTCAAATAAGCATCTTTTCTCACTTAAAATCTCATTTTAAAACACAGCAAAATACGGAGGTCATTAATAGAAGTCCTACAATTCCCGTGGACTTTGGCGAAGAACAAAAGTATCACATTTTTAAAAAAATACATTTTTGATAGTTTAATATAACTTTCATACTTTTATATTACCAAATATACATTACAAATCTGAAACTGCTACATATCAATCTCTAGAGAGGGACCAAAAGTTGAGCATCCTAAATAGCACAAGTTTCTTGGCAGATTTCATGTGCACCTACTACATCTCAACAAAATACATACGCATATGTTACTATGACAGGTAATTTTACATGCTGGCAGACACTTACGCATGGGTTTTTTTTTCCAGTATGCAAATACAGGTGTTTCAGTTTATGGCTGAAAACCAATTTCTTTCATTGTACACGAAAATTTCTAGTTTTGACCCTATTAATCATATTGTTTTTCTAATCTCGCTGTTCTTCAGGAGAATGAGACTTAATGGACCGAATTTAAGGCAGCCAGAGTTCAAGAATAAGTATGAGAAAAAACAGTGTTTCTCTTTGTTCCCACTGCAGTACTGCTCAAAGCCTCTCACTGAAGCCATGGCTTGGTTTAGATACCATAAGGAAACTTAACAATGTAAGAGATGCAGGAACATCTTTATCCTTGATTTTTAAACCGCAAATAGTTCAGATATACAAAAGCTTTGGTGAAACGAAAGCACCAAACTCCATGGCAAAATTTGAAAAGCAGCTTAGTGTTTTCAGAAGAGTGCTGTTGCTGTCCCTAGGGCTTAGCAGGAAGCTACAGCTCCAAGGTTATGGCTTACAAGTCCATAGCACAACACTAAATCATGTTTTGAATGGCCATATACTGCACTACTACATGAGCTGAGCCAGAACACTGAGATAGGTAATGCTATATTATGCAATACAGACAGACCCAGAGCAATTAACAAGTTTTTAGCCTGTAAAGCGAGGATTGTAAGAACCTGGATATAGAAAGGTGCAGAGAGTTGCGCTTACACAACCTGAACTGTATACGCACCATCAAAGATCTGCTAAATCTTCCAGTATTGACTCAGCAGTTTCTAGTGTTCCCCATGCAAATGATTGACCATTTCAGAAACATTTGATAGAGACAAAATCTAGATTACCATCTGAAGTCCCAGCCCAAAGATTCAATAAAATAGCAACTTTCTTATGACAAAAAAAAAAAAAAAAAAAAAAAGGCAAAGCACCACATTTCCAGAGCCAACTCTCAAATCAAAATTGCATTCCCAAATGATGTTTCCCCACAAATGACATGACTTAAGACTCATTCAGTTCTTGTACCAGTAACAACCCCGCTGGAGAGAAGCCTTGAAAAGACGGATGCGTTTTGCTCACACTGCAGCTGAGGCTCGGCAGCCCAAGCTGTCCAGCAGCTCTGCGCCACACTAAATCCTTCCTGGGCTACTGCTACAGCAAGTTCAAAGGCAACTTTCTAGAACATGGATAAAATGTTTCCGCAGAAGCCAACAGTAGACCTTAAAAGAAAGAGACTGGCAACTGGAATATTCCTAGTGCTGTATATTGGGTTTTTTCTTTTAAAGGAAGAAAGTTTTCAAATACAGGGAATTATACACAATCATCATTACAGTGTGACGAGAAAGCAAGCTAAAGAATAATGCCCTGAAGCAATTTTTGCCATACTGCTTTTAAAAAATCTTATAGCTTATATCATTTTAAAAGATAATGCATGCCGTTAGACAACCTCACTTTTCTCTCCTTTCTCATACCTTAGTAAACACATTAAAAAACCCACTCCATAAAATCCATTTGTACGTCTAGTGTGGGTGGCAATACAGGCTCGATTCTCATCTCTCATTGTTGTATATCACTTAGAAATCTCACTGGATCCACCCTACTACCCATTGCTCCAAAATATATGGGTTGCTCTGACAACCAAAAGCCTATACTTTGTACTGTCGTATATATAATTTTGTCAGCCTAGACAACCTGTTGGCAGCTATTACAAAACAAAACTGCAGAAAGCAAGAAAAAAAAAAATCACCTCTTTTCCATGCATACTTTGATTTCTTGAGATAGTCAAGCTTTTAAAGTTCACAGGAATACCTGAGACAGCTTTTGTTTCACTTTTGGTATGCAGAACAATGACTTTCCTTACCTGAATTTGAATATTCTTATTATCGCTATTGCTTTCATATTCTGGTTTATGAAAACAAAAATCAATGAGTTGGCTTAAAACTCCGAAACTCTGCTTTAATACTTTTTGTTTGTTTGTTTATTAATACAAAGACCTGTTCCAACATACCTTACATCTATGCTGTAAATGAACAAAATTAATCTTTAACACTATGATTCTTCAGAAACTTCCTTAGCAAGCCACAGCTGCCATTCACAACAGCCTAGCCATCAATAGAAAATACAGGAGAGCATATACATATTTATACAATCTATAAAATCTAAGGGAAAATTCTCAGGAGAAGGATAAAGACCACATACGCATCGAGGAAAACACCAAAGGCTCAGTCTCCACCATGCCTGAAGACCGGCAACAGAAGGCCTTGCCCACTGCAGAAAATGACTGGCATATATTACTTGGAATTTTCTAAAACTGCCATTAACAACAAAAAAAAAAAATCAAAATACTGTAGTTCAGTCAAATCTGGGATTTCCAAACATAAGAAGTTAGCTCCCTCTCCATCCTCATTATTGACATTACAAATAGCTACAGACATACTGTTTAGTATTATTTCCACAAAAAAACCCAACCAAACAACCCTAAGAAATATTTTTTCTGCCACTGATTGTTACATAAATCAAATGACATTTAAAAAATTTATAACTGGAAACACATTTTTATTTTCCTTGACCTACTCAAGCAAAAACCCCAGTCTCAAAATTCAGTGGTGTGTGGCTCAATGTGAACCTGAGATCCTGAAGGCAATAACCTTATTTAATGCCAAAGCAATAAACAGTTAAGCACGCACACACACACAAATATTACCTTCTCTCACCTCAACTCAGACATGTCCACATGAACTTACATAATTGAATTTATAACTGGGACTGCATTGTTTGGACATTTTTCCAATGACTATAATCATGATTCAATTAGCTTCCTCTGAGCTTTGGCAGGTGCACAGTCAATGTCCCATGATATTTAAAGGATTGGTATCTGCCCACCCCTTCTCTCCTCCACAAATTGTCTGAACTCTGAAAACAAAACACGTCGCATCTGCAAGACGACGTGTGGGAAAGCTATTCCAAACCAGGCTGTTTCCCCCTACAGAGCAGCATGAGGAGAAGGGGAGCTCCCGGATTGTGATTCTTCCAAGGCAGTGATTTGGGTTATGATTTCAGAAGCACAAAAACACTATGGACACCTTTGTAAGAAGAATGCGTATTACATGTGTATAAAATATCAGAAATATATACGTGTGTATATCTATACATATATAAATATTAAAAAATTTGAAATTTTATATACACTTCTAAAAGTTAATTAAGCCAAGATGCTGCATCATCAGGCTTCAGCGCACTGGACTCTGCCTATCCATGACCTATTAGTAGGACTCTCAAGGTTTGTACGGAGGGAGGTTTCTCCTGAGAAGGCAGCGATTTTATTCTTCAGCACTTTTACCTGCCTATTGCTATCACTAAAGTTCAGCGCCACTCAGGTGCTAAAACTTGAAATGACTGTTTTCTTATAAGGTAATGGACTTAAATATTATTTAGGCAAAAATAGATTCTTTCCTCCACAAATGTGATGGAAATAATCTGCAAGTACTTTCATTTAGAACCACTTGTGATGTAAAATTATTTCAGACTATGGCTTCACTCTAGCATAGTATAAAAATTTTTATTAAAGCTGACTCTGAAATATTTGCAAGCTGTAATACCATTCCAGTAGCGAATTTTATGAAATCAAACTCACTGCAAAAGGGACTGTTAGCTGATTATTCACATAAGTAGTAAGCCATGGAAAAGTATTGTTGATACCTTATAGCCAGAGTTCCAGAGTTGTATGAAATACTTGCAGCAGATGAAAAAGGATACCCTGCATGCAAACAGCTTCACCTGTCCTTATTACAAAGTCACAAAGAAATTCTCCATATTTTACAGAGTTTTCCCTCTGATAAATATGTCACTTTTCCAGAAAAAAAAAAAAAAAAAAAGTCCTTCTATAGAAAGCCTGGACACAGCAAGTTAAGACTAGTTCAACAACATCCCTGAAATATTTACTCTACAGCCACTTAACTGAATATCCAAATATCTAACAGGCAAAAAACATTCCAAGCATCACAAGTATCAGTTTAATTCTTTCACACGTTCAATAACATCACCTTGTTAGTTAATGAAGGCAAACTTAAAAATAATAAGCCTCTAAATTTGCTTTTAAGACAGAGTGTTTCACACGTAACATGCCCACAAGAAGTCACATACTTCACATTCAGAAAGTTCAAAGTTGCTTTTAGCCACCGCAGCGGAAACAGAGTTTGCATAAATCTCATGGTCTGACCTGTGCAGAAGACAGTAGTCCCTCCTTGAGGACACCAGAGGACAGAAATTTATACAGCTAGATCAGGCCCAAGGGGTTTATTCGCATTTACACTTTAGTAAATTGTCTGGAAAATGCCCAAAACAGCCAAAGAAGGTGGGCAGTGCTGCTGTAGTGTTGTGCAGGAAAGAGAATTGAGCAAAGACTACCATAGAGATGTGCTTAAAGTCTGTCTCTTCAGCACATAAAGAAATGGTGGAAAATGGGATTCTGTAAAGGACTTCCACTGGCATGGTTGCAAAACGGCGGGCGGGCTCTGTTTTGTTTTGCGAGTTTTTTTTAAATAAGCAAAGGAAATCCCCAGTAAATCATTCCTTCGTGACGAGGGAGCTGAGGGAGGCTGGAGGAGCACGTTTGGGGTCCTTCGGAAGGCGGCCTGCCTGCCGGCACCGCGCAGGCCCCAGAGCGAGGGAGCGGCACGCTGAGGCGCCGGGCCGCAGCCTCACGGCAAGCCGGAGCACAGCTAACGGCAAAGACGGCACAAACGCTGACCGGGACGCGCGACAAGCAACTCGGCCTGACCTGGAGCAGCTCCTAGCAGATCTGCCTACCGGGAACCAAGACCTACCTCGTAGGTCACCAGCCCCAAGCTAAGCTGCCTTCGTGGAGAAGCCCGGCGCCTGGAAACAGTGCCACAGACCAATGGGCCACAGAGCAACGGGCATATTTTAGCCCATCAAACAGGCACCAAACTACAAGAAAGGAAGTTTTCTGTGAAGGAGGAGTGTTGGTAGCTACCTCGAGCAGTCCGGATGTTTGGGATTTGACAGACAACCTCACTGAGGACACAGCCACTACAATTTATTCTTGCTCGTTTCTAAGAAAAGGCTCGACTGGCAGAGGCTTTGCATTTTTTATTTTCTTAGTAGTTGACTCCTTGCTGTTATAACTGGTGCCTGCAGGAGAGTTAGATTTGGAAGAAGAGCAGCAAGACATGTTCAAGCATGTGATGGGCATAGCATGCTGACAGGGGCTGGGAGATGCAAGTCTTTTATGAATGCCAGAATTACGTTCCAGCAGAGAACTTAAACTTTTATATCTTCTAGCAATTTCTCAAAAGGAGTAATACTTACAGAAGTGAAACAGCTGCCCACACAAAAATTAAAGCAGCAATTGCCAGCACATTTTACTTGTGCCTATAAAGGCACACAAGGTAGCAAAAAATTTCCACATACATTTCTCAGGGAAATAAAGTCAGCCAGAAAGCAGCTTTCTGACTTCTGAAGACAATGTTCACAGAGAGCAAACATCAGGCTTTACAGCTTTTGGGGGAAGCTACACGTTACATCCCTGGAAGCCAACACAGTGTCAGACAAGTGATCCTGTGGGTTTCCTGGAGGAGTATAAGACAACGACAACAACAAAAATCCACTAAGCAGGAGCACTAGATTTTGACAGAGGCAGCACAACTTCCTCCCACTAGTGACGCTGATGGATGTTTTCTGTACCAAAACTGACAGTGACAAAAGAGACTTTAACGTGAAGGAGCCTTTCCAGTCCCTCTTCACGCATCTGGGAAGGCTGGTACTGACTGACAAGCAAGTCGAATTTTACAAATGATTGACATTCCTAAAACAAATACGGAGGTAAGGTGTCTTCAAAGAGCAACCGCTACCACTGCTGGTAGGATTTTTTTTTAATGCTTGTTGCAATGACTGGTTTTGCTGCATGTGGCTGAGAGGACAACTGTTTCTTCACTGCTGGCACCAGCCCTGCCCTGACCTCACTCCTCAGCCCAAAGACACCAAAAATAGTTATGCTGGGATCCCTGAGGTAGAGAACAGACTTCTGTGATCTGGGACGCTGCTCGCTAAATACACCAGTATTATGGAAAAGAAAAACAAGTCAGGAAAAGACAAAAATCAATGTGAAACCAGAAGCAGAACAGAGAAAGCAACAAGTTGTAGGGGACATTATCCTTCTCATGCCCTATTTCCATTACTGGCTGGTAAATGCACACTTGTCATCTCCGGTGCCTTTTCTCCGCAACGCTTAGCTTTGTCTTCTCAGAGGAAAACACACAAACAAGAGACTAGAAAAAATTATTTGATACCATTTACAGTCTTCTCAGTTCTGTGTGATGGCCCATCGTTGTTTGAGAAGTCACCTGCAGAACCCTAATCCCTGATGTGGCACAGACAGTACCGTCCCACAGCTTACCTGCCAGTAGGAATTCAGGTTTTCCACACGACATTGCAGTTCAATCTGAAGGTAGAGACCATTTATTGCACAGTCAGCACAATGTGGTAAATTAACTTGAATTTTTGGGTAAAAGAGCCACAGTAAGGATGTATATTTTGGGCAAGATTAGTACCTGCTGCAAAGAAAAGTCAGATTTATACTTGCTAAGGATCTAGTCTACCAAGGAATAGAATAAATTTAATATTCAATTAAGGAAACAAGAACTTGATTTTAGTACAGATGAGGATCATGACGTAAAACATAGCATCCTACAATCTATCATGGTTAGGATGATTTTAATGGATCATTAGAAACGCTTATGGAACCTATGAGTTTCTGGGCACTACTTCGGGATCAGTAATAAAAAAAATTCATTCTCTAGTTACCTCCTAAAGCAACTTAGCATACCATATATGATGAAGAATTATAGTCTACTTGAGAAAAGATACTTAACTCCTTACAATGCAGCAATAAAAGATGCCTGATCAGAGATGAAATTTGAAAGCTTTGAGTTTGATGGGCTTTGAGAATACCCCAATGTAAAGTATTATATTTTATACTCTTCTTTTTCTTTTCAAAATGATTGTTTTTCCACAGACTTTCTAATATGATCATACAAGCAGAAAAATTTCAATATTTCTTTTCAGTTATGTCAAATTTTAACCATTTATTACAGTGCAGAACCCTGGATAAAAGTACTGTATAAATCACATACCTAGCTCTATCTGCACTTTAAGAATTTAAGTATGTCCAGAATCAGACATCAGGATGACTGCTCATGAAGAAATCTTTTTTGAGTCAATATGCATCCCCTGCGGTCACCTGTATCCACACACATCCTCCTTGCAGAGGAGCTATCCTTCCTACTCTGCTGCTTTAATCTCTCTTCATATTTACTATGTTCTGAAGAATTTTAATAAATATTCCATGTGGTATCCATAAAGCAAATAAAAATGATTAACTAACAGTCAGCACAAATGCCTCTAAAGCAGCAGGCACTCTTCTTTCATACAGGATCAAGTTCAATACCATGATAAAGGTTAAGTTTATTAAGCATTAGAGAGATCTGAGTTCTCATCACCCAACCACTCCTTCCCTCTCACTCTTTCTTTTTTTTTTTCTTTTTGAGAAAGTGTAATAAAAGGAGGTGCACAGCTAAATGGTGACCTTTAGAAGTACTGTGTGCTCCTATGGGAAGAAATGTGCTGTACTCGATTGTTAGTTTTCATAAGATTAATTAGTCTGACATGCTAATTGATATTTTTTGGTAGATGAGAGCAATGAAATACTTTGTTTCCCTTTAAAGGAATTCTGCAATAAATGTAATCCACAGATGAACAACTGCACTGCTTTATCATAGCAATATACTTTTTTGTTGAAGAAACATTTTTAAGCATAAACCAAATGCATCCATTTGGGTAAGTTATCTGAAAGCCTTATGTAGCACAGTTTTTTCAGACAGCAAGTCCCTCACGGATTTAAATCACCAAAGCAGATAGATAATAAAGGTCTCCTATTTAACGGGATGACAGATATCATCAACAGAAAGCCTTGGCATTAGTGAGCTTGCACATCATGATTATTGCCTGTGCACAGTTTCTACTGTAACGCAACTTCCACACAAACACAAAAGCATTTTATTTGTAAAAAGCCAGCATTGTTAAAACTGCTCATGTTGCTTAGCTTTTACTTGTACTGGTCTCTATGTACGTAGGCATAATAATCTTTCACAAATCTGACCTTCAGAAATCACACATTAGTATGCAAGTATGTACAGTATACTGCAAACACTAATGAAGATATTTAGACAGTGTAGTTAGACCTCAGACACATGATAAAGTTGTCACAGACTAATATATTACCCACATCAACTGAGCTATGGCACCTCTCCAGTCACTCGGTCTTAGCTCATAAAATGTAAGGTAACGTGTGTTAGCAAAGTCCTCTTTCAATTCAGGTTAAGCCAAGTCAAATAAGTTTGCATTTCTGCAAACACAGCCAGTTACTGCATCCCTGCTAGCCCACAGAAATGGAACAGGTCTTGTTATGTTGATCATGTATATAACCTGTTAGATACACTGCTGCCATCCCAGGAATTGCTCCACACATACCCCAAAGTAAATAAGAGATGAATCACACAGTCTGTACCTTCTTCCTACGGTACCAGAAGTATCTTGCATAGACCTTGGCCAGTCCTTTGAGAGGCTACAAGAAGACTTATTTGCCTAATAGCTAACTTCACAGTGACACTCCAGTTCTCACCACCTCTGTCACAAAGCTGTAACAATATTGGACCTCTTCTTTTTTAAGCCTTCATGGCAATACTTCAACCCACACAAAACACCCCAGAACAGGCTTCTAATTGAATATAAATCAGGTGTTAGAAGGATGACATACCAGTCTACTTAGATGATAGAAGCTTCTAACACCCCAGTACATGCTATTTTTCTCAGCAAATCAGCAATTCTTGTAACGACCGCAGGAAGCCCAGCCCAGATGCACACAAGCATGCAGCTGCTGAATTGGGACTGGGAATGAAGAGTTTAAACAGAAGATAAAACCTGTCTACCTCTCAACCTGGCCTAAATGGAAACAGTTTATTACTCACTAATTGCAAGCTGGGAAGAGGGACCAACCAACCAGCCTGATGCCCCAATCCTGACAAAAGGAGAAGAGAGAAGCACATTAAGTACAAAGATTTAACTGTACATTAGGCAACATTTGATTTTGCTGTTATTAGGAAATACAAATTCAGCTTCATGAGCTTTATCAGACAGCACATGTCTCCTGGGACTTCTGCTACTAAAGGTCACTATAAATTGTGGCCAGACTGCTAGGGTTCCCCTAACAGACCCATTGGCAGAGGTTTGAGAAGGACAGTGTTGAAATCTGTGAGACGACAACTCCCATTTTGGTGTGGCACAATGAAGGAGGCAGTAACAGATTTTTAGTTCAGAGACTGAACTAATTAATTTGTTAGTTTTGGCAGCCAGAAACATTTTTCTATGAATCAGAGAGCCCTTCCTATGAAGTAAGCGCTTGAGTCAATGGGCAAGAGTGTCTCTCTCAACCCCCACCCCCCGACAAAACTACTTCTTTTAACATTCTTAAGTGCAATGAATACTGAAGTAGTTGTACAACACACAAGAGCATCAGCAGAAGAGAGAGACTCCCCATGTGATTCCTTTAGCCATGGTTTACGGAAATCACTGGGAAAGGGACAAGGGGAAAAGACAACCTGAGTTCAAGTCCGAATGATTTGAATGCCCAGACCAGAATCCTGGCAGGAGAAGAAAACAACTGTGCTCAATTTGATCTTTTTTTGCCTTTTTTTTTTTCAGGAAACAGCTCCAATACCACAGTTGCTCTATCTTTCCTGCTCAAGCCTATCGACCAGCTGGAAGAAACACTTTTTTTTTTTTTTGTGAAATCCTGTTCCAAGCAGGCTTTGACTGCTGGGATCTCACTTCCTTGGCTTTGGAAACCTAATTCTAGACTGCTTTGTTGATAGCAAATGGCAGAAAGCAAGCAACATCACAGGAGGAGGAGGACGTTTCATAAATGAGAAGCATGCTTCCTGCATCAGGTACAAAGGAGAAAGAAGTATATTGACGACTTTTACACTGGAATTATACTGACATTATTTTACCCTTCTCATAACTGCAAATGAGTAAGATTAATTTTACAGCAGCAGATTTTCCCCATGACTTCAACAGAATTAGATCAAATTAATGTTTCAGTTGTGCTTAATCTAAATTTCTGTCTTTTAAACTGTAGGCAAATTGTTTCTAATCACTACTTCTGTACCATCTGATGTTAAAGGTTCATCAATTTTGTTTCCCACCAATGTGATTAAACTCTTATTCAGGCAAGAAAACATTGTTAGTAAGCAAATAAATTTCTTTTAAAACTCTCTCATGTAATACCAGTTAATAGCTTCTTCAACCAAAATAATAAGAATACACTGGTCTTGGACTTATTTTCTAGCTATACGCTGAGCTGTGAGTATGCCATGTTTCTGCCCTCTAATTCTGCCTGTCCCAGACTAGCAACATAAAGGGCAAACTTGAATTTCCCTCTACACAACTCTAAAAAGAACTGTTAGAATAATAAACTGCCAAATAGTGTGATTTTAACTTATTTAATGAAGGACAGAATGAATTTTTACTTTATAAAATGTAACTCCAATTAATACCAAGAATAAAACACCCTGTGCTATTATCAAAAAGTCATAAAACATCTGGGTTTAACAATAATCTGGCTGAGGAGTACTACACGTAACAGAAATAAAGTTCCTTATTGCCATTCATCATCTTCTGTCTTTAAAATGATACTGCACTCACACATTAATTACAGATATTAGATAAGTAAATTCTATCACGATGCCCTGAAAAGGCTGGCACACCAACTGCTGGAAGAGCATAAAACCATTAAATTGGCAAGATCCTTTCTCTGCCTGGTCTGCCAGCAGCATGATTTCACAACACTTTGTCAGTCATTTACCTTCAGCTGTACTTGTGAAATATATCCCCCCCCACAAGCACTTTACGCATTACAGCTCTGTCTAATAGGTGAAAAAGACTTTTACAGGTGGGGCAGGGGGAATTAAGGGGTTCCTGACACTGCTTTCAAACAAACGAGTAAATAACCCACCAGCAGCACAACAAAGAGTGAACTCTGCCATTTTGAGACTACTCATTTCGTTGCACAGGTATGATAAACTTACTGGATGACAAAATTGGCCTGTTACATTAATATACCTACCTAATTTAGAGTAAGTGCACAGCGTAGGCTTCGGCATTTTAATGAGACAACAAGGCTTAAGCACCACCACCGGTACTGAGGCACTACTATTGCACAAGCTCTGTCGGAAAAGCCCTCTTTGGAAAAACCAAACCACCGCAGAATTTCAACCCCGGCCCTGACAACACCGCAGCTTTTCAGACACGGACAGCTTTTGGGGACTTTCCCTCCTCCCAGCACAGCTAAGCCTGGTTTGTGGGGCAAGCAAAAGGGATGCGCTCTTCCCCCTCTCCTACCGCAACTCCTCTGCTGCCAGTGCCCGCTACCTCGTCAACAACCCCCCCCTTAGGGTACAGCGTAGCTTTGGTGTAGCCGGATCCTCGGCTGGCTCCATTGAGTCAAATCCTGAGCGGGAAGGAGAGGGGAACATGTCTCCCCAGCCAGTACATTCACCAAGTATCCCTTCTGTACCCCCAAAAGGGTAAGGACAAGGACTCCGTGTCATCCTGTGCTGCCCTGGGCAAGGAGAGTCACCTCTGTGTCTTACACGGACACTCAAAAAGGCATTTATTCACAAAATTACAATCCACCCTGTCCTGCTTAGCAACAATTCTCCTCCTCTGCAAAGCATTAATAATATATTTTTATCTACTTTCAACACCCTGCCTATATGATAAAATGTTTAATTCCTTAGAATAACAAACTGTGCCTCTAGCGAGGCTAACTTCTGTAGCATACCAGCAGATGTAGGGTTTTGACAGCTGACTGGTCATAAACAATCAAAGGTTTGAACAAAAGATAAAATACTTGTGTGGGCTACCATGTCAAGAAATTCAATGAAAAGTGAGGAACAGCAAGGAAAGAGGATAAAATATCACAGACTTGAAGCAAAAGAAGTCTGCAGATGACACTGCCCTGGAAGGCAGGAAAAACTAACAAAACAGATCACACAGCTGTTAATTATGCCTAGTAAGAAACAGACCAGATTTCAGAGGAAATCCTCCTTCTGTAGAGGTTTAAGGGTGATAATAAAGCTTAAACCGTCACAAGCATTTGATTAGTACGTTACAGATGGAATTTAAAACTGGCAGGTTAATAATCAAGAACTCCCCAGGGTATCACACTCCCATTAATGCATCTCCTTTACCTGGATCAATCAACCTACATGCAGACTCTCCCACCATCTGACAAAATACATCCAATGGTAAAAAAAAATGGCTTTTCCTGGAAACAGATTAAATATTTATGCCATTCTATTACTGATGTAAACACTTCTACACAATTTTCTAGATATGGATCACTAGCTTCATTGCAAAACTTAATCATGCACTGTTCCCTGAAAACTGCTTAAAAGTATATTTTAGAAACTGTTCACAGAAGGTAATAAAACATCAAGTCACATAAAACTTACAATCATTGTTCCAGCCATTTTAATACTGAAAAGCAACTGTGTTCAGAAGTTGAACAGCCTTCGCTAACACTACATATGCCCTTACAATACCTCATTAGCTGATAATACTCTGGGTGCCTGTAATGCACAATTCAAATGCCTTGCCTACCAATGTGTTCAGTATTCTCCAAATAAGTCTTTGTACCAATTAAATCCCTTGATATTATGAAAATGCTTCCATACTGTTGTAATAACACAGGATAACACAGTCAATGCTACTAATCATGAGGCTATTCTTTAAATAATTGCAGGATTTATGAGTAATCATTGCTAAGGTTACGCTACTATTCAGTACAAAGTACACAAAATCTAATAATACCTTTCAAATAAATCTGATTAATGTTACAGTATCTCTTAAATGAGGCATGTACATAAAAAAATCTTCCCAAACCACTGAGAAGCAGTATTTTACAGTGCAGTAATCTACTGTAGCAATTCTGCAGTAATTTACAAGCACAGTAATTTACAAATGTATGCAGGCAACAAGAATCTATTTTTCTTCTCAATATCTGAAAATATTGCTAAATATCAGGTTTGATCTGAGAGAAGATTATTACTTCATTTCCCTTATAACAGGCAAATTGGAAGAGACTGTTTGCTCACAGGAAACTTTGGGGGTAAACTCAGGAATTAGCCCAGATTCCCTGTCAAGCCAGCCAGCAAGTCAAGAACCTGCAAGATCTCCACAGAAATGTGTAATGGTACTGGCCTGTAGTTTAGTCCAGTTCTAAAATTTTCTGCTGAAATCACATACAGTAGGAGAAATACTTCATTCATCATCAAAATAATCAAATACATTACTTATAAAATAACACATGAAGTCATTACTTGAGAAGATATCTATCTTACAGTTACCTAAGAAAGAAAACTAGGGGGCTGCAGAGCAAGGAGCTCCTGCCATCAAGAAAAAAACTTACAACACTAAGATTTAGAACTAGGACAAACCTAAAGAAAATCAAATAAGCTTTTCAATAAGTGACTAAACATGAGCTTTCACAATGTACAACTACAGAATGAAATTAAAAAACAACTACTAAAAATCTTCAATGCACTGTAAGAACAGACAAATTTCAGAGAATTATTTAGTAAATAACTTACAAATATGAAGACATTTAAAGTTACTTTTGCACATACAACTAGCCAAACCTGCAGAAGTCAGTGTGGCAGGGGAGAAACAGGCAGATTAGATCACTTCTTCCAGGGTGAATTAGTCCTAAAATTCCTTCACCTGTGCCTAATATAACACCTGCATTTAAAGTGCCACACCATCCCCAAATCCTTCCAACCTTCTACCATTCACTCCTGGAAACAGCCAAGACAAGGCTCAAGCAGATCCACATGCGCACAACCTCCTGGCCTCCCAAACCAGCATGCAAGGACTGGCAAAGCTGGCCAAGTGTGATATGCATTATGCTTCAAGAGGGCAGGCAATAATAGCATTCGACGGAGTATGCAAGGAAAAACAAAGGACCAAAGTACTGAAATCAGTACCTTGAAGAACCCCCCTTCTTGCAGATTAGCTGTCGGTGGGACTTTCTGCCACAGCATATCTCTGGAGCATTAACTCCATGATACGTGCAAGGGCTACGCTTGCATTCTCATCATCTTTGAGAGTTCCAGGTTGCCTGTAGCACTTTAAGAATACAATATCCATTTTGCAAAAATATTTTTTAAATTCCATCTGTGATGTTCATTTCTAATCCAAAAGCAATATGCGAGGATGGCCGCTAAACAGTACAATATCACATGGCCAAACAACAGACACGGACAACTTCAAGTTCATTAGAAACATTTATTTGTAAAAATTATTCTCTAAGATACCAATATTAATATATTGCATACAAAATATAATAAATACATACAGAAAGAGAAAATGAAAAATCTCAACAGCCTGCTATGAACAAATCTGTTTATTCCCCCTTCAGAAGACAATGGTTACTCAGAGTGAACCACTCTATTAGCAACTCTCTCCAAAAAGAGAAGATTAAATATTCCACAGAGAGATTAATAGTAGGTAAACTGTTGCTTCTGGTCTCACGCCCAGTGAATGTTTTTGTAAAGGAACAAAAATATTACTATGCCAACCATCACTACACAACATTGGACTCCACCTCTTTCCTTTTTCAAAAAGTAAATTACCCCTACACCAAGAAAGAAACATTTACTCATTTTATTATGTCTCAATCAGATTGACAAAGCTCACCCAAAAGGCATTAGTATCACCAAGTCAAGCCAGACAATTCCACATAACAACAGTATTCAGCAGCATCCTACATAAATTTATTACAGAAAAGAAAAAGGAATCTTTGCACACAGATACAGCACTAGACAATTAAAATAGTAAGATAAAAACAGATGTGAAAAGCTCTTCAGAAGGATAGCTATTCTCAACAGGTCTTTAATTGTAATGGAAAAAAATTCAAATTCTTATTTTAACGCACCTAAATAACATCACTAAATACATTTTACATTAATTTACACTGTGCCTTCAGGGGCAGCAGGTTAATTCTAAATAACAACAAAGAGATTTCTACCCAGGGCAAGGTCCTCAAATTATGTATTATCAAATCACAGATCTATCTTCATTCAAACTGGGGTCTCATGGGGGGTGGGGGTGCGGTGAATCTTCATTTTCCTAGAATGCTGAAATTTTGGTTTTTTGAGTGCTAAAGGATTATTTTCTGACATTGATCAGAAGCTTTCCTAAAATTTTCCCATCTACACATGCCATGTACTCTACAAGCAATTTGTGGCAATATACCAGTTCGTTATAGCATTCTTCCAGAATTAGAGCATACTTAATGATTTTTTTTTTCTCCAAACATGTAAAAAAGGGTAAAAATTTATTTACCTAAATTGTACAAGTACTTTGCATACATGGAAAGAATTTGTTTTAGCAAAGCAAAAATCTAAAAATATTAAATTCAAACCCATTTCATTACATTGAGGTACCATAGAATCATGTAGGGTTTTCTTTCTTTTCTTTTATTTCATAGATTCTTTAATATGTGAAGGAAGCAATAACAACAATAACTATTTCATTAAACTAAACTACAGAAAAGTGAGGTAGAGGTACCAAATTGGTACAGTTAGGAGGCTCAGATTAATAATCTGACAGCCAATCTAATCTTTCATCAGTAAAGCAAGTAAAGAAGATCGTATGTCTGAACTTTTTACCAACATTTCATTAATCTACTTGCTTGCATATATGTAAAGTGTACTGTCAGTGCGTGCCGCACCCCCAGACAGGTGGCTATGGAGCAGTTCTACCTTTGCATCCACAGAAGCTGTTCAACAGACTTTGAAAGTGATCACGTTCAATGAAAAAAATTCCTCAATAGCCATTTTAACCAAACATACATCACTTAGCATCATCGCCAGCACCTCTGCCTGGCCACACCTTTGCCTTCTCATCCTGAAGCTGAAAGATAAACCACCTTTCCCTGCCTTCAAAGCTGTCGCTCTGAAAGCCACCCATGGGCACAACCACAGCTACAGCAGGAAGTTGCTAAATAAATTAAGTGCATGTCTTAACGCATCATTTGAAGCAACATATATAAACGCGTGTGACAAATAATACAATGAACCGTATTAACAGCTTTATCCAAAGTTACATTTACTTGTCTAGTATTTAATTTTCTTTTCTTTTTTTTTTTGCAGCACCTGGCAGTAATCATTAATATTACATTCAATTTGTATATCCATTACAGTATTGTCCAGAAACACAAGGTGCAGGAGTAATATGCCAAACACAACATCTTGAAAAATTTCTACTTTAACTGCACAGATCTTTTTGGATGCCACATAAACCTTTATTAGGTATCCATATACATTTAACTTCAATAAACAGCTTCATGTAAGAGCGCAACTTATTTTATGCAGATAAAATACCCCATCACAAAGAGTAACGGAGAGTCTGAGAACACAAAATTCTCTTTTGGGTTTTGATTGGTTTTGCTTTAATCAATGTAGTTGATAATAATTAAGCCTCAAAACCTGCATGCCTAAATGACATACTGCAATTTATTTTGATTAGAGAGTTTGTTTTGTCATTTATAGCTTGCCATTTAATAGGCAAACACAAATCCACACGTCTCCTAGGTAACAAATTGAGCCCAGCTCAGCATCCAAAAAAGTCAGAATTTCTAACTCCCGGTTGGCGAGGGGGGTCCCTCCGGCCCCTCTGACCAGGGATGGCAGCTGAAGGGGCCCCGGCTCCCCACCTGGCCCACAGTCCCCTTCTGCAGACACAAAGCCGTCCCCATGTCAGTGAAGGTGACAACAAAATTGCTCCTGGATGGGGTTATCAAACACTTTTGACAGGATTTGGGTCTCTGTTCAGCTGCCCTAACTCCACTGGGGTTTGGCACAACCCACACCCAGCCACGCCAGGGCTTGTACAAAGGACAATTCCCACTCTCTCACTTTTTTTTCCTGATATGTCTGGTATTAGTTGTTCATGCTCCTGTGTAGTGAGTGATAGCCAATGAGTATCTCCCTAACTGCACTATGTGAAACTGCACCATGGAAGGGACCTGTTATTGATGGCACAATACATTATAATGGAATTTTATATAGATTTTATGGATTTCTTCCCCCTTCAACCTAGCACCGTTATTTCAGAGAGAGGTTTAAGCAAGAGTCAACCTGACTTTTGTTTTAATCTCTCAACTACGACAATATAATTAAGCTGTGAATGATATATCAAAGTGCCATACACAAAGACAAATTGACAGGAGTAATTTTTACTACTCAAAAGCCTTCAGTTTCATATATCATAATATCCTGTAAAGCAAGCCTACTGACATCTGCTTGACTGTAAAAGCAATAGCTCGGTATAAACCTCAATTCATCCTTCAGAGAGGCATATGTGCTCCCTGCTTATTACTAGCACTGGGTGCATTACTACAGTTGAAACCTGCATCATTCATTATTTCGTTTCTTTATTAACTGCTTACTACAAATCAGAGAGCAGAACTCACCATACTCTTGCATGACAGTGTTTCATATGAGTGCTCTGCTTAAATTATTTTAAACATTTTATCATCTTGACAGATATTTTGCTTTTTTTGAAAGTGCTGAAGAACCGAATTTGGCATATCTGGTTAGGATCCAAATAGGTCTCCTCTTTTTTTTTTTTTTTTTTGTAGAGGCTTTGTATTCAAGCTCTCATTGTTTCTCATTTCACTTCTAGTTTTGAAGCTTTTCAGGGCTAGAGCAGATGTTAGCTGTGTACCTACCAAGAATGAGAACCTCATTTACAGCTAGGATCCTAAGGCGCTACTGTAATGCAATTATTATTATCATCACCATCAGTATCAGCACAATCAATCTGAGTATGTGCTTCTAATGAGTTCATGTCTTGAGGCAGTTAATGTTCAGACTGATTTGGGGTTTTTTTTGTTGTTGTTAAATAACCATTCTTTGCAGCAAATAAATTGAAAGCTTTATCAAACTAAAATTAGTATTTTGAGAGCAACTATGAAAAAATCTGTTTATAGCAAAAAATTACAAGGAAGAGCAGATTA
>JAVJGG010000085.1:36027612-36055819 GCA_035590195.1 Aviceda cuculoides
GACTTTTCTGTACGTGATAAGTGGCGTGTCTGTGAACATGGGTAAGCTTGCATCCTTTATTTGCACCAGCACAAAAATTACAAGGAAGAGCAGATTAACCTAGCTCATTTAGGGGGTGAATTGTTTTTGCTGAGTTAAGAGATATGGCTTGGCCAAGAGGTAATTTGCTTCTATCTTTGGGATCTTCCATAGAAGAATGAAATAATTTCCTTGAAATAAATAAATTTTACAGAAAAGATTAAATACTTTCCCAGACAGACCATGTGTAGAAGGAACACATGCTATTTAAATGGCTGTGTTGGCAAAAGAGAAATTCAGGAAATTTGTTTTCTGCACACTCCTGTATGATTCAGCACCGTAAATCTCCCCACCTTCCTCAGGGAACACCAGGGCTGATTCTTTCTTGGCCATCAGATATACCAGTGAACTTCCAACTTAAAAAAAAAAATTTAATTTGTTCTTGTCTGAAAATACCCTGTTACAGAAGTCCCAATTGTGAGTAATTACCATTCAATCATATGAATCAGTCTTGTGCATATGACTGGATTTACAGTGATAGACTCATTTTCAGCTGCATGTTTGCAATATTTGTATTAGAAAGCCACCATTTCCAAGGCAAGCATATAAAGAGAAGTGAAGGTGAAAACTTTCTCATTATCTTAGGAGACAGCCTATTACCTATATCACTTTCTCAGATATCCATCCATCCACACCTAATGAGTCCTATGATTTAGTCAGAACACATTCATAAAGATGATTCATAGTTGTTATGCAGCCAGTTGATGTTAATAGCAAAGCTGATGTCTTAAATCACAGCTGTTTCCCTATGATAGCCAAGGGGCAAAGCGACACTTTGGAAAACAGAGGAAAGAATTTATTAGGGCAACTTTATGAAAGCAACATTTACAAGAAAAATGTGAAGCAAAACATCAGGGTCAAAAGTGCTGTGACCAACTCACTAGATAGACGCCATATAGTAATTTGCACAACTAAGAAGTTAATTGTTATTGGTCCTCCCTCTGCATATGTTAATATTGCCAAAAAGTTACTGTATCTAGGCTAAAAACTTTTATATTTAATTTTTATTTTATCTATAATGTGTTCTGTGAAGATGTACAGTAACCTGTATGTACTTAGTAACATGAGGCAAGTAAAGCGTCATACTTTCCTATGCTAGTAAGCATTTAACCACAAATTAAGAGAGTAAATTTCAACCAAAAAAAAAAAAAAGCTTATATTTAGCAGTTGAAGAGATTTGCTGATTTTTAATCATATCAGTTCAGGAAAAGATAATACAAAATGGTAAGAGTACCAGTACCAAGCCAGTAACAAACACCAAATGACCCAGTGTCTTCAGGAAAACTACTTACTTAAACCTTAGCTGGTTAATAAGTTCTGCTGGATCACAGAGCATACAGCGTTTTACAGGGCTGAATCCTCTCTACGTACACGCCCACTCAGACGCAATTTGATCCAGAAACACTCAATTTATGCAGATTGCAGACTCTGGAGCTTTAAAGACTATTGTAGCTTTACAGCAAGGAAAGAAGAAACATATGAGTAAATTTGGCATTACACACAAGATAATTAGGCACAAGATACCCATCGGCTCTTGGAAGTCTCTTAGTAGATTTATAAAGAGATGTGCAGCATCGAGCTCTGGTGAGAAACTGGTGCATTTTTAACTAGAACCAACAATCCTTGACATTTCACTTGCTTTCAGCAGGACTCCGTTTGCCTTACTCATCACTATTAAAAACATTTAAATTAATCCAGCAGGATTTCCAAGCAAGCAGTGAATGAGCAGTGATTTTGCAAAGCAGTAGGCTGATTTTTGCCTCCATTCTTCTGGCCAGTAATTGTAACAATAGAAATACTGAACTCAGGTTCCCACTACCAACCACATGGTATTTTTAACAAGGAATGAAATAACTGCCAAACAGGAAGAAAATACGGAGATGAGAACAAGATATGCATACACCCTAGCAAAGTGGAATAATTGCATAGATTAAGTAGGTCAACTACAGGTATGGATTTCTTTTAAGATGATCCAAAAAAGTATGAAAAGTTGCATGTGAAGACACGCTCCAAAAGAATTCACAACTGCAAACGGGCCTGTCTTACTCAAACCAAGGGAGGCAAAACTGAAACCACCTACCCTAAGGAGCTTCCACTGGAAAGCTGGTCTTATTTCCCAACTTGCTCGCCGGAAAGCTGCTGTGGAATAACCGGAGTGACAGACAAGCACATGTCACACAACTACTTTTTAATGATATTTTTGTCAGGTGATTAGTTAGCAGGAGCCTGGATTGGATAAGAAATTATCTTCTTTACAACCGTCATCCAGTATTTTGCATTAGAAGAAATTGCTGTTCAAAATACACGAATATGGCAATTGCTTCCTTCCTTGCACCTTTTTTCTGAAGTGAGCTCTGAAGTTTCCTATCAGTTTTTAGATTTGCAACGTGATTTTCAATACAGAGCTAAGCCTATGTATCCAAAATAAAACGGTGAAAGGAGATCAGGAACCACACTGTTAAAAAACAAGCCTTCCATTTCAGGGGGGAAGGGGGAGTTACTTTTAAAAGGAAAAAATCTGAGGAAGAAATTGCTGACAGCTCTTGGGGATCTGTGGAACAGTTTGGTTAGTGGGTTTTGGCAGAGGAAGTAGGAAAAGACATGCTCATGCATGCAGATTTCCTCCAGCTGCTAAATGCACATGGAGATTTTTAATTTATAGACTTTTTGAACCTTCAGGTATTCAAAGTCTTTAATCTTGTGAAACTCACGTTATTTTCTTCATAATTTCAAAAAAAAAGAATTTTGAAAGAGAAAAGCTAGAATTGGAATCCACAAGGCTCAAGCAGGCCATCAGGAGAGCCTCGCATTTCTGCAAGTGCTGAAACATCAAGTTCATAATGAGAAACTGATGCTAACCCTAAAGAAATCCAAGGTTTTCCCCTTAACTACACACACGGCTCAACAAGAAGGTGCTTCAGCACACGAGTTCCATAAAAACCCTGGAAATCTCTGTTCGCCATCCACAGGAGCGCACGCAGACCCACAGACCTCACGCCAGGACCCCAGGGCAAGGTCAGCACAAGTCCAGACACTACGAAATTTTCTTACAGGCAAGCGTTTATCTGCCATGCAAACCCCAGAGTGGGAAAACCCAGACTCCCGAAAGGGACTGGCCTCAGGAAAGGTATGAAACATTCAGAGCTGGGGAAAGCCTCTCGCCTCTACAGCGCACTCCATCCCACGCCACCTCCTCTCTCAAGTAAAGCCAGACAGAGATAGATGTCCTTAGCAGACTGAACATTCGCTCCCCCCTACCTGCAAGAAGCAGCAAGGAGACTTTGCCGTACACGGTATTTCTTATTTAGGTTTCTGCGTGGCAATGCTCAAAGATAAACTGTTGCACCACACTGGGGTGGGAGTCTCCATACGCATGAAATCTTGCATGTGCTGGCAATCCTGGCTCAGAGCCGCCGGATGAATGAAGAACACGATCTTACTGATAAGAATATGTATAAAATAAAAGTGCACAACTTCCCATGGCTGGTAAGTTCTCTATTTCCTTCTCCACCCAAATATCAAAATCTACAGATATTAAGTAACTGTAAACATGGTTAGAGATCACCGCACACGTTCTTCTGTTAGGCTGCTTATCCAGGCTGAACTGCAGCACTACTGCACTATTAGTATGGGGGGGGGGGAACAAAAAAAAACACTGAAACAAAACAAAGCAAACTACTGAAGAACAATGTGTCATTGTAAATTAATGGCGTTTTGGGAAGATCCAGGAAAGTTCCTGAAGTTTCTTCCTCCTCTTTATAATGGCATGCTTCTAATTTACTTCATTTATGTTAATAAACACTGGATTACACAACTATTAGTCTAGTTGAGAACTGCACTAAAGCTCACTAAATCTGTCTCTATGATGATTAATGGTCCAAAATGATCAGCTTCTCAAATTAACAACTTAAAGCAACTGGTATAGAATAAAGGACATTTTTCTTGGTAAACATGGTCTTCAGACTTTTTAGTTAATGAAATCTTGAGCAGTCCATTCAGTAATACTACATTCTAATTCACCATAACTATCTATTTACATAGATTTGCATTGATTATATTGCCACTATGTATTTATTTGAGATTAATTATTTTTAAATTGCACTAAAACTTAGTCTCATGTTTATTTTAAAGTGCAGAAAGGGATCTTCAAGAGCTGTTTAAATTGTACTAGAACTTAGTCTCATGCTTATTTTAATACTGCAGAAATAGATCTTCAAGAGCTGACTACCTTGGCCTTACTGTTTTTCTCACTGCTTCTGGAGCATCTACTATGTGAGATTTTTGTATTACTACTCCCACTAGCACCAATACTCATTTTTAAATGACAAGTTCTCCATTTAATACCTGAGGTTTGTAAAACAGAGTCCTAATACTTCAAAGATTTATTGACATATTAAAAAATATAACAGCTAAAATACTTATATGAATTACAGTTCTCCATTACTTCTGCGATTACTCCTCCAAAGTCTGTTATTTTACAGTTATTTTTAAAGAATATTAAACCAAACTGATCACAAAGCCTAAGTTAATTACATAGTTTACAAGTGAGAGAGACTATTAAGGAGAGTCTTATCAAACCAAGTCAGTATCAAATATTTTCAGTTCTAATATCTTAGATTTGGCCTTCTAGATTGGCAGTTTTACCTAACGATTCAAGACAGTTGCAAGGTCTAAGCCAAAGCCAACTCAAACACAATTAGAGCAAAGCAGATGAAAATAAGCTCTTCCCTCTCCTTTACCATCCTCAAACTCTAAAGCTTCTCCCACCCCTTGAATGCAAGACATCTAGTAAGGACCACAGTCCCCAAGCATCAAGACAGTGATATGTGTTAAGAGGAAAAGCAAGCCCTTCAGTAACAGTCAAATGAATGGCAGTTTCCTTTGCGATCTAAGACATACTGAAACTTCAGTGTCTACTCTTCTAAACAAGGATTGAAAGCTCTTGCTCAGTGTATCTCCACCAGCAGTCTTTTTTCTCCAACATCTCTCATCAGTAACGCTTTCATTTTTTTTCCCTTGAACTGAAAACATGAACAGCCCTGCATGGAAAATTAAGCCCTACAGAACATAATGAGAAACTTTCCCACAGCAGCAGGGAGCCTAAGGGATTGCTCATTAAGAATTAGACTTCAAACTATATTGATATATATTGCCATGGGGAAGAAGTATCTGTCTCAAGAGTGGCAAAGACCACTGACATTTCTGTTTTGTCCTTCCTCATCATGGCCTGTTCCTAGGACTGCTTGAATACTATTTAACAATGTTTTTCTATGGCAAATAACCAATGCAGTGGCCATGGCTTTTACTTCTCTTGCTTTTTTCTTACAGCATTATAAAGTGTAATACAGTTGTGGCATTTGGCCTTCTACTATAGGTCTCATATTTCTACTGGGAGCTTTTTGCAGGCTATGATACATGGGGGCATGCACAGTACTTATTCAGCAGATTCTCCTGGACCAGTCACCTACTGTGTTCCTCCATACTATTGTCCCAGGGTACATGCCACGTGTTTTGTGATCCCTGCAGGTCCTGTTTCCCTATTTGTAGTAAGTTAAATGCAACAGTCTTTGTATTTGTTTAGAGAAGCCTCTCTCTGACACAGGACTGAAGAGAAAATATGAAAGTTTTACTTTCAAATATGGAATGAAAAGCTAACAGAACCTACAACACTATTAGTGGAGAACTTGCTTCCACTTGAAGATTCCTCTTATAAATTTCAGATTACATATCCAGTTTTAACAAGTTTATGTTCAGGACCTCTGTCATCATCCCAGTTAATAACATTCATTCTTTAGTACATGTGAATAACCAAGACAGCAAAGATTAAAAGGGAAAGTCGATAGCTAAAGCAACTGGTTTGGCAGCTGCACAGAAGAAACAGGAGTGGTTCAACCACTAAATTCTCACACATTAGTCTGGGAATGCCCTGCAGAGGACTACTTAGGACACACTACCGGCTGGTGTGTGGGAAACCTAAATACAAGATTGTTTCAACACGAGAGGTACATTTGAATGCTCTTCAAAGCAATTGTGAAAGCTATGCAAAACCCACTCAACTCCATTTGGAAGGTTATTGGGAAATGGCAAATTACTCACAGTTGCGTGGTTTTGCTTCTGTTGTCGTTGCTTACAACTAACCTGAAAAATCTCAAAAATACTTATGATACTTGAAAAACTTATCAAATGCATCCCAGACACTACTGCACTGTAACCACCCCTCTGCATGATGAAATGTGAAGATGAAATTTCAAAAAAAAAATTCTTTTAAGTGAAAGAATTGCATTATCTCCATAACTAGAAGGTATAAGTATAATGTAAAATGATGCAATACCATGTTTTCCAGGTTCCTGAGTTGCGGCAGTGGGAGGGGGACATTATTGCTAATGCTGGAAAACATCCAATATATAATGCTGTAATTAAGCCTCATATAACTGACTTAAATATTTAACACACTTTTTTTTGACCAATCCATTCTACAGAATGCAACTCTAATGACTTTTCTGTGTGAAAAGAGGTAAGAAGGAAATCGCCACTTTTACCTAGAGGTAATTGGGCTTACTTTCCCCTGTCCAAAACTATAGTTTCCTTCCCTGTCTGTAACAGCAGAACCTGGAAGAACATTTTAATCACTTCCGTGACACTTCAACTAGACCTTTTACTTACTCTTCTGAACTAATAAGAATTTCACATCATACTGAAGGGTAAAACCACTTGAATTTCATCTGCTTTCAAGTCTCAACAAGAAATTTCATACAACTCTATCCATCAGAAGTGACCTTGCAAAGTCTAGAGCCTTACCGATATATTTCTTAGCTCAGACTGAATCAGCAAGAATAGACCCACTTGCAGATACGCTGAAGACTAAAAAAAAAAGTAAATTGCTCCTGTGTACGTACAAGATAAACATAATTTGTGAAAACATTTATGCATATAAGATTTCCCAAGGCTGCATGTGACACAAGTTCATAAAACATATTTGTGTCTGATAGTATATATTTTGTATTGCCACCACTCGCACCTCTTCTGTTACCATGAATTTTCATTAAGGGAAGAAGGGTTAAACACATAAGGAGAGTTTTAGTAGCAGCTGATTGGGTGAAGTGGTCTTGAGTTAGAAGTATGTTTGCCCCATTAAGACTATTGTACTAACACCATCACGAAGAGACAGTAATATCACGTACTGGTTTTGGAATGACATTCTTGCTAATGGTGGCTGCTAAAAAATGTCCTAAGAGCTAAATTTCACATCAATATTAATTTATTAATACCAGAACCCCTTTCTTCTTATTTTGCAATCTTTTGTAAGGGGTTGTCCTTATTTAGGTGCCATGCTAAAATATATTATCAACAGACAAGGATATATCATACAGACACTGCTGCTGTTAGCATCAGGTTTTGATCCGACTCCTCAGTCTGTAATGCAAAGAATTCAGGGAAAATACAACTTAGTGCAAAGACAAAGTCATGCTGGGTTTTAGACTTCTGCATAAACAGGAAACATACATCCACACCAGATTCCCAAAACCTTCCATACAAAATTCTCACTGATAGTAAAAAGGAAGCCCTGATATAAAAAAAGAGGTAGTCTATAGGGTTCCCAACCAACATGCTCAAACGATGTAGTTGCTTATATCCATGTTTTCCCACATAACTGAAAAAAGGGTCCCTTTTGTTCTCACATCTGGGAGCCAATTAAGCCATATTCAACACAGTAGAAACTGTGGTGACATAAAAAGTGTAGGACCAACAAAACCTTTAAGACTTTGGAATCTGTTCACACTGAGAAACGTCAATGTAGGTTTCTTTTTTAAAAAAGTACACCACTAAATTTATATTATACAGCTGTACCATGTGCCCACTACTGAACAATAACTGACAAATCCTCAGTGCTGCTGCAAGCTTCATCACTTCACAAATATGAATTTATTTTTGAAGTGACAGTCTTCTCATACTATTTCCTACCTTCAACATGATATTCAGTCTTAAAGTTTTAGAACACCCACCTTACCGCAAAGCAGGCATCCCTAGTTAGGACGAAAGGAAGTAAAACCAAAACAGATGCAAACCAAAGACCTTTCAAATGGACAAGGTTTGCAATTCTCTATACAGAGATGCTAATACAAAAATTACAATTGTTAAAATAGAAATTAGTTAGATAAAGGATGCAAGCACTGCAGGATTAAAAGGCCTAGTAAAGAATAAGAAATGTCTTCAGGTTGGTGCTCATAACCTGCATTTTATAAGACCGCATGTCACTCCTTGTATGAAGGGAGCTGTTTCTTAGAGACATTCATTTTAAGTCTTCCTCAAATGAGATTGCTCTCTTGAGAGACTAGGTCATAGATTAATGTAATATATTAAAAAAAAAAGTCACCTTATGGCATCTAACAGGTTTTTACCTATTAGAAGTTGGCAAACTGAGGTTTACAGAGACACAAAACTTCCCTACTTGCAGGCATCTCCCCCTCCCTACGCAAAGCTCTTTCCAGGTTATGTATTTACAAAAGCAGCCTCACGACTCGAGATTAGATTGTGTGTTCCACCTTGAGCTGCAGCAGGGGAAGATTATAGTACACCCACAATGTAGTTCATAATGTAATTTCTCACCTAGTTAATGAGAAAAATTGATCAGAAGAGGTAAATCATTCTTATTTTTAAAGTAAGGCTTCCACACACTGCTGATGCAATAGAGTAGAAGTCCTGCTGCATCGTTACAGCCACACTTACTAATCATAGGTCTTCAATTAACATCCCCTCTCCACCAGCACAAATAATGGATTATTGAGATTTTCTAAGAAAAACTGCTTTCCCTCAGAAAGCACTGGTTCTTAAAAAAAACCTGAGAAGTTTCACAGAAATGCATTCTAAAAACCTCACTATAAGATCCCACATTTTGGGGAAACTGCTGAAGTTTCCCACGTAAGCACTATAATGCTCAAGCATTTCGCTGTTCGGGTGGGCACACTCTCCCTTCACTTTCCGTCATCTCATGGGAGAAAAAAGGTGGGAAGTGGTGGGAAGCGAGAGAGAAACCTTGCCTGAGCATCTCTAATTACAAGCACCGCTATCCTCAAAGAGAGGTTTAATTGGCCTGATTCTTATTTTAGCCTAGTCAGTTCACTCATACTTAACAATTACTGAAAGACATTATGATGTTGGTTTTGAAATTATTTTTAGATACCATTAATTTGTCACTAAGAGAGTAATGAACATACTCGAATAAGAGAGGCTCCGCACTGTCAAAAACAGAGGGAAACGCAAAAGCTCATCAAGTCGCAAAGTATGAAAAGCTCATACAAAACTCCCAAAACCGAGAAGATGCTCAGCGAACACTGCCTAGACAGCTCAGATTCACCATGTCACTCCTGCAATATTTTAAGGCTACTACATAGCATCAAGTTGGGAAGAAATTGCAAGTCTGACCTAATGGCAGACTAGTTTGCGGCATATTGCTTCTAGGCTGCTGCTCTACAACACTGGATAAATCCGAAATAACAGTGGCAAGCTGTAATACTGTAAACTATTTCTAAGAGAAATAATGTGGGGTTTGAAGCATCAGGTAGGGCCAGCATGGACCAACTCTGGAGAAGATTACTGAAACATATAAACAAATTTCTCCTAAATACAACAAAAGCAACCTTCTATAAGTTAAAAGTAAGCTAGTCTCTAAAAGTTGACTGCTACAGAAAACTAACTATATACACATAAGCCTTACCATCATCTGCATAAAGATGATAACCTCTGTCATAACAGCTAAAGATGGAAGACTGAAGCAGAAAATAAATACTGGAAAGCACAAAGCTCTACACAGTATCCTGAAATGTTATACTTCACATGAGTATTTGGAAAATGTTTATTTATAATAAAAGCCTTATGCACTGCAAAATGGTGCTATAATAGTAGTGCTGGAACTGAAGGTTATAATGCCAAAAAATTCTAACAGAGAAAGCCTTTTTGGTTTAAATGGATTTAATACATTAAAGGAAATATTTGGGTTTAGTTTCCTGCTCTCAAAGTTAGTACTAAAATCTAGAGGCAAATGAAGAACATGTATATGTCATTGTTAGAAAAAAGTTCTACCTTTGTCTCTGAAGGGATTTTTTTAATTGAAAAAAACAAACAAAAACAAACAAACAAAAAACCAACCAAAAAAAACCACAAACACAAAAACCCCACTACTTTAGAGCTACAAAAGACATCCTGAACCACGTTTTTAAAAAGTCGAACTTTCCAAAACATGACTAAGAATTTTACAAATTACTCAGAAATGTTACACAACAGAAGTATCTATTAAATCAAAAAAAGCTTTCTTCATAAGAATTAGAAATTTGAGTTGGGCAGTTCTTTTAAAGAATTAAAACGAAAATATGACTACCAGAAGAAAAATAAACCCAACAACTTCTCAGTTCTCTGCTATTCAGCTTCCAGGTTTATTTTATTTTTGAGATAATGCTCCACTGCAAATTTATAAAAACTGGACATTTATCATTTGTCCAAATATTTATGATTCAGTGGCAAGGCAGGTTATAATCTAAGTCTAGAGTTCCTGTTGCATTTCACCAGTTAATCCTGTCTCTCAAATGGCAGAAAAATCATCTCTAAAAACTTGAATTCGCTACAACTATGTGGAAGTTGGATCAATGTCTTCGTGATGAGTAAACAAAAGCTACAAATGCAATAAATTAGATTCAGGTATGCATGCAGTTATAGTACGACTGACCTTATCTCTACTTAAGCATCTTAGAATGAAATCTTATGATGTAAAGACACTGCAATGTTTAAGTAGGTTTTTACTTGATAACACCAATAGGCTCTTTTGAACCTATAATTCTTCTGCTGCTTTCTCTCTATATTATTACTGCCAACCTTTTTCTTATTTTTTTGTGTTTACATGTACTGATCAAATCATATAGTTTTATTCCTTCCATTAATGTTATTTCAGACGCTCCAAAGTGAAAAATAAAACCCCTGACTTTTCTAAGCCTAGCAGTTGTCTTTTCACCTGCGTGAATAAAACAGTCGAGAATACTGTTATATTTTGCATGAAATTCCACTAGAGCTGAACGGGTCAGATTTTTAACCACCGTACTTTATTGCATAAAAGGCAGCGTTTAGTCTCTTGCTGGACGGAGACGGGTAAAATGACAGCACTCTCTAAGTACAGGGGACACATCTCCACCCCAAACACAAGCTTGTGAATAACATTAACTGAGTGAACAAAGAGGCTGTATTGGAGGAATGTGTGCTCAAGGAAGAGAGGAGGAGAAAAAAAAAATCAGAACAGAGAAGCAAAGAGTCAAGGATACAGCCAGATCTGCCCGCAAAGAAAGTGTATTTTGGTTAAGCACACTGAAGGAGGGTTTGAACTGTGAGCAAATAAATTCTGCTTAAATTCTCCAAACACCAGAAGAAATACTACACGTTATTTATTACACAGACAAGGCATCTCGCAAGATTAAAAAAAAAAAACTACTCCCTTTAGAAAACCCTCAAATTTTGGACAGATTTCTGATCAAACCAGATGACAATGCTTACTTGGCCTTTGTTACCAAGGCATTTTCTGAAAATCTAAAATCAAAACTTCTAAATGAATTAACAGGCAAAGTTACATGAATCTCTAAGCAAGACAAGAAAAGCCAGAAACTGCATTATACAACATTACAATTAATCATTAATACTGAGTAACGTTTAATATATTTCCTTTGAAGTTTGGCAGTATGGGAAAATACCAGTGATGGAAAGCCTCGGTTAATCGCAGCTAGCAGGTGGTTTAGCCCAAGGAGCTGGAATCACAAAGATCTTTATATTTTCATTATTATTTCTTTGTAAGAGATCAGAATACAATGTCTTGAGTTAACATGATGTAACTTCAAAGTACAGGTATGGTGATGCTGAGGAGGAAAAACAGTGTGGACAACCTCAGTGACAGACAGCAGATACGGCAGAGGCTGGAGTCCTCGGCCAGGAGGATGCTGTTGCAGGAAAGCTCTCAGGAGGCACTCAAAGACAGTTAAGCCCCAAAACACAAGGTGATTAAAAAAATTATTTTCTCACATGAATTATTCTACTTCTCTGTAGATGCCTGGAAAATACCCATAAGTTTTATACCATCTGAAGTGTTCTCTAAAACATCACGCATGTTTGTAACTAATACACATATTTTAAAGTAATTTTAGAATTTGGGAACTGATTGAAAGAGTCATTCTTATAAAATGAGTTAGAGAAGACCACATGACACACAGCACAGAGATCTCTTGAAATCTTCATTGAAAAACATAGTTACATTCTTCCAGAAGAATGAGCTACTGCATGAATGACAAACGAGCTCTCAGCTAATGAGAGAAATGATCTGATTGGATTTCCAAGGAGGCTTTACCACAGCTTATATGAAGTATTTCATTAATATTTATCTCTCTGACAAAACTCTGACAACCATTGTTATTTCCTCAGCTTCTAGTTACAAAGGAAATTCTTTCAGAGTATCATGCTCTGAAGAGAAGTCCCATACAGGTTGTGATGTGTCATAAATTAAAACAAATTATTGTATATACTTCCATCTATCATTTCCACATTTAATGAGAAGTTCTTGTCTTTCACTAAGAGGAAATTCTCAGGAATTTGATGGTTCTGGACATTCCAGCCAACTTTTCTCTGGCAGCAAAAGTGCAGCCTATTCCCAGCAACAAGTGCGCAGTGCACACACATCTAAGGGCCAACGTCAGGAGGTTAAGTAGAATGTTTAAATATTTCATTAAATTAACTTCTCTCTGCTTGCAGGCATTTCTTTCAGCTGTACAGTCACTGAAATTTAGAAACTAATACCAACCCTTATGCAATTTTAATTTGCATGATACAATGCAAGAAAAAAAGTATAATTTATCTTACAACAGATTTACTTTCACATAGTCATGTGGTCTTTTTTCTTCCCTTCATCCAAGCACCCTTCAGTTAAAGAATATTTCAATTCAGCCACACTACTTCGAGCTGCTGCAGCAATACCTAGTGAAGCACAGTTGTCAGAAGTGATGCTGGTGGGATTGTGGTCAAAAATTGAACCAGAGGTTGAACAGATAATCTTTTTAATGCCTGTCTTCTGCCGTGCATTGACCCAGCAGCAGAGTCAACCATCTTAGATAGTTCTTATACATGTAACAGCAAAGAAACCCATAAGGATGAGCAAAAAATGCCACACAACCCACACCAAATAGTAAAGAGCTGGATTTCAAATAGCTACTTGCCGTCCACATTAAATTTGTCCTTTATAAATTTTTTCAAATTAAAACGGTGAGCCACTGGATATTGCTGGTGATGCCCAGCACAATACAAGACCAAACCAAAAAAGAACAGTACTTTCTGTGGACAGGAGACCTGTATGTTAGTTTGACCTCTATTGCTAACAACCAGGAAAACGCCTGTCAACCCACCAAAAAGTTAATAGCCAGCTAGTCGAGCCCATACAGTTCTTGACAATGCAGTGACCTGCAAGCAATGTGGCCTTCATATGAGGAATTCTACAGCAGTACTAAAATGTAGTCACGTATAAGCCCCAGTGTGAAATTCAAGAGAAATACCAGGGCACTTGCAGGAATAAAAGGTGACAGGGAACCTTTAAAAATAAATCCAGACTTCATCCAAAAGAACGACACAGCTCAAATAGATGCAAAAAATTTCAATAATTAATTTTACAAGACAAATAAGCACAACGCCAATGACAGAAGAGAACAAAAACCTGAACCACATCTATGGTGTATGATGTGCAGAGAGCATCTGAAATACTTCAAGATTACTCTGCAAGTAGATTAAGAATTACTGTTTCATGAAGTTCCCTCCTAGTTCTACTATCAAGCTCTTTTGCTTCTTTGTATTTTTCCTCTATTCTTTCTAGTAGAGGTAGCTATCTACCTACATACAGCTAACACAGACAAAAATCACAAAAGCGCTACGGTAGGCCAACAGTGCTTTTTCCTCGTGTTGTGTATAAAAGCTGAGTCCCTTTTATTCATAATGGCATTACAAAGCAATCTAGCATTTAGTTACTCTCTTACCAGTCCTTTTGTCATTACAACTTCGGACACGCTGGTGATGCTATCGGCTTTAAAGATCCTGTTCCCCAGGTTGTCTCTGTGCAGTTTATAAATCTGCTTTAGATTATATTGATTTACTAATTGACCAAAACACTGGATTATACACTATGCTGGACACTTTATGCATTCAAATAATTGATAAAAAGAGTGTGCTCTTTGGGCTGATTTTTCTAGGATTTGATCTTTTCTAGAAACGTTCATCATTTCAAGTCAGTCCTTAATAGCACAAAGAAATAAAAGAAACAGAGGAAATCAGCCTTTGGAAACTGTTATTTTCTACTGGAGGAAGGTTGGCAGAAGCAGCAGCAGGAGTAGGGACTTGACTGGCAACAGAGACCTGATCAATGTTCGCTATCGTGTGATCAATGGAAATTCATTAGGTAACACCCTCTGCAGCCTAACAGAGGTGCCTGCAGTGTTCCCCAGGAAACTGGGAAGCAAGCACCCTATCTATCAAATCCCTGGAAAGAGCAGTTTATCTTCCATCCCGTTGAATATACATCTGTTATTAATCAATAGCTGTTAGAATTTGTGTCCCTTCTCCTCCCACTTTTATAAGAGCTGGCAACTTCCCCGTGACTGAAATAACCCAATTAATCTTCCAAATAGAAAGGCAAGGTTGTTTTTTTTTTTTTTTTTTTTGACAGGCAGATGTTTGACAATTGATCTGAACAGCCTGAGGAAAAGGGAGATGGAGCAAGAACAAAATGAAAACACACACATGCAGTATCAGAATACCGTGATGTAAATAGTTCACTGCTCCACCTGCTGTTGGGCTCCTTTTCCTCTACAAACCGCACATTCTCTATCACTAATGCTAAACATAAAAACATGCACCTACAGACACAGCCTCACCACACAAATCCATTTTATTAAGAAGTCTGGACTAAAAACGCACAAATCTGAAGGCAAGTCAGGAGACAGAACACTGATTTCTCTCAAGTCTCTCTTCATTGGGATCTAAAAGTATAAAAGACACGTGAACAAGGACTGCCACATGGGCTTACAGGCTTCTTTGAAGGAGACCTGTATTGTCCAGAGAATAATAAAAAAAATTAATAAAAACATATGCTACAACACAACTATTTCTTACTGAGATCAGTATCTAAACAACGAACTGCTACTCCTACCAGAAGGCCGCATTCAGGGTATTCCTATACATTTTGTACGGGAAAAACTAAACCAGTCTGACTTTGCTTTTCCTCTAAGCCCTTTAAATTCTCTTCTGCAGCACGTGGGTTTACCCGACTAACATATAACTGTGTGCCGCAAGGCAGACATTTGCTGAGCGTGCAGCCCCGCTGCGCATCAGCACACGCTGATGCTGTTTGACGTGAGTTTTCACCTGTAACCTGGCCTAAAGGACAGCAGCAAAAAGAGGGAAAGCATATGTGTCACCAGGCAAGCGCTCCTCTCAGCTGGTACGCCCAGTGCCACCCACCTCAGGATGCTCCCATCCTCTGCATCAGCCAATTAGCCTCTTTAAGCACTTTCAGAGATCAAACACATTCAATTCCTGTGGTCAAAGGTGTGGGGTTAGGTGAGCAACAGTAGTAACTTCAATAATCAAATTACATGTTCCACTGTGGCTAATAAAGTCTGCATTTCATTAATCTTTTCGGTAGGCCACCTGAAACTGAATGTTTGATTAGAAACAAGCTGCGCTTCAGGTTGTGGTATGAAGGTATTAATATAAATAGGTGAAGTACCCTAAGATGTACTGTAAAACTGCTTATGAATATAATGGCTCAGCCACTGACAGTTGTTAAACAGTGGAAGGTCAAAAGGGCTTCTCTGAATTTTCGGCAGTTAAAATAAGAGGAGATCCTGAATGTAATAAAGCATTTTACCATTTTAAATAACGATATATCCTTCTATACTAAGATTTTTCTCCTTTAAATTATCAACCATAGTAATTTTTCTTTTAAAAATTTTTTTTTTTAAGTGTATGTGCTAGATATCCTAACAGTTAATATTCTCTGCCCATTAAATTTCTTGGGCCTCTGTTATCAATCAAAACCTCTCTGAACTTGGTATGTACCCCTCAACATCAGCAATACACCAACATTAACACAAGTAGCACCACCATTACATATTAAAGCTATCATCCTGTCCTCCCAAAGGCCTTGCAGTCCTATTCTGCTCTACATTTAGCTCTGTTTTTAGCTTTTCAGCTAGTGATTCAGAGGGATGATAAGAGTTTTAAAATCCCAGGACTATACGCAAATAAAAGCCCCATAAGACAGTAGGTTCATGACCCTTAAATCTACCTTATCTCAGCTTTTGGCCTTTTAGTCATCAGTTTGATTCTAATCTCAAGCCCACACTCCGCATATTTGCATCACAAATCTTCAACACGTGCCCACAATAAAGATCAGTCTACAAGAGCTTATTCTCAAACACTTGACTCCTGCATTCACAGCACACTAACCCAAATCCACCTTCAGGTTCTTGGTTCCAAATTTGTAAGGTACGGTAAGAAAGCTAACCCCTGTCTTCAAACATTTGTGTCTTCTGGACAATGAATTCAGTTATGTCAGCTATTATTAGCACAAGTTATTTGGCTATTTTTAAATATATCTTAGCAATTATCTCTGACTGAGAATACCAGCCTGTAAATAAAACAGTACTATCAAATTTTTCCCATTTTCTGATTAGTCCAGGGAATGCATTGTACTTACTAATGTCACTCCAGAAACAGAACATGCCCTTGCTTTTAATGCCTGTGAACCTCCTTAGGAAGAGAAAAGAGGAGTTTATGCACATAAATCTAAAACTAACTAGCAGCCAATTAAGACATCAAGAACATCCCTTTTGCAGCACATTATATTGAAACAAATTCAACTTTCCCCATGCTTCAACCCTTCAAAAACAGTATGGCTCCATCTAAAATAGTAATTTTGTTAGAAAATATTACTTTTATAGTTTAGCATGAAATGACACAGTTACTGTTAAATCCTGCCCACCTCCCATATTATAAAGCACTGGAATATCCCCCAGTATTACATTCTCAATTCTAACAACCACACGATATACCATACTGCTTTTCTATACGTTTGTACGAATGAAAACTTCACTTTCTCATTGTAACAAAGTAATACACATTAGAAGCATATTTAAGTGATATTTGCAATATTCAACCAGGTGAATGCACTGGACAAACACATAAGATCCACTCCGCACTTATCACTACAGCAAAATCCCTTATAAATATAATCACTGTTATGAGTTTCAGAAACAAAGGTAATGTGGTTTCTTCCTCCAGAATTTGTTCCATTTGTTGGCACCACAAACTGTGTCTTGAATTTGTTTTTCCCGTTTGTCAGAACCAGCCACAATTCTCATTGTAGTTTAAATCCACAACTAGTCACCAGTCTTATAATTGAATTCTCTCATAATTGGTATCTTTTCTATTTGGCACTATGATTATCATGTCTCTGGTTATCAGGCTGATTTTTCCCTGCCCCCCCGCCCCTTTTCTTTCTAACTGTCTACAGGCAAAAAAAACCTGTCTGGTCCAAAGAACCTCCAAAGGTAGTTCAGGAGTTGTGACATTCCACAAGGGAAAACCAAACCCCCCAGAGAGCCAACGCTTTCTTGCAGTTTAAGGAACTGCATACAATGTGGAAGGATACATATCTCTGTCAGTCTTTCTTCTTCTCTTTGCTATCTATCTCAGCCCCTAGTTATCAGGCACAGAAACGAAACACCTTCCCTTTCCATCCATCCTACACCCATATATTTTATATTTATCACCACAGTATAAGATCATTCTGCCACACTTTCAGTAGCAGTGGGTTTACTCCACCCGTCCTGTCTTTGGACCAGTAAACTACTAAAATACCAATAAAGTAGATGAAAAACAGAATATGGGTTTTACCTATCATGTCTAAATTCCAATGTTTGGTCAACTCCTTCACCTCTCCCACTGACAGATCGCAAACAGACTTTACTATAAGGCTGGAAAGGAAAAAGGAAATTCTTATTTTAGTTTTACCTTTTAGGTCCAACTCTTTTGAATAGAATTTGCTGTCTACGGAGAGGGGTTTTTTTAACACATAAAATCATAGATTCTCTTCAACAGGCCAAAAGTGTGTTTTCTGGATAGGCTCCAAATGCATTCCAGATTGACAGCTATTAAAAGTCTGGATCTTCCTGTCAGAAGCCAATAACAAGAACAGTTTTCCAATAAAGATTTGAGGTGGTTGTTCTGAGAAATAATCATCATTCATCCAAAAGATAGTAGAAATTATGCAGGTGTCAACATTTGCCATGAACTGACAGCGTTTATCCTCTCAAGAGACCTTGCTGGAATTGGAGATAATTAAAGGCTCATGGCTTTTAATTAAGAGATCTCCAGAACGAAACTGAGGAATTCTTAACAGCAAAAACAACTGGGGTAAGCAAAGTAAGGACTGAAAAGAAAACCATTGCTCTTAAAGGAGGCTTACAGAGGAGAAATCTATGTTCTCACTGGGAGAAGAGGGATGTCATGAAAGTAAATTCTCCAGATAAATGTGTTTTAAAAGAAAAAGCAAACAATAATATATTTATAAAGCTCCATATTTTATGAATACGTTTATCTCCCCACTCCGATAATGCTATTTGGAAGTGTACACCACAAGGCGCACAGATATGGGACGTGCAGTTTTGAAGTGTACATAATAAGCATTTACCACCTAAAATAACAAAACATGAGAGCCACAGGAAACTGGGTTCTGTTTCTCTATCTGCCTGCATTTTTAATATAGTGCCCGGAGTCCTACCCTCTGTGGGAGTGCTCTCAGCATCTCCTCTTCTCACTTTTGGGAAAGCAAGGATGAAAATTGATGGGGCTGCATGAGGCGCCACATTAATAACTTATTCCTTCTTATATGGTCTTAAACTTCACTGTAAAAAGCAATTCTGATTGCAACTAGCTTGAAGAGACACGAAAAGTTAGTTAGGTGAAGTGGAAAACACCACGGGAATGGATGCAAGCAATGTCAGACTAACGTAATTGTCGCTTTTATAAAATCTTTAAGAATCCCATGGTCCAATTCTGAGCACAGGTGGTTGGATTTGAAAGTGTCTCCAAAATGAGATTCTGGTAATCACTGAGCTAGAAGGAATGAAATGGAGGAGATTTCTGAGCTGGGACAAATAGATTTCTTTCATCTGGACAGTCTATACTAAAAGACCAAATAATTCTCTATAAAATGCTACCTGCCTAATTCTTCCTGTTTATGGACATGCACTCTGCAGAATGTTTTAGAACCTGTGTACAGACCAGCAAACCCAAACCCCATGTAGTTCTGTCTATGCCTCATTTCCCAATTCAAAGCTAATTTTTATTTATTCCTAATTCCTGAATTAATTAGGCAGATTCAACAAATAATGTCCTACAGCACAAAATCTTATTATTGAAGGTCAATTTACACTATTAAATACAAAACCTAATACTCAAGATTTTCATGTGCTTAAAAAATTTCTCATTAAAATTATTCAGTAACAGCAATTGCAGGAGTCTCCTAGAAAAAAAAAAACAAACAAAATACCCTAGAAAATTAAAAGCTGCATTTAGCTTCACAACTCCAACTCAAAACTGTAACAAACCAAACCAAATTCTACAGCTGATTACTCATGCCTAATTGGTAAGTACTGTCATGGACTTAAAATGAAGTTACTCCATAGTTACTTCTTTAACTGACCCACTAGATCTAAAGCATCTGTTGCATCACATAATGACCATCTACTAAATAAAGATGTTGTGTGCTCCAGCTGTGCTAAATCTAACCCAAAATAGGTGCAGCTCTACTAGTAGGTACTGGCCCCACCATCAGGAATACCAAAAGCACCTGAGAAGTTGAGTGCAACTCTCATGCAAAAGTTGCTTCACATGACAAGACATGAGGCTCTGTTTGGTGCAGGAGCTACAGCTTATTCAAAACATTTAGTGGTGGGAAGAAACAAGTCAGCTGGAGCTTCCAGCACTGGCATGTCCGAGTTGTCCTTAAATCAATCTAGGTGACCTGCAATGAATGTGCTCTTGACAAAACCGCCTCCAGGGCTCCCTCTGTATCTCTGTTCTCCCAAGCAGGTAGCTGTATGCTTCGTGCATTCGCCCGAGCACACGCCTTACTGGATGAGGAAGACATAGTTCACAACACTTGGGTGTTTCCCCTCACCTCCCATTCCACTTAACGATAATGAACTTTACTCTTGTAAAGGGCCACCATTGGAAACCAACCATACGAAGCTTTGCCTCCACATTTCAAATTACCCTCACCGACCTCATAACCTCTCTGCTTCTGTTTTACACAGAAGCTGCTAATCCTGCTACGGCATGCCACGCTCAGGTGATTTTGCAGTTTGGACAATTAACTACAAGAGACTGGGACAAAAGAAGGCCTTATCCCTGTACTAATTACCTACTTATGAACCATTGGTTCTTTGTGTTCAGCAAAACTCAAACAACTGCAGCTTACATGCTTATTGAGACACCTTCGGTTTAATTTGTGGAAGTCAAGGATAGAGAACAAAGATGTCCTTTAAGCCCAGAATTTGAGCACATAAAATCACTGAGATCTAGACATACCTGGACTTTTTGACTTGCTTCTGGAAAATAATCCCTGTTCTGAATAACAATGAGGCCAATCATTTTTATTGTTAAAGGATTTGGAACCATTAAAGTATTTGCTGTTCTTACTGCTCTCATTTTTAGTCTTTAGCCTCTGGTGTGCCAGAAGATACTCACTAAGCTTCTCCTCTCAGATAATATCATATCTGCCTCTCTCTAGATATGGGCCAGATTTTGACTGGAGTCCCAAGCCATCACTCATTAAAGTAATCACATAACAGCATCAGGCTTTCATCCTGTAAAATTTATGTTTCGGACCTTTTCAAAACATGCCCTACTGGTCACCAGTAGTTGGCAAAGAGCTAGCTGGTTATGTCTGGAAAGCAGCTGACAATAACACCTAGGCCTCATCTACTTAAAGCTGTCGAAGTGTGAGGTTAACCAAAGGTAACTGCATATGTGCTCAGCTACTGCATGTTCTCAGAGGAGTACTGACTGTATGGGGGTGGGAGATGTTCAACCTCTACAGGTATCTATCTCTCCAGGGGACCAGGTCTGTATTTTATTTTTTAGGAGCACACTCACCCAAGAACCACCTCCAGTAGAAGCTGAAAATGAGAACAGGCCACCCCTGACGTAGGGCTCGGGGCATGCACTGGTCCTCACACAGGCAGGCAGGACAAGGATGCTTGGTCCCATCCTCTGGGGCAGGACCGCTCAGGTTGTCTTTCTCCAGAACCACCCTCTGAGCCACAGACCAGTCATCACTAGAGGCAGAAGATAAGACTAGCACATTGGACGCAGCGAGCAAACCAACCCATTCTATCACTCCAGACGAAACCAAAGCAGCTGGTTTTCACGCTCACAAGCCGGACTCATCCCTGCTCGCAGGCCCTTTGAAGACCCGCCACAGCAAACCTCTGCCTGCCCAGGAGAGGTGACAGCGTTCACTGGAGTACGAGCTTTACAGAGCTCGGCAGGACCATTCCTCCTCCATGGTCCTTGGCTTTGCTAGCAGGTCTGAAGAGGTTAACTTCTGCAGCTTAAGGGCAGCTCTAAACTACGTATTGACAATTTACAGATGTTTTGCTCACCTAATTTGTTCCACTATTCACAAAAACATGCAGTTACCTTAGCAACTACTACATTACATTTTATCTCCAAGCTGCAGAGCTTTTTCTTTCCTAAAAACAAACCCCACAAGCCTACTGATACTGCATGTAACCTTTGATATTAGTCCTAGCCATTTCAGGAAACGCAAAAATAGGCACAAGTATAATGAAAACAGTCTCTTTTCTAAAGTCTATTTAAGTTTTCCAGTTATGAACAGATTTTCTTTGTAGAGTTGTTTTATTTGGCTCTTCTGTATGTTTGTTATTCTTCTACAGGTTAAAATTTGCATAAAGGAAATTAAAAGGACAAGGAGAAAGATCGGTTTTGATATAAGTAGCAAGCTGGAATCTACGTAGAAGTTATATTAGACAATGTGAGTCAAAAAAAAAAAAGGAAGTCAGGAATCGAGGAAATATCTGAAAATTGCTGCAAGAAGAAACAAATGCCTTCAGGCTACTGACTTCAAAATGTCCTTGCTCAATGAACTTCTAGAATAAAAACATGTTTTTAAATGGCAAATCAACAACAAACATACTGAAAGTTTTTCTGAAGTGAAAGACATCTTCCTCTATGAACATATCTAGAGGAAAGAATAACTATACTCGGAAAATATTTGTAGTTGGTTATGTGCTCCTAGTCACCACTCCTTCCCGCACTACATAAATTTGTATTCAGTTGAAATAAATTTGTTTTGAAAGGCATGTTGATATCATATAATGTGGAATGATGTGGAGACACATAAACAAACATTAAGTAACCTGGTATTCTCACACTGCCTGCTGCAAGCTGAACTGGCCACAGATCTAGACTTGACTTCCACTTCTTGAGATGTTCATGTGTTGCTACCTAATACTGCATTGCACAGGGTGGATGGGAGGGAAATGAATAGTTTTTTCTTCAGAAGGAATACATTTGGGGACATATTTTTGTTTTACATAAATCAACAGAAAGTCACAGATTGGTATTTTTCTCAGCACTGTGAAAAACTAGAAAAGTTTATCTTCAGGCATGACTAAAGTTAGTGAACTTGTTGAGTCTTCTAATTTCAGCAAGTTCCTGATTTAAATCCATAGATCAGTGCTTAACATGCAATTTCTAATGAATTATTTTAACTACCTTTGAAATTAGGAATGGTCTTAAAAACTGCCTTGAGTTAATACTTTAATGAAGTAACTTCTGAAAAGGTCTTGTACAACATATGTGATATCCCTTTATAGCTGTGACATGATGTTTGATTTTCAGCTTCACGCTCTACAGTGCCCATTTTTGCATACCTGAATACACTAGAGAATCTAGGTTCTGCTTTTTGCAAAATTTAGATACCTTCCAAAGGCTAATTTTCCCATTAAAGATGGCTAAAATAAAAAGCAGCTGGACAGAGAATTTTTCTGGTCTTCCTTTTAACCAGGAAGTTAATTTTTTATTCAAAAAAGCACAGCATCTTTTGCAAAAGCAAAGCAGTAAAACTTTGTAGGAAGCCATTAGTACAAAGCCCAATCCAAACTTAAAATTTTAATTGCAGTTAATTAAAGCATTGATAGGGAAGTAATCTAGTATCCAATCAGCTATTAGTAATTAATGTTTCAGCAAATCCCACTGAGTATGGGTCTGGGCACTTAAGTTCTAACTCTGGGGTTTTCCAGTTTATTGACCCTTGAAGTTTTCTCCTGCCAGTTCAGACTCCTGCACAGCAAATTTAGGTCAGCTGACAAGTTTTGTTTTTCTTCGTTACCCTCACGGATCCTTAGAAGAGTGCACTGACTCTTTGAGTCTGCGGCCGCCAGGTTGAAAACACTTCTGCCAGCTTTAAGTCACTGCCTCGTTTCTACTTACATTCCTTTCTACTTTCTCCCCTGCGAGCACCTATCTATCTGAAGCTCAGCATGACTCTGCTTTGAACCTGTTTTTTTCTATACTGCTAAAGGAAGTCACTGAAGCTGACCAGTAATAATTACCTCCCCAGTTTAGCACATAGATCTTTCTGTAGCCTTCTGACTATTTCTGAAACCACAGCTACACTTGAATGATGGTTTATAAGGTTTGGGGGTTTTTAACAGATACAACTGTGATCTTTCCTTCTTAAATACATGCCTGCCTGTACCCACTGTCCTATTCTGTCCTTGAACACCACAATTCACTCTGATCACAGATTTCAGAGGAAGAAACAGAATTCCTGTCTGCTGGTGTCTATTACAAATTGTGTAAGACACTTTCTATCATCACCCATTAATTCACCCTGTGACCACATACAATGCTCTATCCCTACTACAGATGTAAAATAAATAACTATATAAAGCAACAATACCACTTTGTCAAATAATTCTTTACTTAGGTCCCTTTCAACAAGGGAGATGCAGAGTGAAACGTATACAGTTGGTTACTTTCTACATCAACATTTAACTTACTGAAAAATTTAATGTAGTTAAAAGGCAGCAGGAAACCACAGTAATGCCAATACAGCATTAAAACGCATCAGTGCTTCTTGTTACATCCTTTCTCTTACACTGTCTATCAGAGAAAACCGCCCCTCCCCAACCTCTCCGAAACAGTGCTATAGCTTTGATTAGCACTATTAAAAATGCTACCATGTTCCAGTTTAGTGATGGATGAGTTTCAGTGTTGTGGGAAAAGATTCACAATGTGCGCGACAATGACTTGTCTAGGTTGCACACAGATGCAACTAACACACGTGAAATGACTTACAGGAAAATTATATGAATTAATATACTACTGTAATTTATGCCATTCATTTCCTTTGCATAATGCTGTACCATACCATCCATTAAAATTCATAAAAACAATTCATTGCTTTTTAATTTCTACATATTTATGAGCACTCATTTGAAATGAAAATTGTTTTCTTATTGACACATTCTTCCATCTTGACAAAAAAGGAAAAATTTTGAACACTAAAGGCTAATGACTTCAATATTTTTTTGCTGATATTAATCATACTTGGAATGCCACCACAATGAAGAGACATTTACCCAAATCCAAAATACAGCAATCAAGTAATTAAGACACCTAATCCAAAGCCAATAAATATTCCAAACAGCAACTGTGGTAATGTAATTATAACTGGTTTAACACCTTTGCCTATAAACAATATTTGAAGAACAAAATAAAAATTAATGGCAGCCCCAGCTGTTACCATAAACAGAAACAGTACTTTCATTTGAAAAGAAAGCAGAAGTATTTTCTTAGGTTTAGAATGCACGTAGCATTTTCTGTAATATCCACATACATTTTATGTAGATCAAGCAACTTTCTTTACCTTACTGTATATGAGATGGTGAACATGTGCTCCTTTAATGAAGAATGAGAAAGCAACTTAAAATGACTGAACTTTACAAACAGCTTCAACGGACTGATAAACACTGAAAGAAAAACTCCCCTCTGTCTTGCAAAATAAACACAAAGTTGCAACATAAAAATTGAGAGAGATTCTACATCTTCACAGCACATGGAAAGACATGAACAGTACAGGAGCACCTTGAGGGGGTAAATTACTTGCATTCACATTAACATTCATCTAAATTTATCCATCATGATTCCTTGATGTGGAGGGTACGTCTTTGCTGTTCTTCATTACATACATGTGACAAGAGGAGATGGATGCTGAGAACGTAGCTTTGAAGAGAGCAAGCTGACCTTTTTCCAGGGAGCCAGGATGGAAAAGAAGGAAGGAAAGAAAGAAGGGAAGAGGCACTGACAGCCACTTGAAATAGAAAAATAGCACTTTTTTGAATGCTTTAAAGAACAGAATAGCTAATTTCTCATTAACTCCTTTAATGTAAAAAGCAAGTCCAGCCTGCCATCAAGGTATTAAAACATCCGAGGAGCTCATTCACATTCCACTCCAGCACCAGCTTTGCAACCGTATTTTGTTATAACGCACTAGACAGAGGCTGGTAATCACAACATTTCAGAAAAATAGTCAAAATCTACCTCCCTTGCTCACAGTGTGGCAGCACATAGTAATCTGCAGGCCCCCGTCATGTTTTCTCACCAGCAGCAGGCTCACATTCATTTCAAGCCCGCGAGGCTCACAAGCGGCACTGCCGCAAGAGCGATGCGCGCCGGGCGACGCGCTTCACTCGGCTGCAGAACCGGCCACGACGCCCAGGGTCCCCGTCCTTGTCCAACTGCACGCACCGCTTTCTCCTTCTCCACCCATTACTGTGTACCACGTATACCCGATCCTGCTTTATCCTAAGTGACTACTTATGTATTGTATACCACGTATACCCGATCCTGCTCTATTCTAAATAAATACTTACTTAGAAAGGAAGCTCACCAAGGCAAGGATTGCTTCCTATTATAGTAGCACATGGTTTTGAAGCAGACTCGGCACACAATTTAAGTAAGGGTTCTAAAACATGCTATTACATAAATACAGGTGGCCAAAGTTTTCAAAATAAAGCATATGATAAAACTTCACTGCACATTTGATAAAATATTGACATTTCCAGCCCCAGAATTTGTAAAGCACTTTCAAACTTCCATAACTATTATGGAGCTGGAAAAAACCTGAGTGGCAAAAGTAAACAATTTTTATGCATTTTACTGGCTTCAAATAAGTACATATATTGTCAGGTTGAGTCTAAAATTTTCATCTCTGATCAATGCCTTTAAAAAGTTATCTATGGAAGAAATAGTTTAATGCCAAATAGCAAAACTAGTGTTTAAAGGGGATACTTAGACATGAAGTTATTACTAGAATTGCCAGACCAAGTCTTTATTTTCAGAGTGATTGTGCAGGTTTCCCTCTGCTTTGAGAAAAAGAGGATCATTAACATTTAAATTGAAGTAAATTAGACCAATTTCTACACTGAATGGCCTGCAAAGCAGGAAACATGATCTAGCATCAAACAAACCGGCAAATCAAGTCTGTTATCAGCACCTCCTGAATAAAACTCGGTGTAATGTTGTGTACCCAGCACACACTGCATTTCTCGAGAGGAACAACCCATAATAACCTTTGAACAGCCAAGCAGACATTAGACTAGGAACAGTCTAGAGATGCTGGAGTTTGCCGTAACTTTAGACCTGCAACGTGTGTATCAGCACTGACTACGTTTTAGGAGTTTTAACGTATTACTGCATTGTTAAAGTAACACAGAACGGTTCACTCTTTACCAGTATACTTACAGAAGCTGTAATAATCTTGAATCTGACTGAAAATAAAACTCAAGGTAAAATAAACTGGAGAAGGGTGAAAAAAGGGGTTTCACGTTCACAGACTTGCCTGGTTTCAATACAGTCGCAAACATGCAACAGCCTGGAAGACAGACAACTGCTGGATTCTGCACGGACCTGTCGGAGCACAGTTTCGGGACCTTAATGCACTGATGAATTACTAACGTGACAAAAGATCACTGACATCCCAGTTAGGATCCAGGTATGTCACTTCAGGCTCCAGGTTTAGGAAAACATCCTTTAGATCACATACCTGTCCTTCCTACAAATGCATGCCACTTAGCTGCGATGCAGTGTAGTTTCATCACTTTAATATATGGTATCACATTAACTCTGAGCTGTAACTGCAGGTTGAGTCCCTATGGTATAATTTCTTCCATGAACACTTAAAGTGTCTTGGGTAGGATTAGCTTTCTGCCTCTTAACGGGAAGAGAGAGAAAAAAATATTTTTCCCTAGCAAAGGACTATAAAATACTAACTTTTTTGTTGTTGTTATTTTTGTTCTTAGGATCTTCTCATTTCTAATTTACACTTTTATTACTGCATCAAAGCAAAACACACAAGATAAAAGTTATATGCCAACTGCAGCCAGGTTTATAATGGCTAACACTTCAGAGCCCTAATGAGCATTTAATGCTTTCCTAATGCAGGCAGTGTACAATAATCATTTTTATAATCAGGTTATGAAGCTTCTGGCTCTTCCTTGACAAAGCCCCCTCTCTCTTCCCTCCCTCTAACACAACACACAGCCAACTTGGCTCAAAAGTTAGGGAAAAAAGGGCACAGCAACATCCCTATCACATAAATTTAATAACTATATTTCAAGCTTCAAATAGTGTGGAGGATCTGCTACTAACAAATGAAAAAAAATTATTCAAGAGCAAGACTGCAATATGCTTTCTTATTTTTTACATCCTGATATTGCCAACAGCAAAATTAAACTGTAAGAAACAATGACAAGCTAAGGCTCTATAGTTTGTGGAATATGTGCAACATTGGAAATACCAAAGGAGTTATTTTTCTTCCTATACTACCATTGTCTAAGAATTAGTTAAGAGGGTATAACCAGAAGGGAGAAACCACTCAAATTTCTTTCTTGGTGGTGTGATAGGCAAAGAGAACTGGTACAGACAAACAGGGACAGAGTTTATCATATCATTTCAATATTAAATT